>KZ807352.1:23133-44825 GCA_000696205.2 Oncopeltus fasciatus | reverse complement strand
TATATATATTATATATAATATATGTGTGTGTGGGTGTCTGTTTGTGTAATAAAATTCATACCAATCGATCTCTTTTTTCTTAAATCAATAAAAATTCGAATTACAGTTTATTATCCATATATATTCTAAACTGAATCAAAACAAAAAATACATTATTTTTTGAGCCATTCTTAAAATAGGATGGGCATACTTCATTCCTGTTTGGCACTACTCTGCGGTATTATAATACGACCAAAGATGAATGGAGGTCCAATCTAAGTTTAACTAACCGGAAAAGTTGGGTAAAAATAAAGGGGATGAAACTAAAAATAGCGCGGCTGCAGGCCGGAAGTGATGTATAAGGGCGGAGGGCAAAAGTAGAAGGGCAGAGAGCTCCTCAATCTTGAGCGAAGGGCAATTGGAGGGAGAGTGACAGGGGCTCCTTCTAGCACACCTGCCCAGCGGTTCGACTTGGTATTCCTTCAGGAAGAGTCCTCTTTCCTCTTTGGATGGCATAAGAACAAGGTAATGCCCTTTGAGAGAGCTGTCTAAAAGTAAAAATACGCGAGTATGGTTATCACTAGCGGAAACCGTCATAATTCCTCATTTATTCATTAAAATCAAATGAATTTATTCAAAATCATTTAAAATACAAATTAAAACCTAATAAATATAATATAATAAAATCTGAGATATGAACAAAGAAATGTAATTAGCTTGATATTTTGGGAAAGTATTAGAAGTATAATATGAAAAATAGTTATACTTCACTTAAAAACATATATAAATAAATCATAAACAAACAAAACACTCTAGAAAATGAGTAGTAAATTAAAATGGAAAATCCTACAAGAATCAAAAAATTCTAGACATGACCGTTTAACTTACACTGGTTCTATTCAAAATCTAAGGGAAAAGCATGTCATCTAGAAAATCATTTGTCGTCACTGTCGTAATACGAATACGGCATCTTTCTGTCTTTTTACAATTCTGTGAAATTGCTCAGGGGGATGGGGGTGTTTAGAGGGGACAAAAATTTGAAATCGTAATATATTAGCTATTACAAGCCTTATGTAAAACATATGCAGAACAAAGTTGCTGTAAAGTTCTAAAACATAAAGAAACACATACTAGGAATTATGTTAAACAATACAATTTCCAGAGTTGAGCGGGACTTTTAATTTTTAAAATATAATAATTAAATTTGATATTTTTTGGCTTTTCTAATGAATTGTTTAATATATTTTAATAAAGACCTTAAAATATATTTCAAGTCCTTAAAATTATTTATTATTGGCAGAATTCGAATGAGCAGGAAAGGGATTTTTTATTAGTAATATCTTTATGTTACGGAAATGTTTATGAAAAAAAATAGATGTAGAATTTACTTTTTCAACGTTTATGATGTCTAATGTCTTAAGGAAAACGCTTGTTAAGGAAGTAAAGGAAGCTTGGGTTTGGGTTTGAGATAGGCGAGTGACCCTACACTCTTGGAGGGTAGAGAAACATTAGTGGACATACATTTTGCACCAAATATTCTTGGTGGCTTGTAAATTAGAGTTTTACCATTTATTCTTATTTATATCCTTATTTACTGAAACATGGGAAATCTGCTCAGTTAACGAGCAACTTTTGCTTGACGGTCTTATCATTCTACTTACCCCTTCACGGACTCACCTTGTTCGAGTTTAACAAACTCAATTGAATGTAAACAATAATGAGAGGGAATAGAATAAAATAATCTGTCTTAGTCAGGACTCGAACCTGGATCTTCTGCTTGCCGGGCCGGAATGTTTCCATTACACAATCAATAAATATTTATAATGAAAAATTAAAAAAGTAAATAACGAGAGTCGACAAATAGCTAGACAATGTCAGCTCCTTCGAGCATAAGCCGATGTATTCGGCTTTCTCGTGGGTTAGGCTCTCGCTAGTATGGTGGGAGTTATCTAGCTCGTCCCGGTGGTGCAATGGAAATATTCCGGCCCGGCAAGCAGGAGATCCAGGTTCGAGTCCTGGCTGGGACAGATAGATTTTTTTATTCTATTCCCTCTCATTAATTGTTTAAAATTTACGTGGGATAATAAACCACAACCAAATAAATATTTATATAGAAAAATCTAAAAAAGTAAATGACGAGAGTCGGCAAACAGCTTGACAATGTCAGCTCCTTCGAGTTTAAGACGATGTTCTCGTGAGTTAGGCTCTCGCTAGTGTGTTGGGAATTTAATAAGTTATCAAGCTTGTCCCGGTGGTATAATGGACCTAATTAATCTCATTAATTGTTTAAAATTTACGTGGGATAATAAACCACAACCAAACTAATATTTAATAATTGCATGTAGCTCATACACCTATTTTTTCATATTTTTTAACTTCCCTTTCGAGAACGTAAGGTCAAGAGAAAAATACCTAATTTGGTTTCTATATTTTAATTTTAATTAAATATAAGTACGCAACATGCAAATGTGTACTTACATACACATAGTATCACACAAAACACACACATATAAGTAAAACAAATAGGGTTTTTTTAATTGATATAATCCGTCAATATTTTCAGCTTATTTTCTTAAGGATTATTGAAGAATAAAAGAAATATTGTCAGACACAGCTACCTAGAGATGTAAAAACATATGCCGTTGTCAGAGAACCGATTGAGGCAGTTAGTTCTTTATTATCTCGCGCAATGACTTATAAGAAATTAGCTTGTGTGACTAGATATTGATATATCATAAATATATTATTATATTTAAATGCTATCAGCATTACTGTGACATCGAGAACTTCCAAACTCCAAAGAAAGACTCGAGGAAAACAATACTTTAATATTTAGATTTCCGAAAGAGGTTTAATAGAAAGCTTATATTAACTAACTGATGAAGCATTTAATTCAGATTAAATCCACTCTGTTAACCATGTTCTTATACAATTATAACTGATAAGTCCCATGTGGATCCCTTTGTCTTCACAACCACCCTAATTAATTATTTATGAATTATTTTGTGAATTGATTACCAATGTTACATTAAATTGGAACATTCTCAAATGCTAATTAAGATAGTTATTTATATTTCATAAAAAATTTTCTTTGATCTTTTTCACTTGTTCTTCCTTCCTAAACTAAGATTCTCTTAATTCTTATATCACCGAGAGTGATGAATTGAGACTAACAAAGAAACTTAACCATGAATATGATATCCCCCATTTTTATTGCCTATTTCCTGACTGCTATAATAATTTATTTAGTTGTTCACTAATCACACCCATTATGAAGGTTAACATGATATAGCCCTCTTTTTGGTGTTTTTGTTATATTTGGTGGTGAGAAGAGATATAATTAATTGCCTTTGCCCATTACAGTACGAGATGTATTGTTGAAAAACGGAAATATTGTTGTACGAGAGCACGCTGTAGTTTGGTAGATCAACCAAAACTTACGATATAGATCCATAAATACGGTAGTTTGATAGATCAACCAAAACTTACGATATTGATCCATGAATAAATGTAGCACGATTACCATTATCAGTGGAGACAGAAATTACATACGAGATTAATGAATGAAAATAATAAGTATGGTAAATAGCGGGAGGTGATAAATAGCTAGACAAATCGATTGGTTATTCTATTCCCTCGGATTATTTTTTTTTAAATTTACGTAGGATAATATAATTATTATTCATAATTATTAGATGTTTTTTTTTGTTGGGGTTCGGCCAAGGTAGATCAAAAAAACAAATTTAAAAAAATGTGTTTTTTTGTTTTTTTAATTATCTGCACTGAAGATGGCTGAAACATTGGCAGATAATTTAAAAAATAATCATTTTTTTAAATTTGTATTTTTTGGATCTACCTTGACTGAACCCCAACAAAAAAAAAATTTACTACTAATATCTATTTTTTTTACATTAGTATTTATTTTTTATTTTTAAAGAACAAACTGTTGTATTGCTACCAATGAACACACTAGGACAATACTTACTAGGCCAACAGCAAGAATAGATAAACATTCTCAGCCCCCTCTAATGAGGTTACCTCTTTGACATTTTTTTTTTTTGGAGTCACATTATAAACCAAGCGGTGTCTTCAGACTTCCATACAATGTTTTGACACTACGGATGAATCAGAGATTAATCTTTCGGGGCCCTGAACATTTCAGAAAATCAGTCAAAAACCATTTTCTCTTTACATTACATTTACATTTTTTAATGACAAATTAAAATTATTGATTAAACTTTATTAAATTTCAATTTAAAATATAGTAAATAAACACTTTTTGGAGAATAAAATACTTTTTATTTTATTAAGTGATTAAAATTCTAAAAATATTTCTTTTATAGTATATAGTTATTTTCAAAAATAATAATAAAAGTAGATAAAAAAGGAATTTTTCAATCCTAAAAGTCTAGGATTAGTCTCCCTAAATCTGAGGAGTAAAGGAATTTGGTTAAAGCCTCTTGGGTTGAAAAAGGAAATGGAATGTGCAATCAGTCTTCCTGTAGATCTTTGCAGACTGAGCTATGGGAGACGAGCAAGACACCTTCACTCTGCTAAAGTGAGGTACTTCTGTGGAATTAGCTCTTTGGAATAAAGGACCTCATTGCTTTCTTCTGCATTTGTCCGCGTTTAGGGTTCACTGCAAAGACTGATTCACAGGTTTCAGAAAGTCGAAGAAATTTCAAAAAGAAACACGGAATGTAAATTTAGGCTTAAGATAAGGTCAGTATAAGATCTGTACTTCCTGTTTACGCCCAAGCGCTGTTCCTCTTCCTTGACCAGGCTTATTTACATTTTGAATTTGATTGGAATCTGTCGAACGATGCGAGCTGCAGACCGTTGGCGAAAACTACTGCTATACCTACGTACTCATTCACAAAGAGACATCAAGCCAAAACTAACAAATATAGGTTTGGGTATATAATGAGTGTATTTAATGAACAGTGGTAATACTTTTTTCACAGTTTTGTAATGAGATAACGAGCCAGTCACACAAGAGCTGAGTTAATTGAGCAGATTTACATGTTACATTTTACATATATTATGCTTTTCCATTTTTCACTAACTTCTGGTCAGGAGCGGTAGTGCCTTTTGGTTAGCAGATTGAGCCCGTTTCCGGAGACGACTGCTTATTCTGTAATCCTCAGAGTGACGTCCTAGCAATGGCCAGCAAGGTCTCCAGCCTCCACCTAACACCTCGTACTCCCATTCCTGGGAGCGGGGGAAGGCGGAATCAGTGGATTTTCAGCGGGGAGCATGGGTATTGGGCACGGACAACAGTTTATTTCAAAGAGATTTAGAACTTTTAATCGATCGAGTCATCAACGATATCAAGATTGATCGATTGAATATTGTCAGAGGTATGCTGATCAAATTTACTAAAGGATACTATTCTCTGCTGAAAAAAAAAGAAGGGTGTCAGTCAAACTGAGACAGGATTGAGGTAGAAAGTTATCGCTCCTGTACTCGGTGTCAACAGTACAGGATTGAGATGGGTTGACTCAAAGGGAACAAAATAAAAAGGCTTGTCACGCAGGAGCATCGTAAGTAAGCAGATTTCCAACATTTCATTAAAAATGAATATAAATAAGAGTAAATGTGGAAATTTAATTTACAAGGATGAAAGGAACGATTAATACAATTTTCAAATGCTTAACTAGTTTCTTTATTTCAAAAATAAGAGGGCTCACACAAAACTTGAAGTTACATCCTTAAATATCTTTATAAATATGTGTTTATTTTTTTAAATTTAATAGCTATATTCTACATAGAATAAAGAATACTAATTCGGTATTTGAGCTTTTTTCTGTAAAATTTCGGATGAGTTCATTAATAGCTAAATTCACTCAGGATGGATGGGGATTTACAGAGAAAGTGAGTAAGAGAGAGCGAGAGAGAGTGAGAGAGAGAAAGAGAGAGAGAGAGAGAGAGAGAGAGTGAGAGAGAGAGAGAGAGAGAGAGAGAGAGAGTGAGCATTGATAAACTGACAATATATTTTTAAAGTAAGAGGCATAATACTGTAAAGTGTAATATGTATATTCAGCAGTACTTTTATGAAAATAAATTAAGAAAAATATTTAAGAACATGACTGGATATTCAAACAGGTGACGCTCTATTTATTAAAAAAAAAAGAAGGGAAATCAAATTTGTATTCAGTACTTCTGTAGCAAACAATTGATCAAATTGGATGAAAGGGAGTGGGGGATAAAACCAACTTAACAACATAAATATACCAAATAAATAAATAAATACATTTTTCTGAGTATGCCTACGCTCTACAAAACAGAGCTTTTAGTTTTTCTTAATGAAACTTAGCTTTGTCTATAAAACACATTTAAATCATCGAATAATAATTGAATAATAATTCTGAATTTTTATTTTAAAGAAAAAAAGAAGAATATTAAGAAAAAGAAACATGATAAAATAGCAAAACTCCTAATGAGGAAATACATTTATCTTATGATAAGAGCACTTCTTATTGACTATCAGCGATAAAGTGAACCTGATCGAAATGTTTTAGGGGCTACGAATTCATTCCAAGCGCCAGCCACTCTGTAGGTATTCGCGACTCCAGCAATATGAAAGTCCTGTTAGTGCTCATTTTTGCCGTGGTCCTAATGGACGAGGTCTTGTCAAGTTCACCTGAAGCGAGTGACTCCAAGGAAGCAGGGAAATCCAAAGAGGGTATGCCTTGTAGTATTTACTTTGTCCATAAATGTGTTGCATTAGATCACAGGCAGCAGCAATAAATCTAATGAAGTACTACAAAATTACTAAGACGATTCAAATAAATGGTATAATCTCTAGTTATAAAGCCCAGAATTTATGAGAGTCATGTGAAAGCTCCAATGGGCTCCTAATAATGGCCAAAACTTGATGAGCAGAAAAGTAAAAAAAAAAAAAAAATGGGAAGATTTGAGGTGGCTTTTTAACTTTGATTTTTAGATTCACTTGCAAAGTTATTTATTTATAAATTATTAATCTCATTTACTCATCCTTAGCGATGGGAAAATGAGATTAATAATTCACTAACAAAAATAAATTTGAAAAGACTAATACATACAACGATACTTAGAATCAGAAATTACTTAACTTACTAGTAAGCAGAAAACAAAAGATGTAAGTAAACTGGATTGGTCAATATTATCATATAATATGATACATATACTTCAATTATGGGAATACCTATAGTCAGAATTTGAAGCATAAAACAAAGGGGGCAAACTAAATAGACAGAATAATATAAATAAACTTCAAATTTTCTACTTTTAAAAATAACTGCCTGTAGTAAAATATATTACTACAAGCAGTTATATTACTGCTGCCCCATAAATATATTATAAAAAAAGTATACCTATTTTATCTAGTCAGAGATATATTCTAATAGTTGATATTCGTACATATTTTTTAGCAAATATTTTAAAATTAAACGTTAAAAAGACTACAAAAATAATATTTCAGTAATACTTTTATTATTACAGCAGGAGACAGTAATGATGTTACTTGCTGGCTTGGTTTTGGCTGTGACTTGTACTGCCGGATACGGGGGAATAAACGAGGAGTGTGTATAGGGAATTCCTGCATCTGTTCTATTTTTTAGAAAAAAAGAGAAAACGTTACACAGGTGAGTGGCAGCATTGTTATGTGTGAAAATAGAACTGAAGTGAGAAGTAAACTGACCAGTTGAAGAGCACTTTTCATACTTTAGACAGTAATTTGCACTTCAGATGGAGAGTTTTTTTTTTTACCTTAGATATTATTATTAGATGATTTTAGTTGGGGTTCGGTCAAGGTAGATCCAAAAAACTACAAGTTTGAAAAAAAGTGTATTTTTTAAAAATAAAGATTATCTGTCAGCAAATCGCATATCTTTGGCAGATAATCTTTTAAAAAATACTAAAAATAATTTTTTAAATTGTATTTTTTTGTTGGATCTACCTTGACCGAACCCCAACTAAAATCATCTAATAATACTTTTCAGAATATTATGTAATTCTGTTGTTGCTGTTATTATTTTCCCGTAGCACACAAAAATAGTAAATTACAAAGAAAACTATTTTACATTAAAGCCACCAGTATGTTATTATATTTCAATTAGAATTTGATAGTAAACCTGAAACCATAATTAAGTTTGAACTAGGTTTTTTTTTTTTCTTCGTTAGTTTTTTCTTAAACTTTATTCTGTGTAATTCAGAAGTAGACGGACATACACTAATTGACTGAAAGAGTTTAATAATAGCTGATTACTGCAAAAGCAAAAAGGCGGATAAATTAGTAGCATAAGCAAAATACTATGTAATATTCTGATGATTTTTACTAAAACAAGACCTTGATACGAGTAAACCACCAAGACATAAAAAAGTAATTGCTTTTAATTAAACGAAAAGAATAATTCAAGAATATCTTAATTTCCTGATAATTCTAAACAACCTGAATGCCATGTGAATTTTCACAACAGAGACGCAAATATGTCTGGTGTTTATATTTGAAATGTTATTGAATACATTGAAATATTAAGCCTAAGTCTATGAGGAATATTCTCATTCTTCATGACTTCAATCTAATTTTACTATAATTTAACTGTTTTATATACATTTGAGACCAGTGAGAGACTCACTACTTACATTTCAGATGACATTACTGTCTTCTAGAAAGATGCTAAGAATCTTGAACACAATGTCAAAGAAGAATTACTAAAAGGGTTAATATGGCCTTTCCATATAAAACGAAAGCAATTTCGATTGATAGATAATAATCTTTATTCTCATTTAACATATAAACTAATTTAACAAAGAGCAAAAAATTGTTTGACAATGGTTAAACTTTCTGAGTCCATAAACCGTGGCAAGAATTGTTATAGATGATTCTTATACATATATAATACACACATGTGACAACAAGTGAGCTAAAATTGCAATGAGCTATAATGCAGTAATTAGGATAAAGAAGCAACATGGGAGTTTCTCCCAAGAATAATGGGAGCTATTCAAGTGTAAGATACAAACAAGTGGAAAAATCAAATATCTGGGTAAACACAAGAACGAAAATAGCTATCTCCATATAGAGCTGATAGAACGTATCTGAATGCTTTTAAAGGATTTAGATTATTATCTTCAAAAAACACGCCGATATAGTATTAGCGTAGTAAATTAGCATTTATGTGATTACCTATATCTTTAAAATTATTACAAATACAATTATACATATTTTATTTTAAATAATAAAAGTGACATTATACATTAGCAAATCTCTTCAGCGGTTTTGATGTTTAGTCGTAAGAAAACAAAACAAATTGGGCTACATTTTCTCATGGTCAACGATTGCTTGATAAGACCATGACATGATAGTAAGAGCGCCTGGTGAAGGCCAAGCCTGACAGGTATGTTTTGAAGGCTGGGAATCCCGTGCAACATGAAGAGCAATGTGAATCACATTTCTCATAAATAGAGACATCCTGTAACTGTGGTATTTCAGTACGGATGGGATTTGTGCAAGATGAAGTACCTAATGCTCTGGATATTTTTGGTCATTGTATTAGTTTGTGTTTTTGCCACTCCAGCGCATCCTTCAGGTAAGAAAGTATAACAGAACACTCATTTTCTAATATATGAGAGAAAGGTCAACATTTGGAAATCACTCCCATTTGAATTTAAAAGAAAAATTTTTTTTTTTTTGCTTCTCACAAGATTTATAAACTTTCTCGAATCATCGGTACTTATCAGCCATCATTAGCAGCTAATCTTAGTAGCTAGGGCTTCACTAAACAGTGTTATAGGGAGCTTCTTCTTGTTATCACTTATATCATGTGAGAATGGTCGGGGTTTCGGCCAATCTCAAAAACTCATTTGAGCTCATCCCTCTCCTCCAAAACCTCCATATCCCCGCTAACTTCATAATGGCATCTCTAGATGCCACTTCACTTTTTACCAATGTTTGCATCAACAATGGCCGAAACCCCGACCATTCTCACATGATATTCGAGACGGCCAACTAATCATCAACCATGTTATCACTTATAACTAACAAAGTCACTTTTAACCTCCACAGGACTTATTATAGACTTAGGGAAGTGAAGCGAATTCATTACTCCTGGCTAAAGGGTACAACTAATGGGACACAAAAACAACATGGATGAACTAATGAATAACCCAGAAATTTCAGTTTTATTTGAACTAAATTAGTTAAAAATACACGGCAGTTATAATTCAAAATCGAAAAATAAAAAATATATCATAAATAAATTTATTTTCAAATGGAAAGTTTTATATTGAAGAGTTTAGTGATCTAAAAAAAACACCTCTTCTCTCCTACTCCGTAAAACCTGATAAGTGTTTTAAAAACAATTATAAAAAAAAAAACTTATCATATGTAACTATTAATTGTTTCGTATTATTTTGATTTTTTTAATTTTTAGACAATAGGAATGTGGAAGTAACATTAAGCAAGTTAGTATAGTAAATCAACTGCATAATTTATTTTTGCATTATAAGTAACTATTGTACAGTTGAGATATTGGTTTCTAAATAGCCAAGTACGGTATGAAAAATGGTATATTTGGTCGTTTTAAAACCGCTAGAAAGAAGTTGCTAGTAGATAGATAAATATTCCTGCTTTGTGGAAACACACAAGCCGGAATGCGTGATACGACTAAATAAACTCCACGAATTACCCTACATGATGGATTTAATACATGGCGGGAACTAATAAAAAAATCAAGATAATCTACTGTGGATGTGGAACGTACTAATATTCAAATAAGGCAGTGGTAAGTAGCAAATACTTTGTAGAGAATTTGTTGTGGTTTCAGAAACCTACCCATAAACTTGACTGATCACCAACATATTCTCTACTAATAATCTCCAAGGCCAAAATTCTCAGTAGCAACTTGTATTGATTGCAATCATATATTGAATAACCTTTCATTAACAATATGTGTTTGTAATCAATACAAATGAAATTGCTTGAGTCAGGGAGTATTTTTGCTGCATACATTTCAAGTAAATAATTTGCTGTTTATTTACTAAAATAAATAAACAATCTCCCCTAAAATAATAAGAAATACCAATTAATAGCAATTAAAATTAGGAATTGAAAATATATTATCTTCTACAGGGAAAGAAGAACAAAAGAATGAGCCCCCAAGAAGACTTATTTGCAGCCCTTGCCCTCCTGGGGCTAAGTGCCTCTGCTATTGAAAAAATATTGTTACAAAAATATAAATAAAATAATTATAAAAACTATTAATTTTATTTAGACAATAAAAGCAAAAATACTTAAATGCTCATGAAATGGTAACACTTTTTATCAGTATTGTTTTTTCTAGTTTTATTGGTAATTATACAAAAAAAAAATCAAATACCCCGATTTTTCAAGAAAGTCAAACATAGTTAAATATAAGACTTGGATAACAATATAATTTCTAAATAGGGGACAACACGCCCCTTAAGGTATGTTGGCGACTTTCACATCTGCCACAATCTAGTTTGAATTAAATTAAAATAAATTTTAAGTATATTTATAATTGAATTGTGTAAGTTGTGTTGCCCCATCTCACCCCTCTCTCTCTCACCTGTCTCTCTCTCTCTCCTCGCGTGCGTACTCGTCGATGGCTGAGGAGTGGCTGCTTAGTCCCCTGTTAATCCCGCTACTGGACTCTTGCCCCCCTGGGCCTCTGCCTGCCGGACACCAGTCTTCGCTAGACCACCTAGCCAACTGCATTACGCTGGCAGCCTTCACCTTATGGGACACTCCAGCTAGCTTCCAGGAAAGCCTGAGATGCCCACAGATTTCATAGGACTGTCGCAGTGTGAGGAGGATCTCCCAGCACCCATCTTCATTTTGGGACTCGTAGCCGCTCTCTTCAGACCGATAAGTACCCTTGGTGCACATTATTTGAGAGAGGGGAAATTTTTCTGGAGACTTTATTAAGTCCCAGATTGATTATTATTTAAGTACTTAGAAATTAATATTATTTATCATTATTCAGAAGAAATATTATTTTATTATTTGTTTGTTGGTATTCAAAGGAACATTAACTACTTAAGGAGATCATTTTTCTCTTATGTTTATATTAATAAATTTATTTTATTTATCGCTCTAATAATGCTGGCTGATATTTCCCACATCTCCTATGGTATACAGTCCCCATATTACTAACAAGGTAAGTAATCTAAGCATATTGAGCTCATGGAAAAAGTATTGCATCTATGCAAGGTGTGTGTGCTTGTTACAAACATATTGCAAACATCTAGGAAGCTGACTAGAAAATATTCGAGGAGTATAATGGTAGGAAAAGTACCATACCTGCGGCATAGGGTTTTTATTATGAAGCATATTTGATTTGGGAAAAAAATGCATTAAAGGTATTAAAAAAAAAATCATCTTTCGAAGGTTTAGGTTAACATTGCGTGAGAAGGAATACAAAGACATAATACTTTTTGGTTTTTAAAAAAAAAAAAACTTGTTATATGAGACTCTGATAAAACGGAATATATCCGCAATACATTTTATTTATATTGACTCACTATCTGAGGAATAAGTGTCTAGAGCAGAAAATCATAGTCATTTTTCAAAAACCCGTAGATTGTTGTGTCGGTCTATTTCTAAAAAAAGGTGCCATTGTAGAGTTATAAGCTTTTAAAGGAATTTCAAGTGGATCAGGTTGTGAGAATAAGAGTTTAAGAATTCTTATGGCGTTGGTTAGCGCCATTCTCGATCTCAAGTACTTCTGGATGAGGGTTCCATTTATGTGTGTGTTTGTCTTTTATAGTGGCATCAATAAGCAATCAATACTTTTTAATTAATTTTATTTAATATTTTTAAATAAATCAATGTAATCATTAAAAAAAATTTCTTGGCTCTTCTCTTAATAAAATATATAGCAGTTTAATTATTACAAGAAAAACTATTAATTCACAAATGATATATAATACTTTTTAATTAATTTTAAAATTAGCCAGTGAATAAAACATCATTATTATAAAAGCTACCTCATTCTTTGAAAATTACAAATGTATGCATATAGTTTAAGGGAATTTGTATTTATGTAGCTGGACTTACTGGTCCTAAAGTGTAAAAAGTTTGTAAATAAAGACGAATGTAAGGGAAAAAACGAGAGTTCCCACAGACAGTTTTGAGTTTTCGCTAAGTGATGTTTGTTTTGATAATTATCAGTGCTTCTGTGATAAGGAATTGTTGTTTATCATTGTAAAGTAGCTGTAAGTAATAGTAGTTATCTTTCATTGCTTAACAGATATAAGAACAGGAGTGATATATTTATTTTATTTATATGTTTAATAAATTAGAGATGTTGTANTAGTGCGGGGAATTTAATAACTTATCAGACTTGTCCCGGTAGCATAAGTGGTAAATGCACCGGCCCGGATAGCAGGGGATCCAGGTTCGAGTCCTGGCTGGGACGGTTAGATTTTTTATTCTGTTCCCTTGCACTAAAAATTATCTAATTTTATTTAAGCTTTTGAGGTTTACGCATTCATCGGATGCTACTTGAGGAGTATCGATAATGTCTCGGCAATAAGCGTTCGTCAATATTGGGAGTGAGAAACTTACCCTTTAATCGATAAATATAACATTTGTGGGGGAAGAACAAAAAAAAACAAAAAAAACTTGGAGTTTCAAGATTTCTGTTGATGAGTGAGTCAACTTACATACCCGAGGGTAAAATGCAAGTCGGGTTAGAAGTTTTGGAAATATCACTTTAAATTTCTTTCTGGAGTATAGTTCTGTGGGGTGAAAAGTGTTTAGGCTCGAACTCGAACTTAGATAGGTTCATTACTTAGGAGTGATATCATTTATTCGAAATTTACTCTATGTTAAAACTTCTTTATTTGCTTGATGATCCATTTAAAGAAAGTGCAGTTTTTTGGTGTTTTAATATGAGTATGGGTTTAATCCATTGTCAAAGATTGTTATGCATTACTATTATTCTTCATCTAATGTGTTTCTCTTTACTACTTTACAAAATAGTCTATAACATTGTAATATCTGCGCCACTTGATAATGTAATTCTGATTTGGCTTTAAGAGCTGAGAAAAAAATTGTCTTCCTAGATTCTGATAATGTGCATAGACGAAGTACAGAGGCAACTGCTTGAGGAATTCTCCTTTAGTTGGGAATGTCACCAGAGGAGCGCTATTGTCCGGCACCTCAGGAATTTTCATCTACCTACACCCCTCTGGATAACTTTCATGACAGAATAGCCATAAATATTTCTACTAGCTAAAGAGAAATTTCATACTGAACTATCACTAAATTAGAGTTTTCCTCAATTTCAATCATCAATAGATGTTAAATACAATNAAAATTTTTTTTTTAAACTTTTATTTATTTATTACATTCTGTTACATTAAAACATTTTTTAATTTGATCACCACAATGAATTAGAGAAAAAAAAATGACATTCAATGTCAATCTCATGAGGAGAGAAGGTGACCAACGACACCACTCTCAAATTATTTACAGATTATGTCCCCAGGAGGTTAAGAAAGGATTAACTTAGCTTTAAATGCATCTATTAATAGCATTTAATATTAATAATGTGTATTATTTGTTAGCATATGTATTTAGACCGGCAATTATTATAAAAATAAATCTAATGAGAATTATAAAAAAATAAATATATGAGAATTATTCATTTTTATTTCAACTAAATTAAATTTAAGTTATTCAGATAAAAATGAAAGTATTTAATTTGGTGTAACTGTTAGACGAATGTCTGTCTGGAACCTGTCCCCCGGAAATCCCTCCTTTGGATTCATACTCCATATCACACTCTAGGAGCCCCATGGGCCAACAGATACCCAGCGCTGGGGTGGTTAAAGCCCGGCCACCCTTCCCCCCGAGGGATCTAAATATTAGAAGGACCGAGGATACGGGGCCTCTCCTGCTCGTCTGTACTCTCTTGCAGAGGAGTACACCTGATTTGGACGGACAAGAAGGAAACGACCCGGCATGGATAAGGACATTCGACTAGGAACCTTTAACATGAGATCACTGTCCGGTAAAAAAGTGGAGTTTATCGATGAGATGAGAACATACATACAGGTTAGATATCTTTAGGATAAGGGAGGTGAAGAAGAATAGATAGATGTGGAACATATATTATATTTAGGGCTCCCGTCAGGAAATAGAGCTATGGATGAAGTCGGGTTCATACTATGAGATGCACTTTTTAAGAAAGTAGATGATTGGGAACCTGTAAGCCAAGAATAATTCCTGGTTCCCAAGAACCTGTAACTCCGGGTAATGGAGACTGATCCAAGTATATGACCATACGAACGATGCAGATATCCTGCAGTGCAGAAAGAACAGTTATATAACTAGAGTGGAGGGAAGAAACGTCAATAGAAGCGTATTAATCATGGGAAACCCCAACGCAAGGTCAGACAAGAAGAGCACCTGAGGGCCTTCAGGCCTACACGGAGGAGAGTCAACAAGGAACGACAGCGGACAACATCTGATTCAAGTAGATGATAATAATCTACTCCTAGGAAACACAATCTTTCCTCATAAACCAATTCATAAAATAATATTTTCAGCTGCCGAAAGAAATACAAACAGTATTATCGACTACTTTACATACAGTTATCATATAAAGCGATGCTTCACAGATCTAAAGGCTATCAGAGAAACAGAGATTGGTAGCGACCTTGCAGAAAAACATAGTCTTCTTCAAAAATCTGTTCACGGTTGTATCTTTATTTCTGTAACAAGCTGCCAGTTTTAGAGCTATAACTGAATACAGAGAGAATCAGGTTGGGAAAATAGAATTTAAGAATAATGTCCCACCTCTTCTGATTTATAAGTAGCCAAAAGCGTTGGGTTAGCAAATCAAGTTTGTTAGAGGCAGTCAAACTTTTTTTAGTATTAATATTCAAAATATTCTTGAAGGTATTGAATATTATACAGTAATTTATTCCACTTTACAAATAAATGAATATTTTATTAACTTTTAATTTTATTAGATAGAGCTCAATTAAAATATTAGTAAAGGTAAAGAAGGAAAGTTTTAAAAATAAATTATTAACCAGGTAGGATTTAACGAATGATGCCAAGTTACTTGATTCCAATAATTATTCCACAAACGCTTAATTTTAGTTCAATGATTGCTTATTTGGGTACCAAGCAAAACCTCTTTGTAGGCAATACGCTTACTTTCGATATATTGTTCGAACATTTCTGCTAAAGATTTAAGTAAGAAATATCTGCTCAGGTGAAAAGTAAGAACTATCAAGGAGCTCCCCTCCCCCAATTTCAGTATAAAAAAAAATTTGATAAAGAATAATTTTCACCCATGACCACTCCAATGTCCCACTTGACCAAGAGAATATCTTCTGTCGCATTTCCTTATCAGTACTCTCATCCATTTATCTATTGAAATTTGCCCTCAGGTGTATTAAATCTGTTGATGCAAGCTTAATGCACTTGAGAACAATAGATAATAATAAACATATTTTTTCGTATACATATTTGCATATTTGTTCAAAGATAATAACAATTACTTGACACTTTTCATTTAAGGATTTGTAAAAGTCTGCAATATTCATGAGGAATTTTGATGTCATTCCCTGAAGTGATCATTAAGAACGAATTCCTATCAGTTATTATTTAGACAAGGTTATCTTTTATTTAAAAAAAAAAAAAAAAACTTAAAAAGAAGCATCCGAGTCAGAAATATCGAAACTAAAATCTCCCAGAACAAGCAATTATCGAGAAATAAAAGCCTACTCACTAGCCTCACAGTGACATGGGGGCTTAGAATAGCGAGGCTTCTTGTAGACATCCCCTTCATCATTGCCATCGCTGTCCATGGTGTTAGTGAGGGGAGGGGGAGTTGTACAAAGTAAATTAAGTAAGAAGTAATGAGTTCGACTTTTCCTCCCAGAACAAGCTATTATCGAGAAATAAAAGCCTACTCACTAGCCTCACAGTGACATGGGTGCTTTAGCGAGGCTTCTTGTAGACAGCCCCTTCTTCATTGCCATCGCTGTCCATGGTGTTAGTGAGGGGAGGGGGAGCTGTACAAAGTAAATTAAGTAAGAAGTAATGAGTTCGACTTTTCCTCCCAGGACAAGCTATTATCGAGAAATAAAAGCCTACTCACTAGCCTCACAGTGACATGGGTGCTTAGAGTAGCGAGGCTCCTTGTAGACAGCCCCTTCATCATTGCCATCGCTGTCCATGGTGTTAGTGAGGGGAAGGGGAGTTGTACAAAGTAAATTAAGTAAGAAGTAATGAATGAGTTGGACTTTTCCTCCCAGAATCCAGCTAGGGTCTAATAACTGGTAGATCCAGTCTCCCCACTCCTCCGTCCTCTCTACCTGTTCGTATAAGAAGCAAGCTGAGTTTTCCTGTTGCTCAGAAAGATGAAGTTCCCGTTCGCAGTTCTGTGGTCGCTCCTGTTGGCGTTCATGCTGGGAGGGGTTCTAGCTCTGCCTCCAACACCACAAGGTCAGTATGGCTCGATAGCATTGTAATTCCTTTGCAATATACATAAATACTCTTAGTAGCTTTTTAGCTAATGTAAATATTGATAATGTTGCAAGATATTTTCCCAAAATAATGTCTCTGATACTGTTTATCAATGAACGAAATAGATGACTGCCAAAAATTGAGCTAAGTGAGAACAGTTTAATAAGTAGAAGAAAAATAAGCATTATTTACTCTCTGGATCTATGATTATGAATTGACATGGTGACAAGAAATGTTGAAAAAAGTTCAAATTTTAACTATGGGTTTGAAAGTTAAAAAATTCTCAAAAATCATTTTACATGAACTATAATTTATTTTTAATTGTCCATGACGACATAAAAGCAACAATGAAATTCCAATATAAATCCTGTCCTAATTATTTCTGCTTATCGTACATGAGGTCGATCTCGCGTGTCGGATTTCAATTTGCCGGGTAACTTTCCATCTAGAGAGACAAAACTCTCCTAGCACAGATTTTCTTTTTTTAGAGATATCCCATGATGTATTTTCCTCCTTAATTCCTACTCATCCACTGATAGAATGGATTTTATGATCTAACATATCATGTATTAAATATATTATACAATAATGAAACATATTAGGAGTCTTGATGCATTAACATGTAGCAAGAGCGCTCTATAAAGAGCTTGCTAAACCATTCTTGTTTCGATTTTAATTGATAACTGCAAAAAAAAAAAAAAAAAAAAGTATTTTAATGTTTTAGTCTAGGATATGAACTGATAATTGAATTGAAGATTGAAAGTCCAATTTTAAGTAGTATAATGATAAACATTAGATTATTATTTCTGTAATGAATAAACACAATTCCTCATTCAAACCTCAAATTAGTTTCGGAAACCATTAGATATATACCGATTGAGATCGGATACTAGTGGGCTTTAGGGGAAAATCAAATCAATAATCGTTAATATTATTATAATTATGAAAACTTTAAATGTCAAGGAGTGTATATATATATAAATATATATAGTCACTTTTAAAACTATGTTTTCATTGAGAAAAATTGGACCAAAAAGGGTAGAGGATTATCTGAAATTTCAATTATATGTAAAACAGTTTTATTTGCCGCAGCGGACGTAACATTTAAATTAGAATAATAAATTCAGCACAGTTTTGTTTAATGGTATTTGTTATGTTTTTTAGAATTCACACTAATTCAGCGAAATTAAAAAAAATATGTGTGGAAGATAACCTAAGCGTAAACTTTATTTTTACCACCTAGAAACACAAATTTGGTTGTTTTTCCTAATCAAATTAGTCAAGTGGTTTTTAAGGCTGAGTTTTTTTATTGGCTAAACCAATATTTAACATGATTTGGAAATTCAAGCAGAAAAATTATTCTCTTTATGGTGAGGAATTCGGTTAGTTCCTATTTGACGAAGTTTTTCTTCATTGTTATTGAACTTCAGTTATTTGAAAATAAGTAAATGTTTTATCTTATATTTTCCTAGCCCCAGATAGGGTCCTAAAAAGATCCTCTGTGTATATATTTCAATATTAAATGTGCAAAGACTACCTCGAGTCAGGATATTTGATTTTTATGTTGGATCCCATTGGTAATTGATGAAAAATGAAGAGTAAATGTTGATCAATAGAATTTCTTAAATTCTTATTAAATAACATACATGGGTGGACAATGGTCTCATCGGATCCCCACACATTCTTTCGATGACACAAGAGTAACCACCAGATGGCTAGTGTCGAATGATGATGACATTTCTTTTAGCTTTCTAATTTTTGAAATATCATCACCGACATTGACCAATAAGACGGCAGAACGTCTCAACACGTAGCTTGGACACGGACTGACAGGCGAGGGTTCTAAGAGGCAGGGCAGTCCTGTTCCGAATGGTTTCGACTTAAGGAGCAATTTCCCTTCCACTGCATTATTATTATGATTTTTCCAAAATATAAAAATTATGTAGATACTTATGTAAATTAGGGGAATGCCAATTCATTACTTATAATGAAGAGCAATATTTTTTTTTTTTTTTTTTCATTTTCACTGCATTAAATTACAATTTTTTGAGTTAAAAATTACTGATATGATAAGTATTTGGTAAATTCCCTCTTATAATGGTAGGAAATAATATCCTTGATAAATATCATAAACGTATCACTAAATTTATATGTATACCCATAGGCACGCAGAGCGAAGGACGAGAAGAGTCAGAGAATAATCCTACAACCACTCCAAGATTTACATGCAGCCCATGCCCCCCTGGTGTACAGTGTTTTTGTTAATTTTTTAAAAAACCTATAGCTATTAAATGTTTTTTTAAGTAACTAATTTGTTTTTTCGTGCATTCATCCCCTATCAAACTTGAAGAAGCATTTGATCCCCTAATATTTACAAAATTATCCTGAAACAAGAGAAAATTCACACCACATAGTAATTTTTTTTCATTATATCAGATGGTAAGTTTAATTATTATTAGCAGATTTCTTTCAAGAAAATAAAGAGACATTTCTTCGATTGATAAATAATTCTGATTCCGACATCGCATACACAGACAAACACACAAAAAATTATGAGACAAACTAAACAATTAGATGTTAAGTTAATAGTACATTATTGACGGAGGAGTACTAAAGTAATAATTCAGCAAGAAGGACTGTTCATTACTTTTACTAAGCTCGGTTTTGAGTTTATAGTAACTAAGAATACTTTTAGAATAATTTTTTGTTTATATACTTTGTTATTTATATACTTTGTTGTATTTTTAATAGTTGTAAATATTTTAAATAGTTTTAAATAAATTTTGACGTAAAAAAAGGAATCGGTGGTCTGATGGTTAAGGTACAGAACTCCTGAGGTCCCAAGTAGGAGGCTCAGAGTGCACAATTGGTTCTTTTTCTCTCTCTGCTTCTGCTTTTAATGGCCTAGAGGATTCCTGGTGTACTCTTGGGGAGTACCCAGCCCTAATTGGGAACCATTCTTTATTGGATGGGAAAAAAGCAGGCAGGAAGAACGCTGTGGCGTGAAGCCTTCTCTAGCGTGCCGTGGGCCGAGAATAAATACATTCCTATCATATTTGGAGGTGATTAGTTGACTGTCGAGAAGAGAGAATCGTCCCGAATTCGGCCTGCATGGTATGTATCTCCCTATTTGATATGATACTCTCATAATATTTTTTTTTCTTTTCTCTTACATATGTTTAGCATTTAGTCTTAATTTAGTTTATTACACAAAGTTTTATCATTCTATTTATTTATTAATATGTTGTATCGTGACTTATAGACATGTTTATATATTATTTTTGCGTGTTTTTTTAATACTCAGCCCTGATGAAGGTCTGAATTTATGCTGTTTGCGAAAATATTAAAAAAAAAAAAAACCTTTTTGGTTACAAATCAGTTTTTTAATTCTTTCGTTCCCAAGACCGAATTTCTGACAATCCTCTCCTCATTCCTATCATATATTCCTCCGGACCTTTATGGCGTGTTGCTGAAGATTTATTTTTTTATTATTAAATAAAGAAGAGAGACGGAAGGAACTCATGCACATAATGAGCTAAATGGTTTAAAATTAATCCCGAAAGATTGTTAAATTTGCAATAATACGGGTTCATACAGTGAGTACGAGTAGTAATAATACAGAGGCAGGTTCTAGTCAATCGAGGCCATTGTTAGTGTGGCGTACACTGTGTGTCGCTGCGGTCGAAGGCGGGGAGCACTTACGACAATAGAGGGAGCTCTCACTATTGACGTCACTGCACCGACACATAACATGTCCTCATAGGAGAGAGGCGATTAATTGGCGAGGACAGACCCCAGAGCTCTGGAAGGCACTCGTGCCCTCAAGTGATTAGAGGCCAGGGCGGGCTGTATCCAAGTGTGTACCTCACCCCCCACTTTGACATACGCTAATGAAACCTTCCCCGCTAACCGGGAAAATATACTTATGTACAGTGTTTACCCCTACGCCTCCCCGTCAAACTGAGCCCCTGTACAGCTGTTTTATACCTTCACATATATAACTGTCCTACTGTATCCTACTGGTTAGCTGAGAGTATATACAACTAAATCAAAAGCAAAAATATTAAATTTCAATTGTATTAAAACATTCTGCAATTTATAATGAAATACTACAAACATTTTGTGCCTTGACAAAACTTTTGAAAAAAAAATTTGTTATAAGAGAAGCTATAAAATAGCGTGTTCAACATGTTAAATATGCAAATAAAAATAATACATATAT
>KZ807352.1:0-18115 GCA_000696205.2 Oncopeltus fasciatus | reverse complement strand
TATATATATATAATATTCAGAAATTTATACTTAAATGACGTACAAACAGAAATTTTTCGATGAACGTCATGGTATGTAAAAATTACCCTGATAATCGATAATTTTTTGTTAAACTCAAGGTAAGTCTGAAAAAGTTCAACAAAAGTGGGCAGAATGTTTAATGTTCGACAAATTCAAGCACAGAGAGAAACATAGAAGAAACGCAAGACGATTATTGTAATTTGTAAACTGTAATCTTTTGCTAGGAATCAAAGGATTGAAAATGTCACTAAATTATTCCTTAATGTTCCTAAATTATTCCGTTTATTTTTCGTACATAATTTCCTCAAATTACAACAAATTTAACGAGTCGTTTTTTTAGAAGTAGGAAGGAGAACATGTTAGTTGAAATAATTAGAATTGATTTTGTTGTGATCAATTCGTTTAATTAGAATTGATTCCTGTTACAATTGAGTTAATTAGTACAAGGCAATTATTTTAGTCAGTTATAAAGTACTAAACATATGGAAACATGCAAGAAGGGAAAAACTGCCAAAGCTTACAGGACTAGTCCACGAGAGCCGTAGCTAAACTTATGATATGTTTATATAATACAGTATATCCAACAATAAAGACATTAACCAAAATTAATTAATATTGAATATATAAATACAACAAGCTTATTCAAGTTAAAGAATGTCAAAACTGTTATTTATAATAATAACTGTTAATATAAAAGCTAACTATACGTAGAAATATACATAACTTTAAAAGTCACAAGTTTCTATAGGCTCTTTAAAGTTTTTTCAGCTTCAAACAGTTTAATACCTACATAAACACTCTGTCTAATTTTTGATTATTAGAAAACTTAAAAACATCACTCAGTTCCATCTATGCACTATAATAGATAATTAATTTTATTTTTGGATCCAAAATGATCATTCACTTTACAATTAAACAGAAAATTGGAAAAATTATCAGAGGAAGAACTGATTGTACAAACAACCTTTGGCTAAATACCCTGATGCTCATGAAGAAAATCTGTAAAATCTTCTTTTATCCTTTTAAAATCAAAACAAAATTAATAAAATCAAGCTTTAGTTCAGTTTTTTATATCGAGATTAATTAGGTGATTTTTAAATGATAAAAAGATTTTCCATATTTTCTTCATGAACATCAGGGTATTCAGTCAAAGGTTGTTTAGTGCACTTACATACGAAGATATTTCCGCCAGGTTGTAAGGGATGGTCTAGCAATCGCACAGTTTAACCAAGCGAGTGAAAAATTTTCTTCGTAATTCACTTCCGTCTATTTAGTTTAGTAACACTTTCACGATCCATAAAGCTAAAAACACACACACCGGCATTTATACATAAAGGGAATGTCATATAGAATACATTCGATTCAAAACAAGGGGGAGGGGGGTTGAATATGGGATCTTCCCTTAGAATGCGGGACAAAGAAAGCTCTGATGAGATAGTTGTTCTCCTCTGAGGGCCTTAGGGTGGAGCGCACTTGACGGCAATGATAAGATCGGCCCTCTCAGCCAGGAGCACCGGGTTCCACTCCAGCCCTTATCTGTAGGGGTGGTATTGGCTGACATTGTGTTGCGGAAGATCAGGTGGCGACACCTTTCGGCTAAGGCGGCTCCTCCAGCTCATCCACGTAGAACACACCCTCACTGGATTACATCTGACGACGGGGGCGTCCGAGGAATTTCGGTTTTCGTTCATTAACTCAACTTTACTAAAGGAGGAGCTTAAACAAAGCTTATTGAAGGTTTACATGAAGGTAGGACACTTGAGATATGTCTACATTCGTACTCTATATTACGTAGTTAATATCTATTCTCAAAAATTATATTAATATGAATAACGTCGATTCCCGTTGAGATCCTTTGGATAAAATTCATGGATAAAAAACGTGGCTTTGTGTAAAAACAATGAAGCTTATCACTATCTGTAATCGTTATAATTTACTATTTACTCACTCATATGAATAATTTAATATAAACAATTTGTGATGGTCTAATTGGATCATGAACTAAAACTTTATCACTTTTTCAGTCTTTAGAACAGAGAAAAGTGACTTAATTTGTGAGGAATTAGTTGTCAAATTTTAATTTCTTAGTAAAAACAAACATAGTTACCAAACGAAGTAATCGTCATATTTCATTCTTTGGCTACCAAAAACTCAACTCTATTCCCACTCCTTTTAGCATTGGATTATCAGCCAGCTGCCCCCGAATCCAGAAGCTTCTTGACATGCTCCATCATCTAGGGACTTGCGAAAACTATAGGGTCAGAGACAGGTTTGGCTACTTTACCATCCGAGCCAACCTCTGCAAAAGCTGCCGAAGCTATCCTGGAGGAACATAGGTTAAGATAGTTAGGACAGCTACTCAGGTTGGATAAGGACAAAATCGCAAGGAAGTCCCGGGATCTCTTGGAGGGAAGTGTGCTGCGGCAGATCCAGAAGCGAGGACTGGACAGGAGGAGAAGATCAGCTAGTGCCTGGTCCGAACTCTTCAAGGAACCACTTGACACTTCTTAAAGCGGCAAAAGAGGATAAGAAGTAAGCATAAGAATATAAGAAGATGATGAGTTACTGAAAATTAAATAAATAACACAGACAGAACTCCTAAATTACTAAAACAGCCTACTATATAACTAAAATTATAATTGATATTTTGTACTTTATACAGTAAACATTATAAATTATACATGCAGTTGTTTGATAATATACGAAAATGACTTAATTAAATATCATTATTTAATTCAAGGCAAAAAAGAAGAGTTAAGGATTTAAAAGACAGAGACACTTTATAATCATTAAAGAAAGTTGGCGAGCATACTAATTTCCTGGGAATATAATACAAAAAGAGAAAGTGTAATGTCTTTGCAGAGAATATTTGTGACATTTTAACAGTCTTCCCTCTGCAAGTTCCTACAGCTAATTACACTTTGAGCAGCGAACGGAGTAGGAAAAGTTCCGAACCCCCGACTCCCGGTAGCCGTGTGACGCCACACACAAAAGTTCCCAAGAACAGGCAGCGACAGTGAAATTTATGTCGTCACGAACTCGCCGAGGAAATTACTCCTCTCGCCGCGAATCTCGCTGGAGGTGAGTCTTTCCATCTCGAGACGGAGGGGAGGAGTCTGCCCCCTGTCATATATCACTCTCAGCACTGGGGCTCGGCAATGGATCACCTTGTTTTTCTTGAGGATATTTACTCAGACTTACAGCAGAGACAGGGGAAGGAATAGAGCTAAGGCAGTACTGAATAAGCAATCAGGCACACATGCGTGTAAATAACTGATTTCAAGTAAAAGCTTTAACCGAATTTCAAAGAAAAGGTAGTTATTCTCGTGATGAAACTATTATAAATTTTCTCGATACTTTCGACGAATGATTTAGCGGAATAGAAATATCATAAATGCTTTCTTTACAGATAGTTACAAAAACAACAACATAATAGGCTTAGAATGTAAATTCCTTACATTTTTATGAACAATGTATATTGAGGACAATATCTAAGAGTGTAAGTTCAAAGGCTGGACGGCCCCCCACCTTTCAGGTTATCATTTAAGCTATCAATTGTAAACCTTTGAATTTATTTTTATTGTTATTGAAAGAGAGGGAATGGGGTTTTCGAGAGAAAGGGGAAATTTATAACTTGTCTTACAGGATTAAATTATATTATTATAATTATTGATGTCTATGTTTTATTTACCGAGGGAAGTTTAGTTTTCGTAGCTCTTACAGAGCGTGCTTTCTTCACTAAAGTAAATAAAAATGAGTATAAAATGTCCTACAGAGTGTCTACATTGTGCTTATTAATTTTAAACCTTTAAGGAGGCTTTATATTGCAATCCACTAAATTAATAATTATTGGTAATATGGAATGATGTCATATAAATATTACATAAGAATATCAAAAGTCAAAGCTCAGCGAGAGGATGGTAAGGAAGTGGGTATTTAACAGTGTACTATGGCTTTGAAAGAATCCTCCATATTTGTTAGAACAACCTAGAAACGTCTATAAATAAAAATAATATTTTAGATGATTATTGTCCTAAATATCAGACCTCCTTCAGTAGGAAATCAAGACAAAAATATAATAAATGTACAAAATGAGTAAAAACTATGGTAAAACTGATAATTCTACAGATAGGAGTAAAATATATTATTAAAATCATATATAAATAATTATAAAAACATTTAAACATAAATTTAATGAAGAGAGAGTGTACAGTGTGTGAGCTAACCCATTACATAAAAATGTTTTATAAGTGGTGTTCAGGTAAGTAATTTTGGGGCCTGTGTGGGGAGTAGGTAACTGGGAGTTATCAGAAGTTGCTTCCTTTGAAGAGAAAGGCGGCAAGTCTTTTAGGAGAATTTAAAGGGCCATTGGTGTTATGACCTGCTAATTGGAGGACCATGACTTGTGAGCTGAAGAAAGGCAAGAGTAAAGGAATTTTGTGATAAGTTTTTAAAAATTTTGAAATATGTAAAAGGTAAATCGCTGCCTGTTTCGTAGGAAATCCGGTTTGTTTCTAGGTGTTTGTGAATGGATTCAGGAAAAAAAAAAAAAAAAGCGTTCCTCAATTTTGTGTTCAGT
Source organism: Oncopeltus fasciatus (assembly GCA_000696205.2). Taxonomy (NCBI): domain Eukaryota; kingdom Metazoa; phylum Arthropoda; class Insecta; order Hemiptera; family Lygaeidae; genus Oncopeltus; species Oncopeltus fasciatus. The sequence goes on along the minus strand of KZ807352.1, from coordinate 13,515 downwards.
CCAGTGTGTAAAATAAAAGGTATGTTATTCAGTAGTAGTATTATGCGAGTGCAGTGGTGATATTATCAGGTGATTGTTGATTCTTTGACACAAGGTGTATGTGGCTTTCTCTAACCCAAGGCATACACAAAGTTATACATAACTATATGTATATATATATAAAATCAGTTTTGTAATAACCCCATTTTAAAGCATTATTCATTTTTTTAACATAGTTTGTAGTCATTTTATACAATTGTTAGATTTTTGTATTTTTTTTTTTTTGCAAACACCTGAAGACGGTCTGAAATTCAGGCCGAAATGTCAGCCGAATAAAAACTTCTTGTTCCCAAATAAGTCTATTAAAGAACTCATTGATTGTGCACCGAGCATTTTCCACACTATGATATTAACGGCCAAGAAACACTTTTAAATAAATAAACATAAATTTCAATAATTTTTATATAAGTAAAATTTAAATCATGTAAGTAATCAATAAACGAAAAATTTTATATACAAAATGGATAATATTGTCAACGTTACTTTTCAAGCATTAAGTGTTACGTCTCGCCGAATTAAGATATAATTTCAAAAATAGTAACATAAAGTTTCAAAACATATTTTTTTCAACTAAGTGTAGGATATTAAATTGTTAATAGCTGGTTTCGTTCAAAATACTAAAAAATGCACCAAATCAAGTCGGGCATTATTTCAGAATTTTTTCGAATTGGATGTTTCGGCATATTATGCACGCTAATATACATACATATATTCATAATACTAAAACAAAGACCAAAAACAAAAAGAATATGGCTTTATCATATGGATAATTCCAAAAATAACTGCACCTAACAGGAAATTAAATACTATTACATCTATATAAATTCATTTAAACTAACAGGCGCAAATGTATATATATAAAATATCTGTGTGTGTGTATAAAAAAAAGTTATATAGTTGTAGTTATATTGTGACTTTCAACTTCAAATTTGAGTAAATATATATTTTTTTATAAGAGAAAAGAATGAAAGTAAAGTAAATTACTTAATGTATTAAGTTTATAATATGTTATGACGTAAAAATAATAAAGCCAAAATAACGTAAAAATGTGTAGGGAAGAAGATATAAAAGCTCATTGTCTTTTTAATTTGGGTTTAAAATATTTAAGCTATGAATGAAAGATCTATCTATATTCGCGTTTCAGAAGGTAATCGTAAACACATTTTATAGATGTTATACTCGCTTATCACAGCTTCACTCAAACCAATTACTGAGCGTATTAACTACGTATTTATAAACGTGCCTTGTTATTTTACAGAAATTGAACAATTTAGCGAGAGAGTTCTCTGGAATTTAAAATTAAAATAGAAATACCTACTGGCAATGAAGTTGTGGAATTCGCAATGTTAAAGCGGTTCATATGTGGACTTTTCTTTATTTGATATTACAATTTTATATCCTTCAGTGAAAAATTTTATATGAAATGTACATGTCAAATATGAGGGAGAAGATGGATTTCAAAAGATTTTAGCATGTCATAAACAGATTAGGTATCCAACAGCACACTGCATATTAAAGGAAATGTGTTTTCCTCAAAATATAGTATATTCAGACTGTAATTTGATGCTTTTCGCAGTCGGTTTCAATACTATAAAAAAATAAGAATAATTTCAAATTTGGAGTAAAACCTTTCTTTCTAATCCAAAAACGTTATAATGGACACCGACTCTTATATCTCTCGCGTTTGACAGACCTTATCGCCGACAAAGCGACCGTTACAGCTAAACGACTCTTATCCTGACGCATCTGACCAACCCACAGAATACAAACGCAGTTAAATACAGACAGTGACAGTGAACACATGTATTTTGGCCAAGAGGATGTATAATGCCCGAAAGCGCTCACCAACAGAAGATAGTTTGAACAGAAACCAATGAAAATGGATAATAGAAGGTACTATTATTACTTTAGGTACTTTCTTTATTTATTTTTAATTAACAAAGAATTTTAACTTTGGCTGGTAGTAGAGGAAAAAATGCTAGAATATAGAAATTGACTGAGGAACTTTGGAAGGCAAAAAGCTCGGAATAATAAGCAGGGCCCTGTAGGGTCGAGTCACCTACAGCGAGATACGTTAGCGCCTGACTGCCATCTGCCGGGGGACAGGTGGGCCCCAACTCGGAACGCTCACCCAAGTCCAGCCTACAAGGCGTCATCTTCAACTTCTGCCGGCCACTGCCATTTCCAATATTACAGAGCTGTCTGATTTCAATCTCAGCGGATTTCGATGTAGACAGAAGCAGACAGCTCGTTAAGGAATGTTGACGGGTACTTCAATAACCTAGGGCTCTTAACGATCTTCAATAAGCTTGAAGTAGACGCCCAAGGCGGTCGATAATTTTCAAGATACGCCAAGTCAATAGTCGACAGAACTCTTCTGACTCCATTGACGTTTGAGCCAAGCAAGCACTGGGAATACTGGAAAGTCTGGGGTAGCACGAAGCATTAGAGAGGATTTACCTCTTGCTTCTAACAAAAAAAAATTACTACAAAACCTAATGATTTTGAGCTCTTTAATTGATTCTGTGGCAGTAGCAAAATAAAACAAAGAATTGAGTAGAATAAGAAACATTTTAGCTTATATCTATTGCATTTATTTGATATCTAAATATTTCCTGAATCAAATCATTAGTTCACTCAAAATATTCTTCGGTGTTTTCACAATAATGAGAGATGGAGATCTCTCGATTTAGAATTTAGGGAAATGAATATGGCAAGTGATGCTTCATAGGCTCATAGTGATTGATCAAGATAAAACTGGAAACCTTTAATTAACTGTCAATTCAATGGTTCCAATTCCAAATTCAGATAAATTCTAACAATTCAATAAAGCCGTGAGGAAAATTACTGCATGCTCGGTACAAATTAACTTGGGGTAATCGTAAAAATCACTTATTTCAAATTTGTCATGTAACACTGTGATCTCATCGTAGACGACTAAAAGTGTATGCTCAAGTTCTTGGATTGAAATATATTCCGTATAGTGAGCATACTAAGTTGGTGTTTTCTAAACTTATCTAGAGAATGTAAATCATTATTGATTATTTGGGTAAACTTGTTTGGGGTACGTAGAGAAAACTTTTATGTCTACTGTCTTTTGCAAAAACTAAATGAAATGATGGGAGAAAAATATTTATTGCTTTAGAAATTATAAATAAACATGAATCTAAAAAATAACTGTAAATTAACAATTATTTTTATATTTAATAACCTGTTATTTAGATATGGTATAGCGTTCTCATGCGACTATTTATGTTGAGTAATATATCATATTGCTACACTTTTCTAACTTTTGACTGCTTTTTTTTTTATTCAGTTGTATGATGTAGGTAGTCAAAACACTTCTATGAGAACCTGCTATTCTGATAACTCCAGAACATGAACCAGTAACTCTTCCACGGATTCACGATGGCGGACGATAGAAGAAGCTGATTAAACTTTCTTGTGCACTATACCCACTTGCCAGCAAATTTTGGTTTTCTGAGTGCTTGAAGGAGTCCTTTTCATGAATCACAATAAAATCTTTTTGAAAATTTAAAGAGCTGTATAATTGCGGCAAAGTCTAAAAAAAAAAAAAAAAAAAAAAAAAAAAAAAAAGAGGTAAAGAGATAGGGCCAATGCCTGAATTATAGCTTTTTCTTATCTATTAATTAATCAACATTTAAATTACCATATTTAAACATAAATTACAATTCTGTTTTCTTATTTAATAAGTTTGTTTTATGTTTTTCTTCTTTATAGTTCGGTTTATAATTCATATCTTCATTTAAATATATTATGCTTTGTAATTGCGTTACGTTTATCAGCGCTTATTGAAAAGTTAAGTAGCGGACGCACCAGATTTTATATCTATGGACGATCACACCTTCTATAGATAAGGTAGGCACGTTTCTAGGAGTTACGTGCTTTCAATACCTCGCTATCTTGATTCAAATATATTTATTATTCTATACAATCTCTGGATTTTAGACGTGTCCCCATTTCAAAGGAACCTATCTTTAAGAAAAGTTATGTCGAACATACTCCACTTAAATTTTTATTTTGGAATAAAATGTAAAATTTTAAATATGGAGAGTGCTATTATAATTTTCAGATTAATTACAACTGTTTATTCCGAATAAAAAAAAAATTAAAAAAAAATGAGTTATTTCTGAGGAGGTTAAAGGTACTCACTGAGAGGTAGAAGATCGCGCTGGAAGGGGTCCGAGCATCGTCTCTTTGGCTTGGAAGGAGCCTGCGGTATGGTTTCTAATGGTTTCCTCTTGGCGTTAAGTTGCCTAACGGTGGCCGCCTCGAACACCTCTGGGCCCAGCTTCCTCACCAGTCTCTCTACGCGCTGCCTGCTCGCCGGGGACAGGTTCTCGTCTGTCCGGCGGACCTCTGCCACTAGCGGCGGTGGAACTCTGACCGAGGCGCGTCTCTTCATCCCATCTGGTCGTGCCGCCTCCTCCCTGGACGAGTAAAGGCTGACTACTGGCAGTCTGTCCGCCCGCCACCGCTGCACCTGTTCCCCCTTCCGCTCCTGATGGCCAGGATCAGCTGTCTCCCAAGGACGGTACCTCGCCATCCGGCGAAGCGAGGCCCGGAAGGTGTTCCGTCTCTCCAGTCCGGTCCCAGTCTTCGGGGGGCTAGAATCTTCCATCAGATTGGAATACTTCATTCTAGACCTCAACCTTTGTCGCGGAACAAGTTCATCGCACTATAACAATTACTTCGAAGGCACTTTTCAAAATTTGCACAAACACTTATAAAAACAAACCGACTTCTTACAGAATGAACACAGGAAAGTTGATGATAACACTTCTCCCTGAGAGTAGATGGGGAGATAAACGGACACCTGGTGCGGATGTGAGATTAGGCGGCTTATATCTGACTACTCTGTCCCAAGGAGATAAGTCAGCATTAAAATCGGTTTATTGAGGAGAAATCTGAACGGATTACAGGAATCTTCCAGAATCGGAACGGAAATGTTTCATTGAAGAGTTTTCGGCACACACTGAGATAGGCAGCAGCTGTAGTGCGCCGTTACCGGAGGGGAGTGTGCACAATGCGGGGTGGTCCGGAGTGGGGCGAAGGGTGCCAAGACCCCCCTGCTCATCAGACGATAGCGGTCTTCAATAAGCCGAGAGGTCATTCAGAGTACAGCTGCGACCTGTGGCATATTTCTTGTTCTGTATCAAACTAGTTTGAGGCTTATGTACGTGCATTGTGCAGACCGCTGACCTGGTACTCGGGTAACCATAAGAATCCATAGAAGCGGCTTATCAAGCCACTCTTGCATGATCTAAATACAAGAAACTTCCGTCCGACCTTTAGGAAACAATTTATTGAAATCTTGTTATCATAAAATATTTTTCATCGAGGATGCACGTTGGTCCAGTGGTGATTCGTGCCAAATGGACTTCTGTGCTGAAGTTCAATATTCAGCTCCAGATTTACCCTTTGAGCTCAGATTTTCTCTCTGTGCGTAATTGCGTAAAGAATTTACAGGAGTCTACTTCGAAGCAACCAGTCAGAATTCAATACACGATTCCTTATTAGATGGGAAAAAGGCCACCACACAGGAGTTGTGTAAACTTAGCAGATTTCCCATGTTTCATTAATGATGGACATAAATAAGAACAATGAGCGTAATAGATCACTGAGCTGGCTTGGGTTTTTCTCGGCTAGTCGGAAGAGTGGGGGAATTTCTCAACCATCGCTATATAAGTAATACTTAAATATAAGTTTTTCGTGAACATTTTTCAGAACATGAATATTAGAAGGTCATATTTTGTACTTCTATAAAATTATGTTCAATAAACTTCCCAAAAAATAATAATAGCGAAGATACAACTACATATTTAATAAAATATTTAAAAAATAAAAAACTCATTATTGTTTCTAANTATATTATATAGACACACACACACAGAAGAAATGCACAGAGTGCCAGAATATATATATATGTTATAAAACTACAATTTACTTATATTTTGCATAGATATTTTTTATGTAGCAATTTTAAATTATAGTCTCCTTCCAAACCCCTTCTCCATCTCTACCAATTTCAGCCATTAACGATCTCATCTAATGGTTTGTAAGAATAAGTTTAAAAACCGTATTCGGTTTCAATAAATAAAATTTTTTTAATTTTTAACACAAATCATATTTTTAACTTCTTAAACATAGGATCGACAAAGATCTGTTGAAATGTTTCCAAAGGCACATTATGGCACCAACTTGGTCTGCTAAAAGTTGAACTTATTTTTATTAAGCTCCTTTTAACAAAAATGAAACTGTGCGCCTTGAAAAAGCCTACTCTTCATTAATGCTTGATTAATTATAGAACTCTTGTTTGTCTATTGAATTGAGTGTGAAAAAAAAGATAAATATTGATGAAAATTAAAAACTCTGTCCATGAATAATATTTCGTTGAATATTTGCTAAATAAACAAATTCCGAGAGACATTTTGTGTTTCCATTAAATATTCTCCTACCTCAAATAAAGCCTTCACGAGGAATTTTTTATTCTGTCTGTTGTTGCTACTAAGTGTACGTGAATAAAGTTAATATATCAAGTCGTTATTTTATTTATTTATTTTTTGAACGGAAATATTGATTTGAAATGTTTTAAGTTAATGGAATAAGTTAAATGTACGGTACACGGGACTTTCAAAACTTGGTAATTTTGTATAAGCTTTTATAAAAACAGTTTACTAAACTTAAAAGCAGCACAATTGTCGCATGGTGTGACTTCCATTGAGAAAAATGTATATCTTAATGAATTTTAGAACTAAATCCATTGATAAATGATAATGTGATTGCGTTTTAGAAGTTTTGAATTTTTTCTTTCAGCTTTGGCATGTGTATGTGATGGATCTCTGAGGATATCCAAACAATGGAGGTTTTTTTAGTTGTGCAAAAAAAAAAAAAAAAAAAGTAGATAATAAAATCCCACTCGAATTCGTCCCATTAATCTGATCAACAAAGTATTTTTTGTTTGCATTTAAACTCCATTTTTAAAGTTTCATTGCACAAAAAAAAAAAAAAATCCTACATTTCCAGCTATTCGAAAAAACTAATATTGCTCCTGGTAAACCTTCACTTCTCTCACCCTGATTAAGAGGCTTGTAAAAGTACTTAGTCATTAGTTTTTGTAAACTAACTGTGGCAAGTTTTGATTTATACGGAATTACACTGAAACGCACACACACACACACACACACACACACACACACGTGTGAGCTAACCCATTACATAAAAATGTTTTATAAGTGGTGTTCAGGTAAGTAATTTTGGGGCCTGTGTGGGGAGTAGGTAACTGGGAGTTATCAGAAGTTGCTTCCTTTGAAGAGAAAGGCGGCAAGTCTTTTAGGAGAATTTAAAGGGCCATTGGTGTTATGACCTGCTAATTGGAGGACCATGACTTGTGAGCTGAAGAAAGGCAAGAGTAAAGGAATTTTGTGATAAGTTTTTAAAAATTTTGAAATATGTAAAAGGTAAATCGCTGCCTGTTTCGTAGGAAATCCGGTTTGTTTCTAGGTGTTTGTGAATGGATTCAGGAAAAAAAAAAAAAAAAGCGTTCCTCAATTTTGTGTTCAGTCCAGTGTGTAAAATAAAAGGTATGTTATTCAGTAGTAGTATTATGCGAGTGCAGTGGTGATATTATCAGGTGATTGTTGATTCTTTGACACAAGGTGTATGTGGCTTTCTCTAACCCAAGGCATACACAAAGTTATACATAACTATATGTATATATATATAAAATCAGTTTTGTAATAACCCCATTTTAAAGCATTATTCATTTTTTTAACATAGTTTGTAGTCATTTTATACAATTGTTAGATTTTTGTATTTTTTTTTTTTTGCAAACACCTGAAGACGGTCTGAAATTCAGGCCGAAATGTCAGCCGAATAAAAACTTCTTGTTCCCAAATAAGTCTATTAAAGAACTCATTGATTGTGCACCGAGCATTTTCCACACTATGATATTAACGGCCAAGAAACACTTTTAAATAAATAAACATAAATTTCAATAATTTTTATATAAGTAAAATTTAAATCATGTAAGTAATCAATAAACGAAAAATTTTATATACAAAATGGATAATATTGTCAACGTTACTTTTCAAGCATTAAGTGTTACGTCTCGCCGAATTAAGATATAATTTCAAAAATAGTAACATAAAGTTTCAAAACATATTTTTTTCAACTAAGTGTAGGATATTAAATTGTTAATAGCTGGTTTCGTTCAAAATACTAAAAAATGCACCAAATCAAGTCGGGCATTATTTCAGAATTTTTTCGAATTGGATGTTTCGGCATATTATGCACGCTAATATACATACATATATTCATAATACTAAAACAAAGACCAAAAACAAAAAGAATATGGCTTTATCATATGGATAATTCCAAAAATAACTGCACCTAACAGGAAATTAAATACTATTACATCTATATAAATTCATTTAAACTAACAGGCGCAAATGTATATATATAAAATATCTGTGTGTGTGTATAAAAAAAAGTTATATAGTTGTAGTTATATTGTGACTTTCAACTTCAAATTTGAGTAAATATATATTTTTTTATAAGAGAAAAGAATGAAAGTAAAGTAAATTACTTAATGTATTAAGTTTATAATATGTTATGACGTAAAAATAATAAAGCCAAAATAACGTAAAAATGTGTAGGGAAGAAGATATAAAAGCTCATTGTCTTTTTAATTTGGGTTTAAAATATTTAAGCTATGAATGAAAGATCTATCTATATTCGCGTTTCAGAAGGTAATCGTAAACACATTTTATAGATGTTATACTCGCTTATCACAGCTTCACTCAAACCAATTACTGAGCGTATTAACTACGTATTTATAAACGTGCCTTGTTATTTTACAGAAATTGAACAATTTAGCGAGAGAGTTCTCTGGAATTTAAAATTAAAATAGAAATACCTACTGGCAATGAAGTTGTGGAATTCGCAATGTTAAAGCGGTTCATATGTGGACTTTTCTTTATTTGATATTACAATTTTATATCCTTCAGTGAAAAATTTTATATGAAATGTACATGTCAAATATGAGGGAGAAGATGGATTTCAAAAGATTTTAGCATGTCATAAACAGATTAGGTATCCAACAGCACACTGCATATTAAAGGAAATGTGTTTTCCTCAAAATATAGTATATTCAGACTGTAATTTGATGCTTTTCGCAGTCGGTTTCAATACTATAAAAAAATAAGAATAATTTCAAATTTGGAGTAAAACCTTTCTTTCTAATCCAAAAACGTTATAATGGACACCGACTCTTATATCTCTCGCGTTTGACAGACCTTATCGCCGACAAAGCGACCGTTACAGCTAAACGACTCTTATCCTGACGCATCTGACCAACCCACAGAATACAAACGCAGTTAAATACAGACAGTGACAGTGAACACATGTATTTTGGCCAAGAGGATGTATAATGCCCGAAAGCGCTCACCAACAGAAGATAGTTTGAACAGAAACCAATGAAAATGGATAATAGAAGGTACTATTATTACTTTAGGTACTTTCTTTATTTATTTTTAATTAACAAAGAATTTTAACTTTGGCTGGTAGTAGAGGAAAAAATGCTAGAATATAGAAATTGACTGAGGAACTTTGGAAGGCAAAAAGCTCGGAATAATAAGCAGGGCCCTGTAGGGTCGAGTCACCTACAGCGAGATACGTTAGCGCCTGACTGCCATCTGCCGGGGGACAGGTGGGCCCCAACTCGGAACGCTCACCCAAGTCCAGCCTACAAGGCGTCATCTTCAACTTCTGCCGGCCACTGCCATTTCCAATATTACAGAGCTGTCTGATTTCAATCTCAGCGGATTTCGATGTAGACAGAAGCAGACAGCTCGTTAAGGAATGTTGACGGGTACTTCAATAACCTAGGGCTCTTAACGATCTTCAATAAGCTTGAAGTAGACGCCCAAGGCGGTCGATAATTTTCAAGATACGCCAAGTCAATAGTCGACAGAACTCTTCTGACTCCATTGACGTTTGAGCCAAGCAAGCACTGGGAATACTGGAAAGTCTGGGGTAGCACGAAGCATTAGAGAGGATTTACCTCTTGCTTCTAACAAAAAAAAATTACTACAAAACCTAATGATTTTGAGCTCTTTAATTGATTCTGTGGCAGTAGCAAAATAAAACAAAGAATTGAGTAGAATAAGAAACATTTTAGCTTATATCTATTGCATTTATTTGATATCTAAATATTTCCTGAATCAAATCATTAGTTCACTCAAAATATTCTTCGGTGTTTTCACAATAATGAGAGATGGAGATCTCTCGATTTAGAATTTAGGGAAATGAATATGGCAAGTGATGCTTCATAGGCTCATAGTGATTGATCAAGATAAAACTGGAAACCTTTAATTAACTGTCAATTCAATGGTTCCAATTCCAAATTCAGATAAATTCTAACAATTCAATAAAGCCGTGAGGAAAATTACTGCATGCTCGGTACAAATTAACTTGGGGTAATCGTAAAAATCACTTATTTCAAATTTGTCATGTAACACTGTGATCTCATCGTAGACGACTAAAAGTGTATGCTCAAGTTCTTGGATTGAAATATATTCCGTATAGTGAGCATACTAAGTTGGTGTTTTCTAAACTTATCTAGAGAATGTAAATCATTATTGATTATTTGGGTAAACTTGTTTGGGGTACGTAGAGAAAACTTTTATGTCTACTGTCTTTTGCAAAAACTAAATGAAATGATGGGAGAAAAATATTTATTGCTTTAGAAATTATAAATAAACATGAATCTAAAAAATAACTGTAAATTAACAATTATTTTTATATTTAATAACCTGTTATTTAGATATGGTATAGCGTTCTCATGCGACTATTTATGTTGAGTAATATATCATATTGCTACACTTTTCTAACTTTTGACTGCTTTTTTTTTTATTCAGTTGTATGATGTAGGTAGTCAAAACACTTCTATGAGAACCTGCTATTCTGATAACTCCAGAACATGAACCAGTAACTCTTCCACGGATTCACGATGGCGGACGATAGAAGAAGCTGATTAAACTTTCTTGTGCACTATACCCACTTGCCAGCAAATTTTGGTTTTCTGAGTGCTTGAAGGAGTCCTTTTCATGAATCACAATAAAATCTTTTTGAAAATTTAAAGAGCTGTATAATTGCGGCAAAGTCTAAAAAAAAAAAAAAAAAAAAAAAAAAAAAAAAAGAGGTAAAGAGATAGGGCCAATGCCTGAATTATAGCTTTTTCTTATCTATTAATTAATCAACATTTAAATTACCATATTTAAACATAAATTACAATTCTGTTTTCTTATTTAATAAGTTTGTTTTATGTTTTTCTTCTTTATAGTTCGGTTTATAATTCATATCTTCATTTAAATATATTATGCTTTGTAATTGCGTTACGTTTATCAGCGCTTATTGAAAAGTTAAGTAGCGGACGCACCAGATTTTATATCTATGGACGATCACACCTTCTATAGATAAGGTAGGCACGTTTCTAGGAGTTACGTGCTTTCAATACCTCGCTATCTTGATTCAAATATATTTATTATTCTATACAATCTCTGGATTTTAGACGTGTCCCCATTTCAAAGGAACCTATCTTTAAGAAAAGTTATGTCGAACATACTCCACTTAAATTTTTATTTTGGAATAAAATGTAAAATTTTAAATATGGAGAGTGCTATTATAATTTTCAGATTAATTACAACTGTTTATTCCGAATAAAAAAAAAATTAAAAAAAAATGAGTTATTTCTGAGGAGGTTAAAGGTACTCACTGAGAGGTAGAAGATCGCGCTGGAAGGGGTCCGAGCATCGTCTCTTTGGCTTGGAAGGAGCCTGCGGTATGGTTTCTAATGGTTTCCTCTTGGCGTTAAGTTGCCTAACGGTGGCCGCCTCGAACACCTCTGGGCCCAGCTTCCTCACCAGTCTCTCTACGCGCTGCCTGCTCGCCGGGGACAGGTTCTCGTCTGTCCGGCGGACCTCTGCCACTAGCGGCGGTGGAACTCTGACCGAGGCGCGTCTCTTCATCCCATCTGGTCGTGCCGCCTCCTCCCTGGACGAGTAAAGGCTGACTACTGGCAGTCTGTCCGCCCGCCACCGCTGCACCTGTTCCCCCTTCCGCTCCTGATGGCCAGGATCAGCTGTCTCCCAAGGACGGTACCTCGCCATCCGGCGAAGCGAGGCCCGGAAGGTGTTCCGTCTCTCCAGTCCGGTCCCAGTCTTCGGGGGGCTAGAATCTTCCATCAGATTGGAATACTTCATTCTAGACCTCAACCTTTGTCGCGGAACAAGTTCATCGCACTATAACAATTACTTCGAAGGCACTTTTCAAAATTTGCACAAACACTTATAAAAACAAACCGACTTCTTACAGAATGAACACAGGAAAGTTGATGATAACACTTCTCCCTGAGAGTAGATGGGGAGATAAACGGACACCTGGTGCGGATGTGAGATTAGGCGGCTTATATCTGACTACTCTGTCCCAAGGAGATAAGTCAGCATTAAAATCGGTTTATTGAGGAGAAATCTGAACGGATTACAGGAATCTTCCAGAATCGGAACGGAAATGTTTCATTGAAGAGTTTTCGGCACACACTGAGATAGGCAGCAGCTGTAGTGCGCCGTTACCGGAGGGGAGTGTGCACAATGCGGGGTGGTCCGGAGTGGGGCGAAGGGTGCCAAGACCCCCCTGCTCATCAGACGATAGCGGTCTTCAATAAGCCGAGAGGTCATTCAGAGTACAGCTGCGACCTGTGGCATATTTCTTGTTCTGTATCAAACTAGTTTGAGGCTTATGTACGTGCATTGTGCAGACCGCTGACCTGGTACTCGGGTAACCATAAGAATCCATAGAAGCGGCTTATCAAGCCACTCTTGCATGATCTAAATACAAGAAACTTCCGTCCGACCTTTAGGAAACAATTTATTGAAATCTTGTTATCATAAAATATTTTTCATCGAGGATGCACGTTGGTCCAGTGGTGATTCGTGCCAAATGGACTTCTGTGCTGAAGTTCAATATTCAGCTCCAGATTTACCCTTTGAGCTCAGATTTTCTCTCTGTGCGTAATTGCGTAAAGAATTTACAGGAGTCTACTTCGAAGCAACCAGTCAGAATTCAATACACGATTCCTTATTAGATGGGAAAAAGGCCACCACACAGGAGTTGTGTAAACTTAGCAGATTTCCCATGTTTCATTAATGATGGACATAAATAAGAACAATGAGCGTAATAGATCACTGAGCTGGCTTGGGTTTTTCTCGGCTAGTCGGAAGAGTGGGGGAATTTCTCAACCATCGCTATATAAGTAATACTTAAATATAAGTTTTTCGTGAACATTTTTCAGAACATGAATATTAGAAGGTCATATTTTGTACTTCTATAAAATTATGTTCAATAAACTTCCCAAAAAATAATAATAGCGAAGATACAACTACATATTTAATAAAA
>KZ807351.1:454995-465505 GCA_000696205.2 Oncopeltus fasciatus | reverse complement strand
ATATATATATATATATGAATCCACCAATCAGCAATACAACAGATTTCATAACAATGAACGAATTAGTAATTCAATTAAGATTTCAGGAAGTGGAATAACATGTTATCTATAGAAGATATAATAGTAACTTGTAAATTTTTTTTTTTTTTATATCAAGTAAAACTAATATTCAGTAATCATAAATACAAATAATGATATAAATCAGAATCGTCAATCTTGTAATCATAGCAAAATCGATTCATTACCTTGATCGTTGAGATTGGAATGTGAGCAGTTTTAAGCACGCATCCTTTATGCATTCTTGTAGCAATTTTTACAAGGATAGAGTTAATGCATAAAAATTCTCTCCGATTCTTCCATCTAGTTATCTAAAATGATAGAAGCTAAAATTACTATTATAATATTACACGCGCGCGCGCGTGTGGTGTGTGTGTGTGTGTGTGTGTGTTCGTGCGTTCGTGCGTGCGTGCGTGCGTGCGTGTGTGTGTGTGTGTGTGTGTGTGTGTGTGTGTGTGTGTGTGTGTGTGTGTGTGTGTGTGTGTGTGTGTGTGTGTGTGTGTGTGTGTGTGTGTGTGTGTGTGTGTGTGTGTGTGTGTGTGTGTGTGTGTGTGTGTGTGTGTGTGTGTGTGTGTGTGTGTGTGTGTGTGTGTGTGTGTGTGTGTGTGTGTGTGTGTGTGTGTGTGTGTGTGTGTGTGTGTGTGTGTGTGTGTGTGTGTGTGTGTGTGTGTGTGTGTGTGTGTGTGTGTGTGTGTGTGTGTGTGTGTGTGTGTGTGTGTGTGTGTGTGTGTGTGTGTGTGTGTGTGTGTGTGTGTGTGTGTGTGTGTGTGTGTGTGTGTGTGTGTGTGTGTGTGTGTGTGTGTGTGTGTGTGTGTGTGTGTGTGTGTGTGTGTGTGTGTGTGTGTGTGTGTGTNTGTGTGTGTGTCTGTGTGTGTGTGTGTGTGTGTGTGTGTGTGTGTGTGTGTGTCTGTGTCTGTGTCTGTGTCTGTGTGTATGTGTGCGCGCGCGCGTGCGTGTGTTCGTGCGTGCGTGCGTTCGTGCGTTCGTGCGTGTGTGTGTGTGTATTTTAGCATAAAATAAAATAGTGAGTTCATAACTCATGAATGAATGAATGAGAGTGGGGATTACTTAAAATGAAAGGTAATATTTAGTTTACAGAATCGGAACTGACCACACACATTTCGATTCATTCATACCTCCCTCTAGCCAGGTCAAAATTTGTAACATACATGGTCTAGAATAAACGTTGTGAACCCTCCTGATAATTTTCTACGTTTTTTTGCAGACATGAGTACCTGATAAAACTGTAGAGGGCATTAGATAACAACTGTGTTTATAGCTAAAATTCAAAAGCAAGAAACCTTTGCAGTGCATGATTTATATATCGTATTTACCACAGGTGTGGTAAATTGATTTATCCACAGAAAATGGAGAATTATGAGAAAGCAACGAAAGCCCAAACTAATAATCATTAGAAAAAATTGCTTTGAACGATTTTTAATCGTTTTCTAAATGTGGATCTAGTGTCTTGCACAATTGAATGACAATGACTCATCTCAGGTTTATAAATAACTCTCTGGTTACAGCTGAACCAGAATATCCTGCTAATTTTTGATTTCTTCATATTGATAAGTGACCACCGATAACATATAAACTCGATGAATTGTTTATAAGGTAAAATGATCGGAGAATGATTTTCATGTAAAAATAAACAAATTTATACTTATTAAGAATTTATATTATTTTCTTAATGCACTAAGTGAATTTTGAGTTATTCAGATAAAGACTAAAAGCATGTTTCTTAGTAAAACCATCAGTTGACATTTTAAAGTATCGATTTCAATTGTAACAAAAGAAAATATTCATGTTAAACAGGACTGTTATGTACTCAACGCGTGACAACACTCAACAGACTACAGTTTACAGTTTTACATAATGGAATTCATCATATAGCTTTAAAATGCAAAAAATAAGTATAGGTTCTTTATTAAGCAAAATCTGTCGAATAGAAGAGGGAAAATCATCTGAAATGACAAGTGCAACTAATTATTGTTCCATTGCTGTTACGGGTTTATTATATAGTTAAAAGTATAAAAATGAACCCGTTTCTTTTATTAATAAAAGATACATTAGACAAGACAACGAAATTTCAAATGTAATAAATCTTTATACGGTGTATAAAAAATCTTTTACAGTTTAATAATGCACACAAAGCAGTTAATATATGGCACTATTTTTTAATTTTGTTTTTCAGAAAAACCGTTTCAACGAAAATCGCTATGAAGATGGAATGGCGATTGCCCAGTTCTTTTAGTCGGCAATCTTCATAAAGCCATTACCAATATCCCAATTTTGTTTTTTTGTTTTGTATTAAATTCATTCCCCACACTCTTTCATTACTAACTAAGTAACTAACACATACTTCTGTGAACATACACACACATTTTGTGTAGTTGCTGCTTGAGAGCTCAATAGCCCCCCCCCCCCCCAAAAAAAATAAAGGACTTCATCGTTTTTTCCTTTGGCCTGTGTAGTACATTTTCTTATTTTCTCTGACAAGGGATTCATTTGACTGACCATTTTTTTATATAATTATTACTCTAAAGTAATCCTCTTCTCCTCATCATTCTTGATCTAATTGAACTAATTCTATTGCTATTTATTTACGTGTAATTAATAGAGAAATGGGTGTTTGGTATTGTTATATATACATTTTATTAGTAAATTGAACATTACCAATTCTTTATAATTAATGTAAGGTTTTTGTGGTAATTAACAAAACTTAAGGAATATAAATATTGATAAATATTCTTTGTGCGTAGTCTGTAAGAGAGGACTCAAGGTCCTAAGGTAATAAATTATTTATCTCCCTCTCTTTCTCTCTCACTCCATCTATCTCTCTCTCTCCATCTCTCACTCCATCTCTCTCTCTCTCTCTCTCTCACTCTCTCTCTCTCTCTCTCTCTCTCACCCACTCACTCCCGCTCTCTCTCCCTCTCTTTCTCTCCCGCTCTCTCTCCCTCTCTTTCTCTCCCTCTCTTTCTCTCCCTCTCCTCCCTCTCTCTCTCTCTCTCTCTCTCTCTCTCTCTCTCTCTCTCTCTCTCTCTCTCTCTCTCTCTCTCTTACTTCCTCTCTTTCTCCCTCTCCCTCCCACCCACTCACTCCCGCTCTCTCTCCCTCTCTTTCTCTCCCTCTCTTTCTCTCCCTCTCCTCCCTCTCATTCTCTCCCTCTCCCTCCCCCCCTCACACTCTCTCTCTGACTCTCCTTCACCCCTCCCTCCTTCCCACTCTCTCCCTCCAAAAATATAATTTTTAGTTTCTTATTAATCGTATATTAATTTACTTACTCATTAGTTATATCAATAATTAGAAGAAATAAGAGAGAAGAGCTGACGTTCCTCGCACAAAGACCTCATGAGGTAGTCTGAGCTTCTCTTTGTAGAGCCGTAGGAAGCCTGCAGGTCGGGTAGCGAACGCTCACCACCTCGACAACTATTAATCCAAGTTCAAACTAATTAGACGAGACACAGAGACAGCTTTCTGGCATCTCCTCTTTCCTGTGTCTTCTCACTTGCCTCTGTCTCTCCTCGCCTCCGCTTCACCATCAACCTCCAACTTCAGGGTGCTTTCTAAAACACCACGCACGAAAATCTGCCGTTTCTAAGCGAGTTTTAGACAAGATAAAGCCTCACAAAATGATTTTTTCGGCTTCATATTTTCTCCAATTTACATTTCCAACTATATACCCATAGTATATATTTCATAATGATGAAACAGAGCACAACATAAGAGTACCATAGAATTAAATGGAATATAATGCTTATTTCCAAAAAAAAGTTTTGATTTAATTTTAAGTAACATACATTATTATCCGTAATACAACACTATTTCATCAGACATGGCTCACAAAATTCCATAGAGAGAATATATTATATTATATTCATATTATGGAATTTCAAGATGAAAGATAATTATCTCAGCTCAGTTAGATTCATATTAGATTCACTTCAAGATGAAAGATAATTATATTTTAGTATTAAACCTTTCTTAGGCAAAATGTTATTGAAATTTTTCGTCCATTAGTACTTTCTTACTATGTAATAATTACTTACTTTCTAACAACCAGAGTTAATTTTCATTTACCTAATTACCATTTTGAAGTAAGTATAGCAATTTGGTGATGACATTGCTGAAATTGACTGAGACAAGAAGTTCATTCAAATGTTATGAAGTCCATTCTAATCATCTTTACCAAAATCAATTTAAATCTTAATAGATTAGATAAAGTTATCGACCAGACATTGATTTGAGTTTAATGAGTTATGCTTTACTTAACAAGGAAATTCATTAATCGTTACAATATTTGAATTACCAATACAGTTTTCAGTTAATTTCAGCAAGTGAAATTATATGTAATATGGACTATACTATTTTTCAAAATTCCGCAGCTCCAAAATAGTCTGAGTTGAAAAGCATTGTTATTTGCACCAGATTTTTTTAGAATAAACTGATAAAATCAATTCTTAATGCTCAACAATCTACCTCTTAGTCAATGTGTACTCTCTTAGGCCATATCGAATATTAAATAATTATATAATAAAGACTAATTCAGAAAATGGGCAAAATCAAGAAGCCCCACCTATAAACTACAAGCTATGACTAAAAAAAATTTATTTTTAAATTATATGATATATAAAATAAACTTTGAATTGTGAAGCTTAAAATATCAACAGCTGAAAATACAAATATCAAATATCAGAAGCCAGCTAAAATCTTGCATTAATAATCTTTAAAATGAATCTTCATAAACTTTTCTTGTAATCATAACATAATATACTATATTGTGGGAACCAAAAATAAAATTAGAAATATTACAAATAATATGGATAGCAGACATGAATTTCATTTTAAAAACTTCAATAAAGCTTACACGTGGGATTTTAGCATGAAGGACTTTAGTTGTTCTGAACTAGGGCTTAATTGGATGTAGATCTAACCTCAAAAGCTGGAACGTGCTTACACGTGTGATTTTGTCTAGTGAGTTTTCAGCGAAAACAAATGGGTTATTAGCAAACACAACTCATGGAATCGTAAGTGGTTGTTTGTTTGTTTTTCCTAATGGAAGAGGGGTTGTAACGGGATTTATCGGTAAACATACACTTGATTTTGATTTTCCTTAATCAATACACTTCTAATAACTTTCCATTTATTTTTTAAATTGTATAACTAATTTTACATATGGAATGAGACGTATAATATAAACTTTAAGTGTAAAATACTGATTTTTTTTTTTTTTTTGGTATAGTGTTAGCCTCCATTTCAACCACTTACGGTCATGAAGGGAGGGGATATCTACAGGTTGTCACCCCATTCTAAACACCCATGGCTCAGGACAAGCTTTTATTCATAAATACAATTCAGCAAAGTGAAATTATCTGTGAAATGGATTATACAATTTTTCAAAATTCCGAAGCTTCAAAATAGTCTGAGTTGAAAAGCTTTGTAATTTGCACCAGATTTTGTTAGAATAAACTCATAAAATCCAATTCTTAATATTAAACAATCTACCTCTTAGTCAATGTGTACGCTCTTAGGCCATATCGAATATTGAATATTTATATAATACAGACTAATTCAGAAAATGGGCAAAATCAAGAAGCCCCACCCCACTACCAGCTATGACTAAATAAAATTTATTATTATCATATTATGTAAGATGAAAGATAATTATCTCAGCTCAGTTAGCGTCTTAGTGGCAGGCTGAGACACATAATGAAAAATAAAACTGCACTTTGCCAATTCCTCTAGAATTGTGAAGTCCGTTGATTCTTATTTAGTGCACTAGGTCATTAACGAATAGCGAAAGCTATATTTGATGCTTGATTTGATACAATTAATCCGTCAGATACGTAAGACGTATTTAAACAATTAATGAGAGGGAACAGAATAAAAAAATCTATCTGTCCCAGCCAGGAATCGAACCTGGATCTCCTGCTATCCGGGCCGGTATGCTAAACCATTACACCACAAGGACTAGCTAGTTATCTCATTCAATTCCCTCTACACTAGCGAGAGCCTAACTTACGAGAAAGACGAGAACTTCGTTAGCTGACATTGTCATACATTTTGTCGGCTCTCGGCATTTACTTTATTAAATTTTATATATAAATAAATCCCTCACATTAATTGTTTAAAATTTACGTGGGATAAAAAACCACAACCAAACAAAATATTTGTAAGACGTATTTGTTTCCCTTACTCTTTCGGGACATGCGCCGGGTTTCTGGCAGCGGTACGACTACGACACTTCCCCGACGGAAACACTTGGGGAGGTTTCCAGGAAGCAAAAGGGGCTAAATTAACTTTAGAACTATTGTGTAGGTTTGTGCAAGAAGACTACAGGGCAGCACCCCTACGTCAGCGGCCATCCCCTCCACCGAGAAGGCTCCGGAAATAGACCCCGGGTTCCGACTTCAGTCTTCGACCCTCTCTGACCAGTGTGAGAGAGAACAGCCAGCCTAGAAATAAGACCTATTTATAAGACTTCCTTTTACATGTCTAGGTGAGTGAGAGTGTTCATTGATATACTGTCGCTCGCACGTAGGCTATTCAGTGATCTTCCAGCTAGTTCCTTATACCTCGCTTGGGATACGTATCATAAAAAAAATACGGAGGTGGAAGACGTAATAAGGTATGTCTTGCCAATTTTATTTGTTCGAACTACCATTTTGTCTTATAAATCAACAAATGTCCCCTTAAACAAAATACAAATATTTTAAATAATAACACTTTCGTCCCGAATAACCTTCTTCATTTGAAGACATTTAAGTCCAATTTTAGCTAAACGTATTTTTTTTAAAAACAATATGCAGGTTTATATTTTTAAGATTTAAGCTCCGAATGCAGCTTAGAATCACGGAAGTCAACTAGTACGTTCAATTTGAAATAACACTTAAATTGAATAGCCAATTTCCATCGTTTTGAGCTTTTACCGTATTTATAATTTATAAAAAATTAATTGGTATTGTATCGTAATATTATTAACGCAGTTATGAGCAGAACATTAACAATTGAAAGGAAAGAAGTGCAGAACCTGTCGATGGGATCGGCTCCGCTGCACTATTTCTGCGCACGGACTAAATGCAGAACTGTGTCGCTCGACAGTTCCTTCTACCGTATCCCAAAACTCCACTGCCTTAAAAAGGCCCAAAATAAATAATGAGAACGACGTAAATACAATAAGACTGATCTGTTTTTCTTTGTCCCTACATCAGTATGGCTGAGCCACACATTGACTATTTTAATAACATGATTACAATAGCAGAGAGCCCTCAGACCTTTCATTATCCAATCCCATTTATTATGTAAAGTAGTTTGTTTCCCACTCGGTGTACTTGAACACTTCTGAGAGGAGAGTTATGAGAGTTTAACTCGTAATCCGTAATGCGTTAAGCTTGAAAAACTAAAACTTTTTCATTGTAAAAAGTTTGGAAAATTCTTTACAAATTATTCAGCTTCAGCTTCTCTCCAACAACTCAATAAAAATTTAAACATTTTTCTTCAACAAACTTTTAGCATACTGAATTTTACATTCAGAAGTATTAAAATAAAATTCTCATGAGATAAACTGTGCTACCAATTGATCGGATAAGAAAGAAAAGGTAATAAATTTTAATCTGAAAAATGCATTAACGCAATCATGTTTAGTTTCAATATGCGTATATAACATCATATCACAAAGCAACTAACTCTATGTATTTGCTATTTAAAGCAGTGAATGATTCATAACTCAATGAATATGTATTTAATAAAACTAACTAAAAACAAAAAAAAATACAATTTAACTTGACTACCACTCCACAAAGATGTAATAAGATGTATGCAATACATGAAAAACATTTTCATGAATCAATATCATATATTTAAAATTTAACAGACCTTCAGTATTAGTCATTAAAGCTGAAAGATACAAAAAATATAGAATCAAAGGATAACGAAATAACAACTAATTCATACATCTGGAATCGGACTGTTGGAATGTGTTCGTTGATATTTTATGATGAATATACTAGCATATAAGTAGATGTGATTTGATGACTACTAGTGCAATATTTAAATTTATGCACGAATTTTTACAGATTAAACACACATGTCGTATATAATGTTAATTTAATTTCTTAGTTATATACATCCATAAAACATTTATTAATACATTATTATTTGGTTCTTCCCTCCTGTAGAAAACATAATTTTGTAGTTCATAGATTCATATGTGTGAAATTTTGTGTGATTGCTTTGTTAGGGTGAGATAAAGAGAGGGAAGTGAGAGTAAAAGAGAATTGTAAAACATGTTCCCTCAATTCATCTCTCTGGTAATTTGATATGCAGAATTTATAAAACCTCAATAATTATATTTTTCAACTATAGTTGGTCGCATTTAATTGATTTTAGCTTCTTCTGAAGGAATGTGTCTACTAAAGTTTCTCTCATTACAAATATTTTTTGCACATTTACGAGATTTTCTACAATTCTACTCATGTTATACATTATATATTAGAAATATCGATTTTTGAATGCAATATAAAAAGCTAAGACCGTTATTTCGCAATATCGGACCACTAAGAGTGGGGAATTACCTGAATTGTTACATATGCAAGTAAAAACCGTTTTCTCGATATAGCAGGCGTGATATATACGGTAGCATTTATTTAGATTATTGAAATCCAAAACATATTTTGTTTTTAATATAAGAAATATTTCAGGAGTAACACAGTAAAATTGGACAACTAGGAGTCAGGTTTACCATACCCATAAGTTTTTAAGTAACATCCCAAGTTAGTTGTTTTTCTTAATAAAATTAAATTTAACGAATGTAATTAAATTTTTATGTGAATATCAAAGTAAATTTAAAAAATTAGTTCGGTAAAGACTTAAATCGAATAAATAGAGGTGAGGGTTAACTGAAATAGCAAGTACACATCTTTTTTCGATCTTGACGGCGCAATATTTTTTTTAGAGTAATGCAACTCATTACAGATTGATTGGTTATACAGCGAATTTGAACAATAAGGAGTATGGTTTACTAGAGCCGTAAATATTAATTTACATTCTAGAATTATTTGTTTTTCCTTATTGAAATTTGGCATGTGAAACACAAATATTTTTATTTCTTTATTTTTTTTTTTTGTTAATTACATTTAATAAGAAAGTTTACATTTTTTAATTGCGCACAATGTTGTTTAATGGCTGTTAGTGGCATTAACATGAGGGAGAGAGCGGCCAGTGCCGCAACTCCGATAACAAAAAAAAAGAAAGTTAATCTATGCAACTAAACATAGATTTTTATTGATAAAAGATATATTTTATATTATTTATACATAACTGTAGTACACAAAAGTATAACAAAACACATTTACGTCAAGAGTTAATTTCCTTAGGGAAACCTAATATTTTAAGCAATCCTCCAATTCTTAGGCCTTTAAAATGAAAATGTGCTAAATAAGAGTACATAATTTACAAACAATTAATGAGAGAGATTCGAATAAAATAATCTATCTGTCCCAGCCAGGACTCAAACCTGGATCTTCTGCAATTTATATATGTAGTAAGAACCCAAAATTTTCTAGGTAAGACCCATTGTAAGGTTGTAAGTAAGCTATCAAATTCTAGAGCGGGATTCCTAAATCTAGCTGACTTGCGTTTAATAATGATAGCAATCTTAGCTTTATGTTTCTGCCAAATGACGAAATTAAGTATATTATTTTTAACCATAAAACCACCAACCTGGTAATCGAACTCGCCTAATACATGGCTGCAAGAAACCCCATTTATTGTACACTGAATTTTTTTTTTTTTTTTTTAAATTTAAAACAAGTGTTCTTTTAAAATATTTATTACTTTTAAAAAATAGTGATAGTAAATTCTTGTCAAACATGATTAAGATCAAATGGAGAATTTTGGATCATGGAGATTATTAGTAGAGAATTTTTGTTGGGGTTCGGTCAAGGTTGACTCCACAACCTTGTTCGAACCGCAACAAAAATTCTCTACTAATAATTAAGATCACAATTTTATTTAATAAAATTTCATTTTAAAACTCTAACCTCTTCCTATTTTCTCTAGTACTGACTACTTCTCAAAAGAGGTACAATAGAATGTTGTGTAACGAGTACCTGCTTTATTTAAAATAGTTAGATAAATATCCATACTTAAACTTATATGATAACTTCATTAAATTTGTTTTAATATTTGTTTTATTTTAATAAATTCAAGAAATTGAATCAAATAAAAAAATTAAATTATTTATTGATTAATAACCATTCAAAACAAAAATCCTTCGCTATAAATTACATTTTATATTTGTATTTTTGAAGCGACGCAAGGCTAGACCAATTTAATTTTGAAAATTTCCTTAAGGAAATAATAAACAATTCATGAGAGGGAACAGAATAAAAAAATCTATCTGTCCTCGCCAGGAATCGAACCTGGATCTCCTGCTATCCGGGCCTGGTAT
>KZ807351.1:433214-454904 GCA_000696205.2 Oncopeltus fasciatus | reverse complement strand
GTAAATGACGAGAGCCGACAAAATGTATGACAATGTCAGCTACTTCGAGTTTAAGACGACGTTCTCGTCTTTCCCGTAAGTTAGGCTCTCGCTAGTGAAGAGGGAATTTAGTGAGATATCTAGCCTGTCCTTGTGGTGTAACGGTCAGCATACCAGGCCCGGATAGCAGGAGATCCAGGTTCGATTCCTGGCGAGGACAGATAGATTTTTTTATTCTGTTCTCTCTCATGAATTGTTTATAATTTACGTGGGATAAAAAACCACAACCAAAATAAAATATTTAAGGAAATAATATGTCAAGCTTATATTAATAAATGGCTCATTACAAAGAAAACTAATGCTATTGACAAGGATTTTAGTTTTGAAAGGTTATTAATCAATAAATGATTTAATTATTATTATTTGTTGATTTTATAAGTGTTAATTATGATATATTATTTAGTGTTTAGATTTGATCGGTTTTTCGTAAAGAATGGTATTATTTGAACTTACTCAATGAGCTCAATAGTGTTTTAGAGAACCAAACAAATAATGGTTTTCAGAATTTTTAGTCTGCACAATATTCATAATAAGCCATATTCTAATCTTTATTTACTAACGAAATTTAAAATTTCAAGGAACCCCCCAAAAAAAATATACTTTGAAATAAACACAAATTAATAGAGAATGATTTAATTTAGCACGACTATGCCAAAGGAACGGGTCCTACTATTAAAAAAATCACTTAAAGATTATGTAAATGTAAAAGATTATGTGTAATTTGTCAAGTAATGTTAATAACTAAAGATCCAATATAATTCGTCAGTAAATCATTATGATAAATATAGAGCTGTGACTTAGAGTCTCCACTGTCCTTGGGGTCTAAAATTAAATGCCCAACACATAATAGCCGGGATATGATCCTACGCAATTAACACTTAATTCACAACTATTATATTAATATAAAAGGGACTGACTTGAGACTTATCATTCGTGATCTTTCGGAGATTAGGATAAACCATTTTGGCTTTTATTTCTTAGCACATTTTCCATGGAGAATTTATGCTCAAGACATGACTTTGAAATATCAACAAGTCGTAAAATATCAACTGATCTTTACCAATCATACATTGGATATGGTAAAAATTACTTATATATANGTATCGAACCAATCAATCGCGCTGTTTCAAATAGGAACAGAATATCCGTCAGACAAGCCGATGTGTCCATAATGCTTTTAATTTAGATAAGTGGCAAAGCGGATGGAAGCCGGCTCGCTCCACCCCATCCTAACATTCCCATTAAATGTGGTTTATTGTTTTAGTGTCTTGGGCAGTACCGCGGCGCCCCCAATATGGGCGAACTTAATGGGACATGGGGCGTTTAGTGGTGTATCGAACCTCAGTCTGCTCATGGCTTCATTATCGGCAAGCTCGTAAAGCTTCACAGCTATCTCCTTGCTTGGATGGCCATCTTTTTCAGCCCTCTATCCATCTCCGCTGGGCTAGATCATCCTCAAGGGAAGGATTTCATAAATGTACTCTTCCGTTTCATGTTGAACCATCATATTTCATTGTATTATTTGCTTTACAACCGTCCTTCGTTATGTTGTTTCAATTTACATCTCTCTCTCTCTCCCTCTCTCTCTCTCTCTTTCACTCTCTCTCTCTCTCTCTCTCTCTCTCTCTCTCTCTCTTTCACTCTCTCTCTCTCTCACTCTCCCCCTCTCCCATCCCTCATTACCTCTCTCATCCCTCATTCCCTCTCCCTCTCTCCTCAAACCTATATCCTTACTCTCATTCTCCTTCCAGGCACACTAATGACGTGCCCCTTGGAGCCAATAACACTCTGACATTAACGATGTAATAAGCAGGGGCCCAGATGAAGGGAACAGTTCCCGTAGATCTACTCACCGCAAACGGCTGTTCCCCGATCGCTCTCTCAGAACTTAATTTACCTGTGGTAGATAACCTGCTCTTCAGTGAACCTTAACATCTTGCTTTACTCCCCAGTCAATATATAGCAACTCTTAGAACTACCCTTAACAATATTTGACTTTTAAGCCGCTAATGGATTAAATATCAACCGTCTAATTTCATGATGAAAAGGACCATTTGGAGTGTGCATGGAGCGTGTTGTTACATAAATATACATTATCAAACAACGGAAACCTAAGCAACGAATTCATTGGCAACCTTATAGTTGATAAGAGAAATGTAAAATTTTCTTTTCATGAAAACCTGTCCCTCCTCAGTGAAAAGTGTTTTCCTCAGTGAAAGGGATTTTCTGAAACATTTCATTTGGTACTTAAAACTTCTTTCGTTAGTCTCAGATCAAATGCAGATAAACCCTGTTTAGTTATGGAGTTCTTATGCTAAGACGTAACTAAACTGCTATACGTTTAGCCCTCTCTCTCTGTTATTTGGTGGGAAGAATATTTTATTGGGGCAGCTGATATATAACATTATTTAGAGATTAATATCATGATTACTGTAATTAAATTTTAAGTTTCATAAATAAGGACTGTGTTTAGTGGCCATTTAAGAGAAAAGTATTATCTTATCCATCTATCATATACTCAGTATTATGCGAAATTTCAATAGCATTAATGAAAATCTCTCAGTCCCTCTCTCTCTCTCGCTATCTCCCTCTCCCTCCCACCCCTCAAATGACCAATAAATTTCGATCAGGTATAGCTGATGTCCTTGTATTACGTTTTGTTCAACTTATTACTTTTCATCGTTTAAAATAAAATGTGAGGATAATTCTAGAAAATCTAAGCTCCAGATCTATGGATAACAGATATATTTGATCACATTGAATACATCCCATAAAACCACAATAGTTAAACTGGATTTTCATAGAAACTTGGAAGAGTATTGGTAATCCTTGTCTCTCCCAATCCAAAACCAATTAGAATCAATTGTTTAACTTTATAAAAAAAGAAAAAGAAATTACTTATTCAAAATCTAACCCATTCAATGCGGGAGGGTGGGTACCGACATATGTTAATAATTTAACAATGTGGGTCACAAAAAGTTAGTGCCAAGACTTCCTGATTAAATTAGTATCCTGCCCTGCAGAATTTGTAATTATTTTAATTGAGTTCCTAATGTGAATGAATTAGAAAAATAATCATTTGGTGAATTATTAGCACATTTTGATTGATTTTTCTTATAGCTCTTTTTCAAAACGTAGTCATTAAATAGTTTGTTCAATCCCGACGATAAATTGTAGTAGGATTAACTTCAAAATTCTTCAGGACATATAGAGCAACTTAATGAATAGAATGAATTCCCTTGCGTAATAATTTCAATAGTTATGTTACTTGATATTTTAAGAGTATTCTTAAAACATCAGTTCACTAGATCATTTAGCCTGCGACATTATAACTAAGTTTAGTTTTATGTTGGCAAATCCCGAAGCATAACTAGATAAAGATTATTACAATTATAATAATATAATATAAATATATTATAATTATAATAACAATAAAAATTCTCTAACCGTTGAACGAATTTTACATCAATGAATGTAATGGATTTCATTCAATATAAATCGGAATTTATATTTTTTTAAACTATAATTTAGATTGCAAAACAGCACACATTCTAAAAAATCCCCCTGAAAAACCTTTTTAAGAAAAATGCTTCCAGACTGTAGAGACCATCTAAGGAAAAAAAATGTATCATTTATTCATTCATTCACTATTTTGTAGCACATATTTGAAGTTTTAGCATGCTCCAATTTTTTCAGTAAAACAGAGAGACGGTTTTTATAAAGCTGCAAATGAGTATAACAAACACGAATAGTTTTGGGTGGTGATATAAAAAGTATCTCTTCTTTTTTTTTTTTTTTCATGTAATTTTGGTTTATTTGACATAACATGCTTCAATAGGTATATTACTAAGGAAATTACAAGCAAATATTGAATAATGTCTGTATTCCGTAACCAATGTTGAAAACGATGCCAAGTTAAATGAATTATAAATTTTGTGTTTAGAAGAGAGTGTCCCTTTGTCCACTCTTTGTCGTGTCCCTTTTGGGTAAGGAGCTTCCAGGTCGAGGACTCCATCTTCGACATCGAAAGAAGCTTAACACTGAAAGAAACTGAGAAAACAATGGCTTTATTTACTTCCCTCTCAGTAAGAATACATTTACTTCTTCTCTCAGCCGGGAAACAACCAGGCGCCATCAACTCATCATTTGTCAGCAAAAGTATTTTTCCGATGCTCGCTTAAGTTCCAAGCCCTCGGCTCTAAATCTTAGTAAGACCAATTCAAGATTCAATGAAATCAAATATTTTTATATTATAGAGCTTAATTTGACTAGTTAACCCACCAAAAAATGTTGTTAAGTAAACATGTGTAAGACACGGCAAAGGTGGCTCAGATTCGAACAAAATCCACATTGTTGTATTTCATTAGTAATACGTATAAAGAGTTCAAACTTTAAAAGGCCTATAGGCCAATACGTTTTAAAATATAAGTAGTGGGGTGAGACAACGGATCGGGTAGAAGCCCATATGGGGAATCTATATTTTTCTATATTTATCTTAGGCACTTTCAGCGAATAAAATGACCTCTTACGAAAGTAACTCAAATCGTTTTAGAGTTCATTCAAACCAACTTCGTTCAAAGTAACCGAATTTCGTTTTCCTTTTTTGAAAATAAATGAATAAAATAAACTAGAAAACAAAAGGTATAAATTCGCCTACTTATTGTACAATGGTAGAATAATGTTTCATTATTTCGCAACATTCACGTTTTTCTGAGTCATTATTATTACTTGACACTTAATTAAAGCTTTATTTTTATTGTTATTTATTTATTTTTATTTTTTTTTTTTCAAGGAGATGGGAACAATACTGAGTAGAGCGGAGGAGCCACTAGACATTCAGCAGACGGTGAGGACACTGAATATTATTATTCAGAATATTATAATTATTGAATATAATTATTATAATAAGGCAATTAATTATTAATTTAATGATAGTAGTAGTTTCAAATCGAAGCTAAATGCTTTTATTAAAAAACCTTAAATAAAGGAGGTCAAACTTATTAGATTCATTTTTGGACATTCACCAGCTAGGATTGAGGTAAATTGGAAGATTTAAACCGCTTGATCAGAACCGTTTTAAATAACCTTCATTCGCTAGTAAGCATTACTTTTGTTTTTAAATAAAATATTATTAAAAGCCTGAAAAATTGCTCTAAGAATCTTTAAAGCAAGAAAATTCTTATACATTTTCATATCGGTAATTCTGACGGGTAATGAACTTTTTAATCTATAGAACTTAATGATCATTGAAGCATTTATTAGAATTAAGAAAAACAACTTTTCATTTAGCAGGCATCATTAAAGAAAAAAATGGAAATCATAGGTGTAACGTCATGAATAAATAAAAACTCTTTCAGAAACTTGTTAAAAGCAAGCCATATTTCGAGTTGACATTTATCCAGCTTCTCTAGACACAATATCATTCACATAGGGCATTTACTTATATTCAAGACGTATCCCATTATTATTTTTATCCTTAATAACTCACCAAATAAGGGGATTAGTAATTTAATTATTATATTTTAAATATATACAAATATCTAGCTTCCTGTCATTGTGAATAGAGATGTCACACACACACACTATGTACTTACCAGGATCCTATCAGATTAAATGGATCCCTTGAATTCATTATATAGTTCAGAGAACGAGAGAGAGTGAGTGAGGTGGGGTGAGGGAGAGAGAGAGAGATAGAAGATACCGTTTGTCCAGCTCTGCGAATGTGAGGGAGTGTGTGTTGGCATTTCCTTACACGAGAGACGGATAGGAAATGGGATTTGGGATAGCTTGGAGGCTCCAGGTATCTCCAGTTCTACACACCTACCAACAATGCCAACATCTGGCACACAATTAGGCCTTATCAACCTTATTATCATTGAGAAATGTACTAGTCATACTACTCCTTCTAAATAAATAGTAAACAATTTTATTAACCTCATACACTACAAATGTTTATATATAACATTATATATATATACATATATAGCGTAGAACCGGCATATTTATACCATCCATAAGATTGATAGTAGATGAATTGTTAAGGAAATACTTCTAAAATCATCACGTCANATATATATAATGTCAACAAAATGTCCTCAAAAATCCAAACATTTTATTATTATTTTGTATGTTAAGAGACTAATGGATTTTTCAAATTTTCTTCATTTAAAGTTTGACATTTATCTTTTAAAGGTTTTTGGTATTTGAAAATTATGATACTGTTAAAATATTTAATCATTCATATTAAAGATGAGTTGGAAGATTAAAAGCAGCCATGATGGTAGTCTTACTTTTGGGTAAGACATAAATAAACTTAATATTATGTTCTGGCCATTGATTATCTTTAGATAAATTAATTTAATGAAATTAATTTGAAAAAATGTCTAGTTCTTCACCAACAACTTATAAAAAAAATATATTTCTTCTTTCTAATTGAATTAATTTCAATTTAGTTGTAAGTTCAAAAACTTGACTTTTGAATTTCCTCATAGGAGTTTTGACTATGAAAGGTTTTCAATATTTATTTTTATTTTTAAGGTATAAACTTCCACCTACTTGGTTAACATTGATATTCATCGTTCGGCATATATATCGATTAAGGCATTCGGGAAATCACAGGTAACTTATTATATCATCTGCCTTAGCTTGGATCTGAACCCTTTGTTCTTGAGCTGTGTTCAGATAGTGCTATTTTATAATGTTATAAATCGCAAAATGCTTAGTAAACATAATAAAATTAGTAAAATTTTAATTATGGACAGTATTTTATATAATGTCTTTCCGATACATATGAACTGTTTCTCTTCCAAAAAATGCTTTATTTTTTATTAAATAGGAAATACTCGAAAATCATTTTTTGAGTTGCACAACTCAATTATAAAGACATTAATAAAAACTACTGCAATAAATAACAATGAATGAATAATTTAACTTTTTTTACTTATATTCAAGACGTATCCCATTATTATTTTTATCCTTAATAACTCACCAAATAAGGGGATTAGTAATTTAATTATTATATTTTAAATATTCTGCTTGATTTACTTATAAGTTTTTTATTATATCAATAATAATTTTCATATATAAAATTTTTCTGTTATGTAATATTTTAGTCCTTAGTACTAATTTTTACCTGAATTCTAAAGAGAGGTAAAAATAAAATAAGTCCTAAAATGAACTCTTGCGTCACTCGACTTCGTTAATAATAGGTTGTTTGTTCGATTATTCTATTCTTCAGACTATTATCTATTCTTGTTAATTCAGACGATACAATAATTTTCCATATAACTTATCATCAATTTATTAGTTTCTCTTTCTACGTGTTGTAGTTAAAGCGCTCAGTATGCGCTTTGCATTGTGGTTTTATCCGTGCCCCATTTGGTTGGTCTTAGAACCCTTAATAAATTAGTTTGTTTTGGGCATTTTTCCTTTATTCAGAGCTTCCATGTTAGCCGCTTGTCAAAAACTCTTTCAAAAAATTTTAATTTTTTAACTTATAGTATTATTATGCTATTTAAGACTAGTGTAGGGAGTTCAGGGATATTTCTTTTTCTAGAAAAATGGAGGAAAAATTAGATGAAAACTTCATTTCATTTCCTTTAGCTGTTGCTACATATCTATTGATACAATCTTTTATTTGTCTCTGAACAAATGCTTCATCCTATCAAAATTATGGCTATGTCATCGACGTATTGTTACATTTTGACTCCTCTGGATAGATTATGCGCAAAATCTGTTATAACAAGGGAAAAAAGGGTCATACTGGGTACAAATTCTTGCCGAACGCCATATCGCCATGCTCGGTCATAAAAAAAAATACATACTTCATTCTTCATTGATAAAGACATATTGTTATTCTGCTTCCAGCTGCACAAGGCGATAAATAAATAAATAGTTGATTCACATTTACGAAAAACACTTTGTGACTTGGGTAGCATGTTGTTTTTCTTACAATGAATGTGGGTCAATAATTTTTTGCACTTTGCCTTTCCATACTTCGCATGTGGAATAAGCCCTGCTATTCTTTAGGCTTCTGGAAACTTTCCTTCGTTCCAAAAGTCGTTCCATTATCTCAGAAGCCAAATACGTGTTTCGGGTGATAGATTTTTTATCATTAAAGAATGAGCCATGATTAAACGATCTGGGAGAAGAGCCTCTGATACATTTGAGGGTATTGGTCAGTTCCCAATCGGTGAAGGGTACATTATAGATTCATCATTATTACTATAAAATTCTATGGGGTGCCTTTCAAATTAGTTCTTCTTTATGTATCGAAAATTCTTCTTCATTGAATACTTCAGACTAGTCAGTTCTGAATTTTCCTTCAGGCTTTAGTTGAGTCGCCTTAAGTTGTCCGCCACAGACGGAAATGTGTGGGATTTCGGTATGTTCTCTCCCTCAAAGTTTCTTACAGCTCTCCGAACAGTTCCAGAGAGGGTATATTTATTCAGTGAGGCTGTAAAACTTCGCAAAGACTCAGTTCTCGATTGGACGAAAGTTCGGCGACGTATTGCAACTAGCCGTCTGAACTCTCATAGATTTTCTGGGGTCCTATTATTCTTGAATTTCCCCTTTTCTAGGCTTTTCTAGGCTAGGCTTCTGTCGTGCTGCCTTACAAGCTTCATTGGACCAAACTTCGTCGGTCTTCTATACACTTCAGAACTTCAGGGTTTGCACTCCCTGTCAGGCACTTATTATGGTTTCCGTTATTAAGTTATTTTCAATCTTTACATCTAATCTTTCTGGTTCTAGGGTGGAGACTTAGATAAGTAAAGAGTAGTTTAGTTAAGTAATGTTTTCATTGATTTCAATTTATCAGTGTCTTCAAAAACAATTTCTTCTATTGTTAAAGGAGAGAAAATCATAAGGTTCCTTTCCCCCTCCCCCTTTTTTTTTACCCGGACAATCCCAATCGTCTGTGCACCATAAGTTGTTTCATTAAGCCCTGGTGGAAAAAGTTTTTCCGTGTTTTAGCGCTGGAGAATGTTTCATCCCCAAGAGCCCGATACTAAAGACACTCAACTGAAATAAATAAAAGTTAAAAGTAAAATTAATTAAAACGGAATAAATGTATTTAAAACAATAGGGTCTACTTATGAAATGTCTTAATCCTAGGAGCGCTGAGATCTTTTTGTGACGACTGCCAAGGCAAGACTATAAATTTATTAACTATTTCGTGTTGTAATATAAAATTTAGGAAATGTTTATTTCTTTGAGACATTAAAGGTTTTCAATAAATATGTAAATATTTCATATAATCGTCTTTCTTCTTACTTTAGTTCTTCCCTCCTGCATTCTTACATTAATCATGAGATATCTAATTGACAGCAACTACCTTGGGACTACTTTCATTGCGGTTCCGAAGGTCTAATAATCGCAAATGAACTTTTAAAGTTTCTTTCAAGTAAATTAGCTAATCAATTGGTACGATTACACGACTCTTGATAAATTAAAAAAATGAGAATAGTGACTCTTCTGTGAGTGTTGATTCAAAATTTTGTCAACCATTATTCCTTAAAATCTTCGGCTCGATGAATTTAATAATTGTCTTACTGGAAGCATTTTTAAATTCAATAACTTATTGTTTGTTGTTAAGGTCATCCTGTTTTATAGTTGTGCAATTTTGCTTATAATAAATGTTAATTTTTATAACTGTATACTTAATGGATAACGAACTTTATTGCTTTAAAAAATTAGCTTAAAAATAAAAAAATTTATATTAAGATCTAATTCTTCTGATGAACCTTAAATTCAAATAATCCATTTTTAAAAAAAATTAAGATCATACTAATAAAATTTGACATTTCGATATTCGAATCCTTTGCTCAAGCTGCAAGTGCCTTATTAACTAAGCTACCAATGGGTTTTTAATTAAAGTTATGGTCATTACAATTCAACAGGATTCTTTTAGAAGCGCTAAAAGTTTCTTTCAGTTAGAAGCTAATTGCATGATGTGTAGAAAAAGAGGATAGTAAGATTAGTTGTAAGAGGACCATTGAACTCAGTTGAGGCCTGGTTGGATATATTTATATAACTTTTTTCCTCTTACATTCATTTAAAAATTATTCATTATTATACAAGGAAAGATAAGGTGCTGAAAATCTCCAGAAAGAGGCTAAAATTGAAATTTGAAAAATGAAATGTACCTTTAGGGGAAAAAATATATATTAGGTTACAGGAATTCACAATTTTAAAATTCTCTTAAAAAAAGATATCATTTTTAATTTATCAAAATGTAAATAATTATACGATGTATTAAATCTTATTTATCAATAATTAGGTGGATGAGTTTAAATTTTAATTGTGCGATCATTTCTTTTTATACTCTATTTATCATCTCTATTTTCAGTGTAAGTGTAAAAAAAAAAATGTCCAAGCCAAAAAATTGTTGAAAAAATTGATTGCTTCATATGTGATTAAAAGATTCACTCTTCAAATAATATTTTGATATTATCTTTAGCTTCAAAAGAATAACAACAAGAATCCGTCTATTGTGTACTTTTAGCTGTGTCTCTTGGCAAACAACCCTCAAAGCATGGCGATGAAATGCTATTTCAATACATTTCTCGCGGCGAGTTGCCTGAGGTGAGGACAACGCTCACTTAAATAAACAACGCGTGGAGTAGAAACTTCATGTGTGAATTGAGCTATTTCCACAGCTTCGTAGATAATGATTATTTGTATTTTCATGTCAAGAATACCCCACTCCTAGTACTTGGATTTCCTAGTTATACAAAAAATCAATTAAAAGTCTGAGAATTTGTCTAAACTAAGCAGAATGTACATAGTCAATTAAAACGAATATAAATGAGAATAAATGACAAAAAAGGCTTAAAACCCAACAGGGGGTCGCTACGCTTGACTTTACAGTCACAGAATTTTCAGACTGCAACAATTAAGACAAGTCTTTAATGCTTTTAAAATAATCCTGTTACGAATTTGAGAGTTTAGTTAATAACCTTTCAGTTACTTAGTTAACAAAGCACTCACTGCTTAAGTGAGAGGATCCAGCGATCGTAAAGGCAGATTATTTTGCTATACTTATTTTGTTTTAGTTCAGTATTTTCTTAACATTCGACTGCAAAGATCATGTTCCCCAGAAACCAAAGAGCAGAAGTAATTGTAAAAATCCTTTAACGATAATTTTTTTTTTACGACAATATCTGTCATTTATACAATTATAGAAGGTTCTCCTTTTATTATAAACACTATAATGGCTATATGAAAATTGGTTTCCTAAGAAAATTTGCAAAATCACAAAGATTGCAGTTTTCAAGGCAATTTTTCACATTTAAGCAAAACATAATTTATGAAAAAAAGTAAAAAGGAAAAATAAAATATTAGAAGGAAAAAAAATTGTCTAAGAAATATTTACATGTTTGTTTAAAGTATTTTATCTCGCAAAGCACTAAACAATTTTAAATTACGAAACCATATACGAAGAAGAAGCACTAAAATAAACTGATGATATCATGCTCTATAAACAGCTATCTCGCCTGAAGTAACTACTTTAGATCAAAGAACTTATAATTAAAGGAGTAGGATGACTCATCAATTCACTACAGGATTCACCTTCT
This sequence comes from Oncopeltus fasciatus, assembly GCA_000696205.2. NCBI lineage: Eukaryota > Metazoa > Arthropoda > Insecta > Hemiptera > Lygaeidae > Oncopeltus > Oncopeltus fasciatus. The sequence continues at coordinate 443,289 of KZ807351.1, read as the reverse complement.
CTCTTATTTTGCTTTTTCATTTTTAACATATACTATTAAACCTTCCAACATCCACCGAATACAATCCTTTCAATCCAAAGCTCTAAGAATAATTGCAAACGCTCCATATTATGTATCCAACTCGACCATTAATCAAGAATTTAATATTCCTTTCGTCCAAGACCTTATCTCCACCCGCTTCACACTCTTACACATCAAGCTCCCATTTCACCCTAATTTCACCGACGACTAAAACGTAGATGGTCTCGCGACCTCTTGGGCCTTGATGCCTAAATTTATTGGGAGTGGGGTCAATGGGCCCCTTCTCCCTGCAACGTGACATTTAATTGATTTAATTTACTAATTTTTTTGTATATATATATATATATATATATTTATTTATTATTGTGCTGAAAATTATTGTAAATATTAAATTAACTATTTACATTTTATATTTCAACGTTTTAATATTCATAAAAAGCTTTCGCGTAATGTGTTCAAAATGATTGTTTTTACAAAAGATAAGTTCCGTTAAACAATTAATACTAAAACTCCAAATAAGACTTATGTTTTAATATCTTGATTTTAATGCCAGAGATAATGTAATAAAAAATTTAAAATTCTTTACTTTGTGGTTTCTTTTTTTTATCTTTGAACACCAGAAGATTTTAAATGGCAATATTAATTGTTAAGAGTGTCATTGCAATTTTTAATAGATTAAGAATTAATTCAAATCAATTTCATCAATAATACCAAATAAATTATCAAACTTATTTAATTCATTTTCAATTTTTAATTCACCACTTATAGATCTAGCTTTTCCTCCACTTAATGAATATTTCCCGAGTAATATTAAGTAAATCGCTTCTTTGGTTTTATTTTTATTTAGTGGTAAATTATTTATTGATTTATTGTATAGAACTGAGAATGGTCCAAGTGTGGCTCAACAGTTTTAATGTATAAAATAAAATTGTTAAGCCTAAATTGATCCTTTCTATTTATATATAGTTAATATAAATAGAGTCCCAATATCATAAGTTATCAAACCATCTTAAAATTATATATTAAGATCGAAGAAATCTTAGTCCTAAAAGCAGTCAGCGTTCAATATAATATTAAAAAAAGTCATAGTCTTTAATTTCAACCAATAAACTATCAAAAGAATTGAAAATTGCAACTCCTAATATAATTTCTTTGTCAATTTTGTTTGCTGAATCAGTTAATTGAAATCGGGTTCTTAGTAGTAAATGTTTTCTTCTACGTAAATTAAAAATCCGGACTTCTAAATTTTAGGGAAAAAATTATTGTATGATACTTTGCAGCGTTAATGGGGACATAAAACTATGTCCAGGCACCCGCTGGCCAATACCTGCGTGTAAAACCTGCGTTTTTTTAATGACATATATGTATATGTCATTAAAAAACTGCCGATAGTCAGTGCATAATAATAATAATTATAGTCAGTACATATTTTTTATTTATTTAAGTTGAAATGATAAAATTAATAACACATCTTTAGAAGTCTGAGCGGCCCCATTTCCCCAATTTAAAATAATTTGTGGGTGACTCAGTCATAAATTAATTATCTTAGGGCAGATGACTCTCTCTCTCCCTCCATCACTTCCATTGCCACGAAGAAGNTATATATATATAATAAGGATACATATGTATATGTATATTTCCTATGACTACAAATACAACTGAAATATTTTACATATTAATAACCTCAGTGGCAAACTGACGGAGTGAATTCGCTCACCTCACGATATCAGAGGTCACTCCGGTAAAAATATTGCTTGGCTAAGGCTATTCTATCTTCTCCCCTTTACTACAATGAACTTGTTACTAGAAATCAAGATATGACAGTTTCTTTACTGTACTTGAGAAATCACAAAAAAGGCACCAGGAACCAGCTTATACAAAAAAAATTTTTAGTAGGGGTTCCTTGAAAGAGAAAGTTAAAAAATGATGTGTGTGTGTGTGTGTGTGTGAGTGTGTGTGTGTGTTTGTAGTTAATGGTAACTATTTTTTGGGACATTGACCCCGGAAGAACTAAAACTGTATTATTAATTACTGTAGTATTAATATACCCCTCGGAGCGAAGACTATTGACATGGAAACGTATGCTTAGAATACCATTACTCTTTCAGGCCGAGTACCAATACCCGCTTCGCATGCTTGGAATGATTTGGCAACGATCGAACCTTCAAGGATTTCAAATCGATTTTTCTACGCTTAATGCGCCCAATCGATATCTATAGCTCAAATAAAGCTTTGGATGGACTCCAAACACTATTCTAAGAGAAAAATTAGGGGACCATGAGATCAGATTGTCTGGAGGGGGATATGCAATATGCAATTCGAATAAATTTTTCTAAAAAACTAAACTGTTAAAAACTAAGTATAGCTGTACCTATAAATATTAATTTATGCCCTGAAAATAACAATTAATTGTCAATCATAACGGAAATTTAAATATGGTATTCAAAATCCTAACACAAAAAAATTATAAGATAAGTTAAATAAAATCTGATAATTCTATGGTGTTTACAGGCTGTCTTTAAGATGGGGAAATATAATAAATGTTATCCTTCAACAGCTACAATGTTTGAACTATCTTTGTTAATTATTTCTTTAAATTGAAAAATTGTATTATTTTGAAGAGAATATCGTTATAAGTTTTTCGGAACACTATTAAAATTTATGTTATTACTTTGAATAATGCAAGTTTGCCAATTTTATAAATTAAAAAAATAATTTTCTAATGTGCTATCCTAAATTTTAAATTTGTAAGGTAATTGAAAGCAAAGTAGAATATATCGGAAATTTCTGATAGATATAGATATTTAAGCCTATAATAATTCAGAATAATAAAATATAATAAACAATTTAATAAAAGTAAGGCTATCTATAGAGAAAAAGTGTCAAAATCTAATACGACAGATCTCCTAGTGTTTAACTAGTATATCAGTTAAGTTCAATAATATTATGACGCGAACGAATGCACGTTTTTGTGTGTGTTAAAAATTAGTTTAAAATAAAAAGAATATCCGAACTTGTTTAAAAAAAATCAATAAAACAATTCTAACAATTTCCATGGAACCTAAGTAATTCATAAAGAATTTTTTTTTTTTCGAACAAAGAGATAAGAAAATGTTTTTGTGCTTGCTTTGAATCAAATGTTTAATTTGAAAAGTTTTTGTTTTGTATATTCTTTAATTTGAATAATGTACATGAACGTTTAAATGAAAATGGGTTTAAAGAACGTGGAAAATAAATTCCTAGTCTATAGCAGAATTTAATATAAATCGAAATTACTACAGAAAACTAACATCTTATTTGTGGTGTCATTGATCACCTTTACTCATGTGAATGTCATTTTTACTATTCATTAAAATTTATTACAATCAAATTACAATTTTTTTTTAATTTTTAAGAGAATGTAATAAGATGTTCACGTAGGCTGACCGTCGAGGTCATCAGAAGTATTTACCGTTTCTTCTTCCGGGTTGGACCGTGTCAAATTGGTGTTATTTGCCGAGCTTTCGCACATCATGTGATGGCTTCTTCAGGGCTGATCTCTTTTCAGCCCTGAAGAAGCCATCACATGATGTGCGAAAGCTCGGCAAATAACACCAATTTGACACGGTCCAACCAGGAAGAAGAAACGGTAAATAGAATGTAATAAGTAAATAAAGGTTAAAAAAATAAACAATATCTTAATTTGACAAAATTTATACATTTGTACTATTGGTAGAAATTTCTTGTAAACGTGAATGGTCTTTGGAAGAGAAATGACAAAACTTAGTAATCTCTTGAAAGGAAGGCGTGACAGAGGAGTCAGATGTGTCCCCATTGAGGGAAAACAGCTGTGACAGTATACGGAAGCTGGAGTCACTATATAAAGTGGGAGAAAGGTATCGTTCCCACGGCAGGCCTCAGAAATAGACCTAGATCTCTCCATTCAGCAAGGACACTGTCTCCAAATAGAATTGTCTGAGCGTTCAACAGCCCGCACAACACACCATCATTCAGAGACATTTCTGTCCAATATGGCTTAAAGTAGGATTTTTATAGGGAAATTTTTATCTTATTAGACGTCTACATGAGTAAAAAAAACCTTAGCGGCCGTCAAAAAAATTATTTCGTTGCCAGCTTCTAGGCCTATTTAAAATTAGTAATACTTACCGTTTCTTCTTCCGGGTCGGACCGTGTCAAATTGGTGTTATTTGCCGAGCTTTCGCACATCATGTGATGGCTTCTTCAGGGCTGATAAGAGAATGAGAGTTGTAAAAGAGAGATTTTTAAAATCCAGGTGGTATATAATTACCATGTTTTATACACCAGGTGGTGTATAATCCCGGCGCAGTCCTGTTCTTGGGCGAAGCCTGCCTTCCCATTGGTTGATACTGTGTTCTGGCGGCTGGTCTCTGGAGTAGTTCTTCTAGAAGAAGCCATCACATGATGTGCGAAAGCTCGACAAATAACACCAATTTGACACGGTCCAACCCGGAAGAAGAAACGGTAAATACTTCTGACGACCGTCGAAGCCTACGTGAACATTAGTAATACTGATATTCATCATATATGACATTACGTTTTAAATGTAATTCATCTTTTGTTTTTCAAATTACACCCCATTTAATCAATAACTAAATCAAATCATGTATACTGGGAAAAATAATAATTCGAAATACAATTCTTTCATATTAATATATTTGCCTAGTAGTTAGTACAATTTATGTGAATAATTTCAACAGACCGATTAAAATTTACAATTCTATCGAGTGATTGATCGAAGGAGTTAGTGACAACATAGTAGTTTCGTTCAATACATTGTAAAACGTTTACGTCCCTTTGAACCATTCTTATTTATACAAATTATATTTATTAAAACATAAATAACATTTTATTTGCAATAAAATTAAATAATTAAGAATTATTTAATTTTTAAGATGACAATTAAACGAAATATTTATCACAAATAAAAATACTAGCAAAACCCTTTTGTTGGTTTCAGCGTATATATCCTCAAATAACTAGACTATATGATAAAAGAACCAATTTAAGTGAATATTAGTTATCACCTTTGAACTTCCCCATTACATTTCTGAACAGCAAATAATGTATTTTACAAGGGTTGTTAGTTTTTTACCTGATGTCACTTTTAGTGACCGGTTTTGGTCTGATGACAGAACGAAATTATTACTAACCGAAACTCTCAGTAAATTATTACTTTGGAAATTACTATTAAGTTGCTAAATTTCACACACACACGGAGTAACTTAAGAAAAATGCTTCCTTTCAGTAACCATAAAAAAAAAATAGTAACGGGCGCATAATAATCCTACTTTCCACTCTCTGCATTTCCTTATCCGTGATCTTACTGCTCTGACACGAAAACAAGAATTTCAGATTAAAATTTGACTTGAACGTTGTAACATAGAATTACATTTCATTTTTTTATAAAAGTTATTCTAAAAATGTTCGAGAGATTTAGCGAACAGACTGGTTATGTAGGAGTCCCACGTTTTCCTTATCGAAATCTTGCTCCGTTCTTTATTTGAGGTCCTTTATTTATATGAGATACGTACGACGAGGATGGTTTACGTTCCTTAACACTGGTTGGGAGTCGACCTGCAGTCTGAATGGCGAAGATATGGATATCTTCAAAGGAATCATTCTTTTATATATATATATATAANTAATATATATATATATAAGTGGAAATTGTGAAGTAAATCCGATTTCTCAGTGTCTGACCATAATATGGCGATCATTTTTTTTTTCTGATACAGCAGATACTTTAAGTATTGCATGTTTTCCTCAATTAAGCAGCATAACGCTACCATAAGTAGTCAATTTTATATGTTAAGCAAAATTGAAATTCTGTATTTATTCTACCCTTTAGAACCTTTTATACGTTTTTTTGCTTATTGTTCCCATTGAAAGCAAATGTGATATCAATCAATATCATATTATTTGGAAGAGCTAGCTGTTTTGCAACACAGTAATAAATTAATAAAAATTTACTTTAACATTAGTAGTATTGCTTTAAATATATATATTTATTTATTATTGTGCTGAAAATTATTGTAAATATTAAATTAACTATTTACATTTTATATTTCAACGTTTTAATATTCATAAAAAGCTTTCGCGTAATGTGTTCAAAATGATTGTTTTTACAAAAGATAAGTTCCGTTAAACAATTAATACTAAAACTCCAAATAAGACTTATGTTTTAATATCTTGATTTTAATGCCAGAGATAATGTAATAAAAAATTTAAAATTCTTTACTTTGTGGTTTCTTTTTTTTATCTTTGAACACCAGAAGATTTTAAATGGCAATATTAATTGTTAAGAGTGTCATTGCAATTTTTAATAGATTAAGAATTAATTCAAATCAATTTCATCAATAATACCAAATAAATTATCAAACTTATTTAATTCATTTTCAATTTTTAATTCACCACTTATAGATCTAGCTTTTCCTCCACTTAATGAATATTTCCCGAGTAATATTAAGTAAATCGCTTCTTTGGTTTTATTTTTATTTAGTGGTAAATTATTTATTGATTTATTGTATAGAACTGAGAATGGTCCAAGTGTGGCTCAACAGTTTTAATGTATAAAATAAAATTGTTAAGCCTAAATTGATCCTTTCTATTTATATATAGTTAATATAAATAGAGTCCCAATATCATAAGTTATCAAACCATCTTAAAATTATATATTAAGATCGAAGAAATCTTAGTCCTAAAAGCAGTCAGCGTTCAATATAATATTAAAAAAAGTCATAGTCTTTAATTTCAACCAATAAACTATCAAAAGAATTGAAAATTGCAACTCCTAATATAATTTCTTTGTCAATTTTGTTTGCTGAATCAGTTAATTGAAATCGGGTTCTTAGTAGTAAATGTTTTCTTCTACGTAAATTAAAAATCCGGACTTCTAAATTTTAGGGAAAAAATTATTGTATGATACTTTGCAGCGTTAATGGGGACATAAAACTATGTCCAGGCACCCGCTGGCCAATACCTGCGTGTAAAACCTGCGTTTTTTTAATGACATATATGTATATGTCATTAAAAAACTGCCGATAGTCAGTGCATAATAATAATAATTATAGTCAGTACATATTTTTTATTTATTTAAGTTGAAATGATAAAATTAATAACACATCTTTAGAAGTCTGAGCGGCCCCATTTCCCCAATTTAAAATAATTTGTGGGTGACTCAGTCATAAATTAATTATCTTAGGGCAGATGACTCTCTCTCTCCCTCCATCACTTCCATTGCCACGAAGAAGACCTGAAATTCAGGCCAAAATTTTAGCAACAATAAAAACTTTTTGTTCACAAATTAGTTGTATTCATTCAAATTCCAAGACTGAATCTCCGACAAATCCTTCCTCTTGGTATAATTTGATTCAATTCTAAGTTTTTCCCTAGGGCTCTGCCTGCTTATTAAAATTATAATAACGTTGATTTAAGTGTCGTCACTTTTTTTCGTGACTAGTTCTAATTATTTTTACTTTTCTTGCATTTTCTGATTACGTGTATATTTTTAGTGTCCTTCATTTCTGCGGGGGCATCGTTGGGTTTGCTTTACTTTTCATGTCCATCATAATTTTATACTTTAAATATTTTATTTCATTTCACCTGACGGTACTATGTGGTATCAATATGTAGATATGAATAAGAAATGTATAAGCGAATTGTCAGTTGCTACAATAAAATCACATAAACCAATGCAAATTCAATAATTTGTTTTTCAGCTCAAGAAGAAGATGTTATTAGTATAAAAAAATTTAAGCAAGAGTTCCATGCTGAGCCTCTTTTTATTGGATAATAAATCCTACACAGAAACATAGGTATTTAGAAAAGGACAGGTACATGGATAGATAGAGAGACTTCCCTGCATGAGGACCCGTTCGGTCTCTTAGCTTTTATTGGGTAATAAAAGTTTTCCCAATGCTATAGGCATTTAGAATAGGGTGGGTAACTATATATAACCCATATTTGGTTCCATGTAAGGTAAAAAAAAATTAAAGGTCAAATGGAAAGTTTTTGACCGTGGAAATTATTAGTAGTTGAGCAACCTTAACCGAACCCCAACTAATTAAATACTAGTAAATGAAAAAATTAATATCTCCTTCACTTTTTCATAGCTGTTATTCAGTTATAGCTGCTTTCGAAAGACGCAGCTTCCATCATCAGGTACACGTGTAACATAGTAAGTAATTAATAATACTGTGATAACGAGTATGACTGTAATTCTTTTATCAGCTAATTGATGACCCGATAATAACCTAATAAATTAACAGGATAAAATAAAATTTAAGTCTATATTTCTCTTTAATTAATTAATAAAGTCGAAAATTAGATCAAAAAGGATTTGATTGGTTTTTTTATGTATCGAAACTCATCATCTAGTAAGATTTATATAAGAGGTTTCCTAAAATTACCTCCTCCGCAATAGCTGTATAAATGTAAATGTAACATTCTAAAAAAAGTACTTTTATAAATAGATAAGTGATAAAGAAGGAAGGGAAGGCGGAAAAGGAAGATATAAATGAAAACTAGGTCTACCGGCCATCATTTAGCCGTCGCCATGCCTATCACATCGGGACTAGGCTTAACATGTAGCGCGTCAAAGCTGAGCGGGTTAAGCAGTCATTAGGCTAGAAGGCACGCCCTCTCAACCAACATCCCTTCTCCATTAACTACACTAACTACTGGAACTTTAGTTTTAAAAAACTTAAAATGGCCATTATTTTTAATCAATAAATTTTTATGAATTTATTTATCGATTATTATTGTTTAAAAATAATTTTAATTCAGGAGTAAGAAATGAAAATTTTTTTAGGAAGTCTGATATTGACATTAATCAGGTTTGTTAAAGAATCTGCAATAAAGTTGAAATCATTGTCAATCGATAGGATTACCACCTATAGGAAGAAAAAAATTAGATCCCTATGCATTTGTCAAATAAGCTGTTCTGATTTTATACATTAAATCTTAAGTTGAACCTTCTAAGAGTTAGTTCTAAGAGGGTTAGTCGTATAAAATTAAATATTTGTTCGTTACATGTGGCACCGGAGCCCAAAATTTCAAGAAAATCGGTTAAGCCATTTTCGTGAAGCAAATGAGTACACTATTCTAGACCAATTAGTTAAATAAAATTAAGATTCACAAATTGCTAAATTTTGCTATTTAAATACTAAAATCTTTGTCTTTTCGTGGAACTAGAGATTTTTGAGTTTATTGAATTATATATTACAGTCGCTATAGTGATAAAAATGTTTTAGTTTATTTAACATTGAAAGAAAATTTCCACCCACACTTCTACTATATATCTCAATTATTAACACATACTTTCACTTCACATATTTAAATGTGATTTAAGCTTAAAAATTTGAAGAAAAAAAAACCTATTAACGTAAGAAAAGTAAAAGTATTTCACTATTCCCTATTCCCAGGTGGCATTTCCTATATTGTTCCTAAAAATTATAACATCAATAATTATTCAAGCCTTCTATCATCCAAAAAACCGAGTCCTTTCAATCCAAAACCCTGAAAATAATTGCAAATGCTCCCTATTACGTATCTAATTCATCCCTTCACCACGATCTTGATATGCCTTTTATTCAAGATCTCATTTCTTTCCGCTTCACTCTTTTCCACAGTAAACTGCCATACCATTCTAGTAATCCACTAGCACAGACCATGTCTTCCAACTCCAACCCTCACAACCCTCTCCGTCGGCTCAAACGAAGATGGACCCGTGACCTCCTGGGGACATAGTCTGTAAACAATTTGAGAGTGGTGTCACTGGTCACCTCCTCTCATGAGATTGACATCAAATGTCATTTTTACTGTTCATTGTAATCAAATTACAAAATGTTTTTATCTAACAGAATTTAATAAATAAATAATAGTTTTTTAAAAAAATAAAAATAATTATTGCTCTCTAAGCGACACTTGTTTCAATAAAAATAATACTTATTAGTGTAAGAAAACACCCTAGATTTATTACGAGAATAAAAATTATTATAAATCATGCCAATAATTCTAAAATCAAAAATAAATA
>KZ807351.1:421359-433027 GCA_000696205.2 Oncopeltus fasciatus | reverse complement strand
CCCCCCCCCACTCTCCTTTCACTTATGACACAGATCTCTTTGTTATATATTTTCCAACCTCTTCACGGAAAGTTTCGCAGTATCCCATAGACGTAGAGGAATACCCCAGTCTCAGAGACCTCGGAGAAATTTAGGCAGATTTCCCTTGAAAGACCTCGAAGAGAATAACCTTCACAGGGTGATATGCTATTTCTACTTTTTGAACAATTTTACACGACCCCACTTAAGAAAAGCTTAACATGTGAACCGTTTCCTGCTTTGGTGCGTATATATACATAGGCATTACAATTTCTAAAAAAGATCTAAATTCTAAATTTTTTCGAAACATTCTCCGATCATACAGCCAGTTTCTTCTATAGCACTCTACATACTGCTTAGTATATAATTTAATATACTTCATACTTGTCCTTTCTATTTATACTTAAAGCTTCCATACACCTTCTGCAAACCGACTTTACTGTAGTATAGTGTGTTGTAAACTATTAATTACTTTATCATAAACTTGAAAATCTTTAGATCGTTGTATAGCTGCATATCTCAATTTAATCTGCATCATAATCATTTGAAAAAAAATTAAACTTTATACGCACATAAGTTAATTTAATTTTTGACAGATAATATGTAAACAGTTAAACTCCTGGAAAACAATTTTCTTAAAAAATAAAGTAATTTTTAAATTTAAATATCCTTTAAACAAAGTTTTAAATATGTTTAAACTATTTTCTTAGTTCATAATCCGTAATAGATTAATGATATTTAGTTTATAGTGTCTTTTAACTGCAAAATATTCTTATAACATTAAGATCAACACGCATTCTGTTGTACGCATACATTTTTATTCCTATAGTAGCATTATATTGTCTAAATAATATTTTTTTAATTTTTTTCATTAATTACGTCGTGGTATGTTTGTATATTTTGTGATGAGGTAACGCTGAAAAAGAGTATACGAGTCAGAATTTTTTTTCTGACTTTACATTAATAATTAATTAATTAATTATTAAGAATAAATTCTTTTTATAAATGTCATTAAATATAATTTATTTATTGCAGGTTAACGAGCTAAAAGAAAAATTGAAAGCCATAGAGGAAACAGGAGTTGCTTATGAGAAAGAGGTAGAAAACATGAGAAAGTTAAAGGCTCTATACGAAGAACGATCAAGAGCGATGGCGATCAGTCACCAGATGGAAGTGGAAAGGGAGAAAGCGAGAGTGGTTGCTACGGAAACGAGGCTGGAAATTGCGGAAGAGAAGAATAGAGAACTCGCCGAGGCAAATAAAGAGTTACAAGAGAGGATTTCCTCCTTGGACTCAACGGTCGATAAAAACAACAACGAGATAAGTGAGCTGAGAGTACAACTCGCCGGGAAAAAAGAGGAACTGTACAACGCCACTTCCCAAATAACCATTGTCAACAGCCTTTTCACGCAACTCTTGACTGACCCCGAGAGCTTGGACAGGGTGACACGGGTCCTGGAAGAGCACCACGACCTCGTCAGCCATCTCACGAGTAAAGGGAACATTAACGACGTTGCTTCAGTTCTTATGACAGTGGCGGACAAGGACCACATCCTCAACGACGAAGAAAAGTGTATTGCGACTAATTTGAGTAAAGTCTGGCGACTTCTGGTGGAACTGTTGGGTCATCACAATAAGCAAACTTCAGGCGAGCCGATGCCGGAAAGTTGCTACAAGAGTGTCGATACTCCGACGGGTCCCAAACTTGTCATTAGTGTTTCTCAGACTTTCCTCAGATTGAAAGACTTGATCCTCGAAAAGAATTGCCTGGTTAAAGAAGTCGGTCGGTTGAAAGAACTCAATACTCATTTAGAAAAGCGACTTGTGTCCCAAGAGAGTCGGCTAGTTGAGGTTGCTGAAGAATTGCACAAAACGTGGGGTGTAGTTACCAAACTTAGAACTCAGCACAAAGCTATACATACTCACGAACAGGTGCTCCGTTACGAACTAAAACACAAGAGATTAATGCTCAATGAACTCAAACAACAGCTTGAAGAATGTAGGGAAATGTGGCAAATGGCGCGAGTAAAAAATAACCAAACAGAAAAAGACTGGAATGTGCTAAGAAAAGAATTTTCTGATAGAAAGCAACAAATATCCTCTGCTGAGAGTGGCTATGAAGAATCTCCTGGAGATTCGCAAGACGAAGATGATAGCCACAAAATCTCTGATGATGAATCATATTTGCATGACTTTCCAGCTTCTAGTCCCAGATGTCTTACAATTAGAAGGATCCGAGATTCTGAATTAAGCACTCCAGACCGTTCCAATACCCCTGACTTTCAGTGTAACGTTGAAGATACGGATGTTTCACAGATAGATAATCTTTTAAAGGAAACTGAGAAAGTCTCTAACATTACAGCAGAAGTTACACATTGTGAAACAACTAACGTGGAAGAAAACTCCATTCCACCATACTCGACATTGAATGACGCATCTCTAGAACAAAATTTGGGAGAAACTTCTGTAAATCAAATTAAGAATGAAAAGATAGCCGTAGTTAATGAACAAACTCCTCACGCATTAGTTCCACAAGGAATAGATGATTTAAGTGTAGATCTAGAGCCAAATATAGAAATCCTTCCATGGAATGTCACTCCTGAAGCAAATACTTCTGGCCCCTCCCAAATGACGGACTGCCCGGCTGCAGATGGTGCGGCTACTAATCAAGATGCAGACTCTTCAGTGATAGTACCTGAGTGTAGTTCCGATATAGATAAGCCTGTGTCGCCACAATCCTCCACAAGCTCAGAAGACCGGCCAAAAACTACATCTGAAGAACTTCTTGCACGGCGAGAAGCAAGGCTGAAAAGGCTTGAGGAACAGTGTAAAAGTTTATTCGACAAAATGAGCCACACAAATAAAAGAAGCGACATTATTTCAAATAAACTGTTAGAACTTCATGAGCAATACGGCGATGCTAGGGGGGGTCCATCTATCTCAGACAACTTTGAAAAGCAAGAATTAGATCATACTGATGAGCAGGCATCATTAGAAAATATTGCACCCCCAAATGAGTCTAGCGGAAATCAATCCATAAATCCTGTAACTGAAGAGAAGGAAGAGAAAAATTTGTCAGATTGATAAATATCTAATAGAACTTCACTGAGTCAATTTATTATTTGAGACTTTTATATGAATAATATCAAGGAGACTGTTATTTAGATTTTGTACAAATTTACACCCTTTTGTGTACAAATAATGTAAACTGTGAATATAAAATTTTTACAAATATTTAATTTATGTAATAAATTATTTTTATTTTATTAGCCAATAGATTAAAAAAGGAATTCAATATAATTCTATTATTAATACTGATGGTTATAAGCATGTATTTTTTTTAATACAATTTTTTTACTTGTTGTTGTACACTGACAAAACATTTTTGAACAACAATAAGACCAGTAAACTAAACCTCTACGTATTCATATATTCTCTGATGAAATTTATGCATGTAATGATGGCTTGTAATAATTAGTTAAAATTTATAAAAGGAGAATTAATTTTATCTAATTAACAATGAGATATTTATTTCCACGAAGAACACAATATTTCCATTCTGATAAAATTAGATAGCTTGGTGCATCGCCGCTTCAGAAAGAACACATGGAAATTTCTTGATAATCCTAAACCTTTAAAATATTCCTTTGGTCTTCTCATGTCATTATTGGCCTTCATAAAATGGTTTCCATTGCATTCTGATACAAAATATATATAAAAACATATTACTTTTCCTCATATTACGGTCAACTACCCTAGTAAAACAGATCAGACATGAAAACAGTCCCTTTCTCGCCCTCACTCACTCTCTTTCTCTCTCTTTCTCTTCTTTCCCTAGGGACGTCTTGCCACCATGATAAAATGTCCATAACCAATTGTGTCATAAAAATTTAATTCAGGTGGCAAGACGTCCCATCCCGCCTTCAAGATAGTCCTGAAGATGGCTTACAATGCAAGCCGAAACGTCGGTAAAAAATAAAAAATACACATTTTTTTTTAAATTATAACTACCTACCAGGTATTCTGCATTCTTCAATGCACATGAGAGAATAATTCGTATATCCCCTCCTTCCCTCTCTTGCATTCTCCCACCTCCTCTGTCATTCAGTCTTTTTTTTTTTTTTTTTTTTTTTTTTTTTTTTTTTTTTTTTTAAGAATAAAAGGTTACTTTACCTAAAAATAACCTTCTTTTCTTCGATTTTGCTAGCGAATTTCCAAGAAATGTAGTTATTGAGATTTTCTCAAGACAGGTTTTTTGAGAATGCTTTCTACATTTTCAACGACCCTACCTAATAGACACAAAAATTTTAGTCACTAAACTTTATATGTGTGTTTGTTTGGTTTTAATGCTCAATACGTCACACTTAATGAAATATGGCATGTCGCATTTAAGTGTAAAAATAAAGTTAACTCGTGTCTAACAAAATCGGACCAATAGAAGTGGGAGATTACTTGAAATATCAAGAAGGTGTAATATTTATTATTATTTTGGTGAAAGTTTCGATTATTGATAAAATAAATATTTCAGGAGTTACACAGCTAAATTAGCGGATAATTAGGAGTAGAGATTTACCTGAATCGTAAATTTTAAATTTTACTCTCTAGTAAACATAATCAGATATTTTTCCTAATACAATTCAGCATATATCTTTTAATGTAAATTGAAAGACGAGAAAGCCAAAGAGTGAAATCAAATGATAAAGAGTGCAGTAGAATTTAAAAATTTTTAGTGTGAATTAAAAAACGTTTTCCATATAATAGACGTGATATTAAACTTATTTGATTATTAAACATTTAATTATAAATAAAATTAATATTTTGGAGATACACTGCGAATATAAAAAATTATGAGTGGACTTTAAAAGAAACGTAACTTTATATTCCCACGCCCTAGTGCCGCAATTAGTTGTTTTGCTTAATGAAATTTGACTTGCCGCTCATTACTTAGAATAAGAAATCCTTGACCTGGCCCTGTGAATGTTATCGAACGACATTCAGTTCAACAATAACAAACCCTCGTCAACACTAATACAACACCAAAAAAATGTTAGCCAAAATACACCAAAACAAACCCTTAACACTAGGTAACTCCTACTCGACCAAACCACTATCATCAATTTACACCAAACAACACAAAACTTTGCACCAAACTGAACAAAACTTTTTTACTACTCAACAAAATTATTTTACTCCTAGAAGTACAGGGAGAAAATAACACAACAAAGTCCCCAAAGTAAACAAACAACACCAAAAAGACCTTTAGGTCATTAACAAAACCGAATGAAATAAGCATCACCAAATTCTATGTCAACAATCTCCAGTGGACCAAGATTCCATTGTACCAGGAGGCCTGAAAATACTAACAATATTAATTTCAACAACATAAATACTGAAACGGCAGAAACTCAAATAATGGAAATACGTAGAAACAGAAAACAGTGTAAATGATGAAAATCCTCTTCCTTATATTATTTACCCTTATTGAATTTGAAAATCTTAATTGATTCCGGTAGCTATGGAAATAGAATATTACTAATCCTTTTGAAATAACTACTGTTCATGGTAGATCTAATGAAAAGTACATCTATTATTTTTTCAAAATTATTTAAACTTAATGACCCTGAACTAAATTCCACTAATTAGATATCCATATTTTTTTTATTTTTTTTACATTCTTTTAGTTGTGAACAACGTAAAATTAATCAAAGGTTATATAGATTTCACAAGCAATATTTTGCAATGATTTGATTTTATATAATCACAAATTCTATAAATTTAAAATATGAAAATAAATATAATTCTAAAAATCCTATAAAAAATAAATGATAGAAAGAGAGAAAAAAATTATATTTTTAAAAACCCTAATAGTAACAATATTGACCAAAATACTTTAGACAAAGCTTCAAACATTCACCAATAAAAAAAAACATAAAATTAGACGTTCTGAGTTCTTCCGCATGCCGTTTAGCTTGAAAAATTCCCCTTAAACATTCCAAAAACAAATGAACAACATATTAAGAGGCTTAACTAATTTAGAGATACTCATATACCTTGACGACATTATTATTTACAGCACCAGTTTATAAGAACACATACTGAAACTAAAACAGGTATTACAATATAAAAAGAGGTAAGCAAATCTTAAATCAAATTCAAACTGACGAAAGTGAATTATTACGCATTAGTGAATTTATTTAGATCATCATCATTCCAGTGACAGTTAATTTCATCAGACAGATCAAAACTGACTCAATAGAAAAATATCCCATACCTAAAACAACTTAGGAATTAAAAGCGTTTTTTAGGATTACTAGGATACTACAGAAAATTTATAAAGGATTATGCTAAAATTACTATACCCCTCATCAAATGTTTTAAAAAAACGGAAAAATAGACCCCATGAATGCAGAAAATATAGAATATTTTAATTATAGTAAAAAACTATTAATTAACAACACGGTATTAATATACCCAGACTATTCAAAGATATTCATATTAGCCACAAAGGGTAGTAATTTTGTCATTTCCACCATTCTAAGTCACGCAGTTAATGGAAAAGTACATCCCATAGCTTTTGCCTGCCGACCTCTGATTGATTCAGAGTAATCTGGCAACAATTGAAAATGAATGTTCAAAAGGAGAGTTTGTTGACCGTAGATATAATTCTAAGATGATTTTAGTTGGGGTTCGGTCAAGGTAGATCCAAGAAAACACAAATTAAAAAAATGTATTTTTTTAATGAAGGATTATCTGCCAACGTTCCGGCTTACATTGTAAGCCATCTTCAGGGCTGTAGAAATACAATGTCATGAGAATACAGTCATATTTGAAATTAGTATAATAGAGAATTATAATATAATGTGATATCAAGAGTATGAATGTAGAAAGCTATGTAAGACAATTAAAAGTTTATGAAAACATTGAAAACTCAGACCTAATAACAAACTATTCTAACACACTAGACAATAACATAATAAATGTTCCTATTTCTGAACTAACTAAATATGGTAGAGGACAAAATAAATTTTATTATAAACCCAAAACTAACTTATCATCTTTTCTTCGTTGATAACTCTTATGAAGAATCCTGTTTAATAGTCTCTCATTATTTTAATCATTCAGAAATTAAATTTATCAAATTTAACGAAAAATTAATTTATGTTGAAAAAATTCAGACATAAAAGAAATAGTATCAAATTGACATTTAGGAAAAACAAATCACCGCGAAATAGAAGAAATTGACAGAAAATTAAATTCTCATACCTTCTATTCTCCGTCTTCATTGGTTTCTGCAAACCATCTTCTGTTGGCGAGCGCTTTCGGACAATGTCCATCTTCCGGCCGAATACATACGTTCACTGTCACGATATAGAAATAGAAAGTATGAGAGTTCTATATTCATTGGTGGTAGAAATAATAATAACCCTTTAGAAAATTAAATAATTATATAACTGGTCTCGAATGAAAATTTCAATCCAAAATTTTATTTATGAATGTGAAATCTGCCTTAAAACAAAGTATGAAAGAAAACCCCTCAATATTGCCTATAACACAACTCCAAATTCAACTAAACATTAATTTTAATTTATGAAATGTATGCCAAATATCATTAAGAAAACTCATTACAGCATACAGGCGGTGAACATTTTCATGTTTTTTCTTTCATTCTTTTTGATACTGGTAAACACTCACTTGTAATTGTTAAATATCGGTGGGTAACTCATAATTTTTTTTTTATCAATAAACAAATTTATGTTGCGTTATGTGACTTTAAAATAAATATTGAGCAAAATTTAAAAAATATATTTTTTGCTCGCACTTAACATTTCAGATTATCCACTTCATGATGTTTACTATGTACCCCATTGTTAGTATCTAGGAAAATTAAAGGAAATTAAATCAAATACTTACAAAAAATTATATAAATATGAGCCTTTATTACAGAAATAGTACAGCAAGACAAGGAGTTTAATTACGCTTAGTCGTTAAAAAGACTATTATAATTAGACTACTGGCCCTAAAACATAATTCATTCAGTCTTAGTGGTGAGCGAGACGGTAACCATGAGCGAGTCTAGCCCCAAGAGCTAGCCTGGCTCCAACTGGCGCACCCCAGGCGGAACGAGCATCGACGACAGTTGGGAGGTCAGCAGCGATGGCGGCTGGAGCTGCAGCGATGGCGGCTGGTGCTGCAGCGATGGCGGCTGGTGCAGCAGCGATGGCAACTGGGGCAGCCTGAGCAGCGATGGCAACTGGGGCAGCCTGAGCAGCGATGGCAACTGGGGCAGCCTGAGCAGCAACAACTGGAGCTCCTTGGATAACTGGAGTGCGAACCTCTACTTCGGATACTACAGGCTGTGGGACAGGAACGTCAACTGGAACCTGCTGTACACTAACTTCGGGCTCAACACGAGTCACATGTGGAGTAATAGTCTGGACTTGCCTGCCAGCGGCGAGGACGGGTTGCTGAGAAACGGTGTTGAGGGGTGTAGCGAGAGAGCCAAGGTTTGGTTTGGAAATGGAAGTGGAGTAACCAGTTACAACAGGCTGGCTGCCATAGTGGATGTTCTGCTCGAGGGCGTAGCTAGTGGTCTGAATTTGAGCTGGAGTTGCCAGACGAGCAGCAGGTGCAACAGCAATAGCTGGAGCGGCAACACGGAGGGCTGGAGCAGCAGCGATAGCTGGAGCGGCAACATGGAGGGCTGGAGCAGCAGCTAAAGCTGGAGCAGCAACACGGAGAGCTGGAGCAGCAAGGTGGACGCCTGGAGCGGCAAGACGTAGGGCTGGAGCAGCAAGGTGGACGCCTGGAGCAGCAAGGTGGACGCCTGGAGCAGCAGCTAAAGCTGGAGCAGCAAGATGGACGCCTGGAGCGGCAAGACGGAGGGCTGGAGAAGCAAGGTGGACGGCAGGGGCGGCAGCGAGGTAACTAGTGGCGGCTGGCAGGGAGATGGTAGAGAGTGCTGGACCATGATGGCCCTCACTGGCCAAACCGCTCTTCACCAGAGCGACACAAAACAACACCACCTGCAAAATTGAATTGTTAAATAAGAATGAGCTACATGCTACCTCGATTTTATGTTGTAAGAGAAAATTATTTAATAGGCATGTTTCTTGGACCAATAAAATATATCAAATCATCGGAGTCATCTGACTCAATAAATAACTACTTAACACGGCTAGGAACATTAAAGACTTGGGATAAATCGCTAATATTTCGAGTTGTGTTTAGAGAGAGAACAAATCAGAAATTCCCAACGAAAGATCAGTGAAAACTTACCAACTTGTACATATCGAAGTAGGTCTGTGTCGTTTGACTACGAGAATAAAGTCTGACTGCTGGGAGGCGCAGTAAGGCTTTTATAGCAGATTTAGAGGGCGGGGCAGTGCGGCCTTGTCTACCAACTTTGCCTTGTCCGGCACCGACCAGGAAACTTTTTGGGAGGTTTGGGGCACGCCAGGTGTAGTAATTACCTTCAATGGACAAAAACTCAAATAAATCTCGCATGCTTTAACAATTATACTTAACTATGAATTTCAGATATGCTCCCCTTTTAATACATTTATCATTTCTTAGTTGTCCTAAATACATCAGAAGTAGTACTCAAACTAGTAAATCGCTGAATATTTATTTTAAAGCACCTACCGAGTTTCTTTGAGTTTACACAATTAAAAGTTTAAAAACTTTTAATTGTGTAAACTCAAAGAACTCAAAGAAGATCCATTGCTGGATCGTTAAATAGTAATAAATATTGCAATTCTAATCAAAATTTGAATAATATAATACCTTACTAATAACGAATAATTTTTTTTATGACATATTTGAATTATTATCAAATGATTATCAATTATACCAACGCATTAAAAAAAAATATAGGCAGTGAGGCTTAAGCCTGTTCTTAAGAATATATAATTCAAGTATCTGGTTTACTCACTCCTAATGATAATTTTTTTCTGATTAAGAAAAATATTTTTAAATAATTACTAATAGTTTGTTCGAGTTAATACAAAATTGAGGGACACTGGAGCCAAAGAAATACTTCTAATCAAGTTTAAAGTTTAAGTTAACACAATTCTACCATATATGATGCGATACTACTGGTTCATGAGATTAATTTTATTACAATTATTTTAATGTCACATATCTATTTTAAATAAAAACAATAACAGCAAGTTAAAATTGTCCTAATCAAATATATTCATACTTAACCCTTAAGTTGATCTACTAATTTTAGTGGCTGATGGAAAATATTCTTGCATAATCACTTTAAAGCAAAAAAATTTTACTTATAATGTCGTAAAATGACAATGAATTAAGCTGGAGGTAAAAACATAAACTAACAGTATCGAATTTCTAAACTCATAAAGATTCAATTATGCAGATTACTGAAAAATATCTTTAATATACTTATATAACATCTAATATATAATAATATATTATACTATTGAAGAATATACTCGATATAAATATATGTATGCGTGTATTTATATGTGTGTGTTTGTGTGTGTGTGCGTGCGCTTGAATTATGTTAGTTTTGTTACTTATACATTTACTACATCAATTTATTCATTTCTCTAAACCCTCCAAACATTATCTTTCTTCTTTAGTTGGTGTTTGCCCTTAAAACAGACCCAGAGACCCTTTCTGAGATTTGGAAAAAAAAAATTAGCCACTTTTTGTAGTATTAATGGTTAATTACTGTCATGCCAATGTCATTGTAATCTATTATCAGGTTTCCTCCTGAATCCTAAAAAAATGTGGCATTGATTTTTCCTGCCAAGCGTGTAACATTAAACTTGATAGGTGACTTTTTTTCCTTTTCTACACCAGTCCATTGTCTTATGTATAGCCTCTGGGTCGTGGTTATGGACCCGTGTTTTGACCTCAGTCTCTGCTTATGTCAAATATTATTTTATGCTACTGCTAGTGACAAAATTATTTGAACTAATCTATTCACACTTCTATGAGTACATAGAAGTTTTTAGGTACCAATAGTCCACTGTTCTTTGACATTTGACATTTAAATAAATTTAAAATGTATACATATGTTTTAAATAAGTTCCTTTTTATAAATTTTATCATTTTTTTTAAAACAGTGTGTAGGTATGGTATAGAGATCATTTAAAAAATCCTTCACGCAGAAAGTTTCGTGATCCAAAAAAGCTTCTGTTTTATCTAAAATGGATGTACATTAGAGTAAATTGCTATACTCAATTCACAAGCCGTAGAAAACAATGAGTATACAAGGTATGGCTACTGCTCTAGACTTGCCCGGAAGATAGTGTGAAGTTTGCTTACTCATTTTAGTTAAATTCGTTATTATGGAAAACTTCTCCCATTTATAAGCACTTATAGCAAAAATTTTATAGAACATCAACGTTATAAATATTACATTTCGCAACTATTATGTTCTATAAACTTTTTCGTAACTTAAATAAAAACAAAGAATAACGATTATAAATGTTGGAAAAACTCTGAAGCCCCCACCCCATTTCTCATATTTGATTTAAATGAAAAATGAATTATATTTTCAAGAGCTTTAAGTTTGCAATGAAAAGGATAAATATCGAAATTGGTTTCTAAATTTTAAAAATAAGAGGGCTTACCAACACTTAAATATATTTCTCTGTTTTTTTTTTTTTAATGATATAAA
>KZ807351.1:355567-367608 GCA_000696205.2 Oncopeltus fasciatus | reverse complement strand
GGGGCGCCGGGATAGCTCAGGGGATCCGTACGGGTCTCGCAATCCTGACGCCGCGGGTTCAAATCCCGCCCAGGTCAATCTTTTATTTATAATATAGAAGGTTGTCCTGAGCCATGGGTGTTTAAAATAGGGTGGCAACCTGTAGATAGCCCCTCCCTCCAATGACCCTTAGTGGTTGCAAGGGAGGCTAACACAGAAAAAAAAAAAAAAAAAAAAAAAAAAAAAAATACATCTTTTTTTCTATTTTGTTGTTCATCACTTTTACAATTATGGTTATATTGCATCCCAGTCTAGGCGTTCTCAAACTAGTATGCAGTTGACTATTTTGGTGAGTGTCCCACGTAATTTAACATGCAATAGCAATGAATCTCCATCAAATCTTTGAAAGCACTAAATTTGTTGAGTGTAACAATCCTATTTGGCAATCCTCAAATTTATAAGTTCTTCTAAGAACAAAGAGTGGAATGTGTAAGTAGTGCTGGTGGTGTAACTGGTAGAAGTTGGAATAGAAGAATGCAAGTCACCACCATAGCAAGATAGACAGTCTTAAACATTTTTTAAGATTTGTAGACAACAAGCTCTTGGGACAGTTCTTTAAATTTGTGGGTGGCTAATAATGGGTGAATGCCATGAAATTCCCAACTTTTTAAGTAAAATATTTCATCTTAACTTCTAAGGGAAAATAAATAAATCATTTCATTTTAGTTAATTAAAAGGATACCATTTTTCTTGGAATCAATATGAAAATGTGTTATTCAAGTCCTTTGATTATACCTATAACATGAATATATTACAAATTTCCATTCATAAATAATTTACTATTATTACATTATTATTAATTCATAGTAGCTTTTATTAAAAAATGCCTTGAAACTCCCTCACATATGAGGATCTGTTGCATAAAACACATGATTTTGTAGTTCAGAGTTCCCTAATTAAAAAAAATTAGGGATGTAAGCCATGAATTAAGTGTGTTTTCCCCCCTCAAATATCAAATGGATTTGTATATATTGCCTTATTTATAGTTCAGTGTATTTCTCATTTCATTTACAAAAAAAAAGACACTTTTGATACTTATGTGCTCTCCTAATCTGTTAAAATCTTTTCAGTTAAAAGCATATGTGAAAGAACTCATTTAAGTTCTCTCATTTAGTAGAATATAATAAAAAAGATAAAAAATAATGATACTGACAGCATAATCAAGAAATAAATTGTAACAGTTATTACATGAATTATCAGACTTCTTATGTAGTATAAAAGTTGTAAATTAGCTAATAAATATTCAATAATAGCTTATTTATAGTTTGTATAAATGTATCCTGCTAATATTTCTTATCATACATTTTATTATAGATTTTTTCAAAATATTTAATTATTTTATATTTTTGAAACTATAATTTATATCATAGATAATTCTTTCTTTCAGAGAAAAGAACATGCTGGGATTAATCATTATGGACTCATTCTTTTCAGTATTCATGGAGTTTACACAATGGCATCTATCATCACTGCTTATACTTGTAATTATTTTTCCATTATTTTATTATTCAGATATCTTTAGATTATAGTTTTTCTAGTTACATGCAATAATAGTGTTTCAGTTGTCTTTCAGTAGTTTTCTTGCAAGGAAATCAGCAATTCACATTACTCAACAAAAAATAAATAAAAAATTCAATTCCTAACCTATTTCGGAAATATGAAAATATGTCTCATTCTAAATTTTGTGTGTGTGTATGTTTATTTGTATTTTCTGTCTCTAGTGTGTGATATATTTAGAATCAATAAGCCAATTCTGGCATTTGAGCCAATCGTTGAATAAGTTTATAATGAGCAGAATCAGTTAAGGGGGGGGGGAATGGATTTGAGAAATTGAAAAAGCATTCTCATCTTTGTTATTACTAGATTAAAAAAATTATTAATTAAATAAAACTTATAGAACTTAATGGATATTATTCTTTCCTATAAAGAAGAAATTTTATAATTTAACTTGAAGGTGATGTTCTCCCTCTCCTCTCCCAGTCAAACTTAAATTTCACATATTCCCACTCAATTTAACGTTCTATGTCTGGAAAAATACTAATTCTACTATTTTCCCTCAGTTTTCATGTTGGTTTACATATTTTTTAGGATTCAGGGAGTGTTACCCAACATACAATCTCATTCTATCTAATAAAGTGTACAAAGAAAAATTACCATTATCATGAGTACTTTTTCTGGGTTTGACTATGTAGATATATTACTTTTTGCCAAACTTTCTCTCATCTTGCGATGGTTTCTTCAAGGCTGAAAGAATTAATTCTGCAATTTAAATGACTATTTTATCAAATTCAAGATTTCAAAAGACTGTAAATGTTTTAATCTTATTTAGTACTTAACAACTCTTAAAAATCTCTTTAGAACATTCCCTAAGCTTGTAAAATCCCATTTGACTTCTTCAAAAAAAGTCTCAGTTTAGTTATTTGTTTTAAAGAAGAAACATGACAGAGTCATACAAAAATCTACTAATTTTAAGGCATTACTGGAAAAAAAATTTCACAGCTGCTGAAGCAGCTCATAAAATTATTAAATATGAAATGGAATCCTTCACCAGCACACTGAGCTTTAGTTTGAAAAATTTAGTAATGGAGATATGATGTCAGAAAGGAAGAAGGGCTCTGAGTAACCCATATTTATGAGGTTCTACAGGAAGCTGTTGACTCATATCCATCCACTAGTAATAACAAACTTGCCAGAGAGTGTGGTGTGTAGAAAGATACAAAAGATCTACTCTCCATGGGGAAGGTGAAAAAGAGCATATACTGGTCCATCACCAATCATCTAAGAGATTTGAAATTTGTAAAAATTTATTGAAAACTCCTTCTGATATGAGATTTTACTGGAAGATCACCTGCGATGAAAGTGGGTTTACTAAAATCCAAATGCCTATAATCAATGGCTAGATTGGGGTCAAACTGGTTTTCCTTTTGCTGCAAGGGGCAATTTGAAAAAGAAAAAAAAAAAAAAAAAAAAAAAAAAAAAAAAAAAAAAAAAAAAAAAAAAACTTGCTTTGCATTTTGTAGAATAATGAAGGTGTTATTTATTACGAATTTGTTCTGATGGATGCTCTATAAATTTTGTGCTCTACTGTGAACAACTGGAAAGATTGTTCACGAAGTTTCCTGAGTCTTATCTTACTTTGATAAAATTATACTAATCCTCAAACTTCCCATAAATCCAAAGAGAAGTTTAAAGTACTTCATTGGTAAACTAAACAAACTCCTGGCTCAACCTCCATATAATGTCCAGATCTTGCACCATCAGATCCTAGGTCCATTTACTTCAAGGGGAAAAATTGGATAATTTTTCAAAAGTTTAAATTGAGGTCTTAAGTGTTCTTTGACAGCCATTCTAAGGAATAGTATCAGCATGGGATTGAGTAATTGGCTAGCAGATGGCTAAAAGTGGTAGATAACAAAGAACTATACTTTTAATATTTGGTTGAAAAATATATATATTTTTTTTATACAAACCTCATGAGAGGTATCTCATTCTCGATATTATTTGTAACTTTCATAACTGTGAAAAACTACAGAAGTGTTCACCAAGATCTAGACCACATACTTTGAATCCATGAATCTCTTTACCTGACAGAAAGTAGTATATTTATATACTTTTTACTTTAGAGTATAGATTTCAGAACTGAGCCTTCCTAGCTGAGCCAACCTCATGATTCATCTGACCGTGCTACTCCATTGCTATCAGCGGCTAAACTCAATTATTATATTATTAATTTTATAAAAAAAAAATTATCTAAGACTAAAATACCACCACCTAGATGCCACACACTCTTTTTTATTTTCAAAGCCAGCAATAAATAGCAAAGGTATATTTTCCTTTAAGTACTTCTTGATGCTACAGTGAAAATTGAAAAGCCCGATAAAAAAGAAAAGTGTATGAGATTCCAGGAGTATAACAATACTCAAAAATTTCTGAAATGTTAAGCCCAGGTGTGTAGTGTGCTGCTGAGTCCCATGTTATAAGCCAGTCCAACATAAGAGACCCACGCAATTTTGTCCAATGCAAACAGGCTCACCCAGCCAATTACAGAAGCTACAGATTCTACTACGACCTATTGACCATAGTTACTGGGTCAAGAAGCAGGAATGGCCTGTGCTCAATTAATATAACTCAGCAGCCCATTAGACAGCCTTCCACCAGACTTCTTTTCTCAACTCATCAATAGCAGCAGCTTGTAAATTAAATTTTCTCAATTAATTTTATTCATACTCATTCTTATATACTTTTTTTTTTTAACTTTTGTTTATTACATTCTGTTAAATTAAAACATTTTGTAATTTGATCACCACAATGAATTAGAGAGAAAAAAAATGACATGCAATATCAATCACATGAGAAGAGAAGGTGACCAATGACACCACTCTCAAATTATTTACAGATTATGTCCCCAGGAGGTCACGGGGCTATCTTCATTTGTGCCGACGTGGAGAGTTGTAGGGGTTGGAGTTGGAAGACATGGTCTGTGCTAGTGGATTAGGATGGTATGGCAGTTTACTTGATCAGTATTGTAGGCCAATAAGTGTCAACTTCTTGATTTCATTCTCAGAAATGACTTAATCAAGAAAGTCCAGCTTAGTCCGTCAGAGTGGGAGTCAGTTTATTCATTAACCAAACTTTGTTGGGTAGAGGAGCCTGTTGACACCACACTCAGTTAATTTAGGCGTTAAGGCCCAGGGGGTCACGAGGCCATCTTCGTTTTAGTTATCGGGGTGGATCATAGGGGTTGGAGTCCGATGACAGGGACTGGGCATATGGATTAGGGTGAAATTGGAAATTATAGTGGAGGAGCGTGAAGCGAGTGGAGATGAAGTCTTGGACAAATGGGATATTATTATATTATATTATTATACGCTAAGAGTCCGTAGCGTCTGTTGAGTTCTTGTCGTTTGATTTTTATATGTTGGCTCTAATTAAGTCGTGAGTCAAGGTGGAACCCAAATTGGTGTCTAGCATTTAGCTATTAAACACCAGATTAGCAATTAGAATTTTTATATCTCATGCAAGACCTTTGAGGGGAGAGGTTGACTACAGATTACACCTTCTTCTAAACAGATGACCGTGAGAGCTATGGAGCTCTAAACAAGTTTCTCTTACTCGTTAAAAGTTTCCCCAGGATGGGGCTCAAACCCGCTGCGTCATGACATAGGTTTCTCGAACGGATCCTCTTGGCTCATTTTGAATATATACTTGTAGAAATTAGTTTTAAAATAATGACTTTAGAAATAATGTTAAAATCATTTATAATTGTTCATTTTTCAGTTGAATATTTATAAAAATTTCTAAGGCATATCTAAAAACTATTTTAAAAGTCATAAGGGAGTATTTTATCATTTTTTAAAAGTTTATATATATATATTTTTTTTTTTTCTTTTTATCTTAAGAGGAGCCCTAGCTTTAAAAGCAGGGCAAAGGAATCGTGCTGTCAACCTCTTACTTCGCAAAACATGAGATATGAAATAAATAATTGTAGAAGTCTTCTACAATAATATAGGTGATTTATTCCNAAACACAAATTAAAAAATGTATTTTTTAATAAAGGATTATCTGCCGATGTTTCGGCTTACATTGTAAGCCATCTTCAGGGCTATCATGAAGATGAGAGAGGACGTCCTGTCCCTAAGTTCACATTGCCATGACTGATGGAAGTTTGCAGTCATGGAAATGTGAACAGGACGTCCTCTCTCATCTTCATGATAGCCCTGAAGATGGCTTACAATGTTAGCCAAAACATCGGCAGATAATCCTTTATTAAAAAATACATTTTTTAAATTTGTGTTTTTTGGATCTACCTTGATTGAACCCCAACTAAAATCATCTAAGAATAATATCTACGGTCAAAAAATCTCTCCTTTTTAAACTTTTTTTAAAAATAGATTTGTAATGTTTAATCCTTTTCTTAAATATAAAATTATTTTGCTTTAAAATTGTTCATTTCAAAACCAATAAAATAAGTAAATTTAATAGAAACGTTTTTTTCCAGACCAAGCATTTCGGACAAGATATTACCAAGAAGCACAGGAAGATTTGTACAGTGGCCCACTGTTTTTAATTTGCTCTTCATTTTTTTCATTACCCTTCTCTCTGCTATCAGTTGCAATAGGTTCTCGGATTATATTTCAGTAAGTAGTGTTTTGTCTTTTCTTATTTCATCATTAAATATATTTCTTTTGTAACAAAAATTTTCTGTTTCTGTATATTTCTTAGCACCATATATTTCAAATACAATTATGTATATTTTCAGAGTGACAGGCTTGAATTCATTGGAAGATTGGGGCATATGGTTTGGAGTGCTGCTGGGTTGTTACCTATTAGCTGAGCACCAATTAATGGCTCTTCTTATGGTGATAAAGTCTAGTGTCTCAGCTGTTTGTACTTCCTTATATTTGACTACTATTTACATTATTTTGTCATCTGGAATTTTAAGGTTTCTTTCCTGTTCAATTTTTTATAGTAAATAGTTTTAGAGTAACTAGTTATTAGTTCTCACACCACTGAGGTTAAAAGTTAATAAATTCTTGGTCACTAAAGCAAAATATACCTGTTGTATTAAAAATCTATCCTGAAATATTAGAGCAGGTCAAAAACCAAAATACTTATTAGGTAAACCTTTATTATTTATAGGGAGAGCCTTATGCCAACCCAACTATGTCAATTTTTAGTTTCAGATAAAAGAATATATTTTAAACTCTTGTAAAGACATCATAAAATGTACAAAATAAGAATAGCACATTCAATTTTTAATTAAATTTAGCTAGTGTTTTGGTTTTTGAACTTCCTTCTGTCTACAGAATAAAGTTCACATGGTCAGTAATGAAGGAAAGTAGTTTTTCATATTTTAGGTTATAAAAATTTCTCATGATTAATGTGCTGAATTAGTATAATTTAGGGTTTTATTTTCCTGTAAATAGGAATTATATATTCATATAATTATAAATTTAAATTCATTATAAATAAAGACATGCCACAATGTTTTCATTATAAATTAATGAATTCTGTGAAACAATATTTATCTATTATTCGTATTATTTATTAATACTAATAACTTTATTTGCTGTCTAAAAGATCTGATTCAAGAATTTTCAGTTATTTTCTCTAATAACATTAATCTATCAATTTAAAGTATATTAGATTTTCTATTTTAATTCAGAATTTGTATTTACCATTACCTAATATTTCCAGTTTTATATTGTTGTTTGTGATAATAAAAGTAAGTGTGAGTGGCCAGGTGAGTATTATTGTAATTTTGCTTTCTAATATTTGTTCTAAGTTATGAGATATTTCAAGTCCACAACTCAATTTTATCTGCTATTTATCTGAAGTATTGATTTCTAATATAAAAAAAAAGCTTATCGAATTAAATCTGACCATTTATTAGTGAATTGTTAATAAAGGGGCATATGAAAAAGAGAAAAAAAAGACTGTTATTTAAGTCAATATTTGTTTTATTTACCTTTGAAATCAAATATAATTAATACCCCTTTAACTACTCCTCCAAGTACAGACCATTGTTATCTATTGTCATTAGCCATCTGCTATCCAATTGCTTGATCTCACACTGATATCATTCCATGTGATGGCTGTAAAAAAAACTCTTGGACCACAATTTCAACTTCCACAAAATTATAAAAAATTTTTCCTAAAAAAGAAATTTGAATTTGAAGAAAATGGGGCATGGTTCAAAACTAGATGTAATCCAATAGTGCGAGTTTTAAACTATATGAATAAAGAGACAGGAGTTCGAACCCATGAAGTTCTTTAAACTTTTCTTTGCAAGCTGTAGGAAAACTCATTTTCTCATGATCTAAGTTAGATAGCGCTCAGACAATTACAAGTACTATCTTTCCAGTTATTCACAGTAGAGTTCAGAATTCATAAATACAACAGGAACAATATAAATGAATAACACCTTCAAATTCAAATTTTAAAAAAACAACAAAAAAAACAGCATAGATTTTTTTTTTCAAATTGTCATTTTGTTGCCTCCGGAAAGAAGTTTGACTGCGATCTAACCATTGCTTCCTTATATTCAAATTTCACCAGTAATTTCACTTTTCATCGCTGGTGAAAATCTTATGATAAAATTTCATATCCAAAGGGTTATTCAATGTATATTCACAACTTTCTAACCTCTTAGCTGATACCCATGGAGTAAATTCTTGAGAAACCCGTCTACTACTCTTTTTCACCTACCTTAAGGACAGTAGATATTGACTAACAATACCTTTTGACACAACACACTCCTTGACAAGTTCATGAGTAATTGTAGATGGATTTGACTCAACAGCTTTCTGCAGAATCTCATCAATATCCATTAATGGTTGCCCAGAACCCTTCTTCCTTACCGTCTTATTTCCACTGCTAATTTTTCTGCAGTGCACTGGTTAAGGACACCTCCTTTCATATTTAATAATTTTACTATTTGCTTCAGTGTCTTTGAATTTTTTTTTTTTTTTTTTTTTCAGTAAAGCTTTAAAATTAAGATAATTTTGTTAGACTCTTATGTTTTTTTTACAAATAACTAAACTTTTTTTAAAAAGTCGAATATGATTTAACAAGCTTAGAGAATGCTGTAATGGGATTATTAAGTTTTGTAAGTATTTTAATATTTACAATCCTTTGTTTTTTTTTTCTTTAACAAGTTTATTTTTATTTTTAGAACTAGTGGGAGTATGCCAGAGTGGCTGCTGTACATGAGTTATGGATCACAGCCTCATTATGCCACAGCAGCACTGAGTTACCGCATGTTTGGTGATCCAATATCAAATTGTTCTGCATTGTCTTTTGGATGCAAGTATTCAGAAAATTTTTCACACTTCGCCCATCGACCATCACATTCATGGGATGCAGATTACAACCTTATCTTTACCCTTGCATTTCCTGCTATTTTCTCGCTAGGAAATGTCCTGTTATACATCATGCCAATTCCTGCCTTTGTTAAAGCCAAATTTAGAGAATAATTTTCCTTTATTAATTATGCTTTGTTATGTTAAGACTGCTTTAATATTGAAAAGCTGTTTATTTACTTGCATTATTTATTTAATGATTAAGTAATTTTAATTTCAGAATTTAATGAAAAAATTTATAATTATGATTTATAACTTTAATAGTTCATAAATTTCATTTGCCATTTTATANCAAGGGCATCGGCAATGTCAGGGGGAACTTTATGTTTCTCAAGCATTGGATGAAACTTGGGGCATAATGAAAATATGTGTTCTACTGTTAGGTGGTTCTTACAATAAGAGCATTTGGGAGGATCTTCTTTAGTTATAAGATGTTCATGTTTATTATGTTTATTCTTTTAATAACTTTAGATGATTTATTAAAAATATTTACAAAGTCTAATAAATTTTTTTTACACTACATAAAAGTTCATTAAATTTGAAAATTATAAATTTGAATCGCACAGGGAGCTAGAAAAAAAACTACCTCAGCCGGGGATCGAACCCGGGTCCCCGGCTAAGGTAGATGAAATGTGAGATTAAATTACCACAATTATCATCATGATTAAAATATATTTTAATTTTTCTAATATTCTATTAGAATATTTAATTGCAAAAATATTACTTATTTTTTTGTAGTATATGCATTTATTTATCTCCTTGTAACTAATTTATTTAAGTTCTTTTTTACTAATTAAAAAACTTAATGAATAAATTTTTTTCTCTAATTTATTATTTTATCTTAGTACTCGTATTTTAAAAAGCATTAGTTTACTTAGCTTATTAATTATTTAGTTTATTTGATAACTCAGACTGAATATACTTCATTTAATGAAATAATAAAATAAAAGAAAATTAGAACATTCCTATCAGAACCTGTCAATGTTAATACAATTTCTAGAATAAAAAATAAGCCATCATGTTTTTTTTAAACCTTTACCAGCCTAAGCCAGGTGGTTACTCAAGAAGGTAAAGGCCCAAAATTAAAGTGTGTCGCTTATATTTTTACTATAATCTTTCTTGGTAATTTGATTCATCAATCATAGTTTGTTCATAGTTTGCATTCAGTGGACTGGTGACAGAAGATTAAAAACTGACACTTTATATAGTCCCCACATACATTTATTCAACTATACTATTTACTATATTGGACTGTCATCAATAACATAAATGTATATAGATGAGCCATCACATATGTAGCCTATCGTTTTCACGTGCAAAACCAAGGGCTAAGGCTCTAAGCACACAGTGATACGGAAAATGAACTCTCTTAATTTCTCTCTCTACCCATCCCTAACCTAAAACATTTTTACACAGGTCATTGTTATTTAACTTGATAATGACTTAATTTTTTTGAGGTCATATTTTGATAATTATGTAAAAATTTAGAGATAATATGAATGTGAAATTGTAAACTGAATATCGTGATGAGTAGTTTTGTTCCTGTCAATTTTATCTCGCCCCCGATTTTTGCCCATGCCTTTTCCTTTTCCTGTTTCTTTGAATAACCAGAAACATGGAAATAGTACAAAATAGGGTTCTTTCCACCTCCCCCACCAAAGTATTTAGCTATCATAATGTTAAAGAGTAATGTAACTCAACACAGATTTGATTATTTGTAAATGAAATATTTATGGAGCTATGCAGAAAAATTTAACAATTTGGATTAGTTTATTTGAACCCTAGATTTTAATTTAATGGTCAAGCAGCCACTAAAGTATATTCTTATTTTGAAATTTTACCTGTTTTTTTTTTTAATATCATAAAGAAATACAGTGATTTATGACCAAAAGGAGTGGAGATTTATACAATTTGTAAAGTTTATGTACAAATATTCATTTTAACTGTATGATGTTGAGGTATTCACTTAGCATAGTTTCTATGTGACTAACTTTGATGTGAAACTACAACTTAGGATCAACCATATTCATGGAAAATTATAGTAAAAATAAATATGTTTGCTATTTTAAATTATTGAATTTAATTATTTTATCAGTTTTGATCTCTACCTATTTTATATTTCATATGCACACAAACAGTTATGTTACTTTTTTTTTTATCATAACTGTTTGTGTGTTTATGTGAAGGACACTTTAAACATTGAATTTTAAGATAAGCATGCCTATCTAGTTAAGATTGTTGTTGACCATGTATGTAAAAAGTGTGCCCAAGATCTTATGGCCCTAAGCTAAGGGTGGGAGAGGGGCATGGCAGATGGAGTGAGGGAGGGGGTGTATTTTCCAGATCTGTGAATGTTGGCTGTCTGGAGCTCATGAACCTGAATAGTAAATTATTTTAATTAATATTTTTAGTTAAAAATGATTTTATCAAGGTAGTCATACTTTAGACTATAATATTTAATTAATATTATTAAAGCTTTAATATACAATAATAAATAGTATCAAAGACATGATAATACAAATATCTGGATGAGAAACAGTTCTTTTTTTTTACACCTCTTTAATAACTCATTGAACATAACTATTGAAACCTGATGTAGAGTACACTATATGAATACAACAGGTGATAGTCCATTATCAATAAAACATAGAAGGCAAAAACTGATTTTCTGTACTTGTAAAAAATAGGAATTAAAAGAGAAAATATTCATATTAATACATGTATGAATAATTGTAATTACTTTAATTATAGTAATTGTAATAAAATTAATTATTGTAAAATCCATAGAATTAATTTTAGTGGATAAGTTAGCTTCAGGAACACTGCCAATAATAATTTTTAATTTTAGTTTAAAAAAATCAAAACATCACTTCTTAAATATACAACAATAAAATTTGTAAATTGTATTATAAAAATGTAATAAAGTAATCAAAAGTGCCTAAAAAGGTTAAGTCATATTGGATGAGCAAGAAATAAATATCTATTTTACAAAAGTGATAACAAGGTGGAAAAAAAGGAACATAACAAAATTTACAGTATCTTTGAAATTATATTTGGTTAGCTTCTATACTATAATCCTTATGTCATATCATTAATAGTAAAAAAAAACTAAATTAAAATCAAAGATCCCCCCCCCCCCCC
>KZ807351.1:335572-350548 GCA_000696205.2 Oncopeltus fasciatus | reverse complement strand
AGAATATACTGAATATATATATTATATATAGAGCAATATACATAGAGCCACCGTATAGATTTAAATAGATATGGTGATGGTGAGCATCCTAGAAGTAGTCTCAAAAATCTAGATAATTCTACAGACCTGAATATGTTAGAACCCTGGCTTAGATAGCTCTAAATCCAAGACAATATTTATCAGGGGCTTTAGATTAACTAGCTGACTCATGTAACTAATATCACTTTGCCAATGGAACTCCTGTTTAAAAAAATCTGTTGGAATATGAAAACAAAAATTAAAAAATTCAGATTAAATAAATAATAATAATAAAGATAAATAAATAAAAAGAACACAATTAGCTTTATCACTTTTTTGAAATTTGTTATCAATTCAAAGTGGGTTATGATAGGAAAATAAGTTAGGAAATTGTGAAAGAGATCAACACCAGATGTTTTCTTTTTATTGTTCTAAGCAAACTTATCTTCAATTACACAAGAATTTAGATTACAATAGTAAGGTGAAAGAAAGAAAATGTCGTTGTGAAAGGGTTTTTTTCCTTCTACTCTTTCACGACATTTTCTTCCATAAAAAATATGTTGACAACCTCTTCCTTATTCTCAATTCAGAAAAAATCCCCCAGATCCTTACTGCATTTAACTCTCACCACCCTCGTCTAAAATTTACCATAATTTTGTTTTAAGCTGGGAGTGACAAAAGAGTTTACAATATACCTATATTGTTGAAAATATAAATATTACCCACAAACTATATGAATCAGTAAAAATTGATTGCATTAACAGTAAATGTTATACACAATTAGTTGTTTATTTTTTACCTTTGTTTTAAATAAATTTGTATAAAAAGTTTTTTTTTTTACAATAGCTTTTTTACCTATAAATGAACAAATTTATAATTTAGATCATAGAATCATCACTAAGTATCATTAAGGAAGTCAACGAGAACAAAAGCTGTACGCTGTCCAGAATACGGCAAGCCCGGTGGTGGTACTAAAGCCTCAGTGTTTGGCGAAAGTTTAAGCGAGCTTTCAGGTAAAAAATAAAATAATTTAATGCTAATATAAACTTATGTTTATATAAAGTATTTTAAATAAATACTTATCCTCTGTTGATGATTTATTCCTAAGCACTTACATTTGACTACCTTTTTCCTATGAATAGGGCAGTCTATTTTAAAGACAAATTATTTTTTTTAATATTTACGATAGATTAATTTAACAAGAAAGTGAGAACAAATATCATTAATTTCTTCAAAATAAATTTGATAAGGAAAGGGAAAGAACATAAAATCACCAAAATTAAAATATTTATAAAGGTATTTACAAACCTACCTTCAAATCCAGAATTGCTTTATGAAGAGTATAATGTGAAACATTAATGACATCCCTCAATTTATAGTCATCAGAAATTTTTCCAGCAATGTACAGTGCAGTAGCAGCAATAAGATACTTGTCATATTGAGAAAGTTCAACCTCCCTAAAACATATTTCATCAAAATATAAAAAAGCTATCTAAGAAAAATGTTCCTAAATTAGTTCCCAAGCAGAAAATAGTGTAAAAAAAGACATTATCGCCGACAAAGCGACCTTTACAGATATACCTAACAAATCTGACTAACCCACAGAATACAAACGCAGTTGAATACAGACAGTGACAGTGAACGCATGTATTCGGCCAGAAGATGGACAATGTCAGAAAGCGCTCGCCAACAGAAGATGGTTAGCAGAAACCAATGAAGACGGACAATAGAAAGTATGATAGTTCTATATTCATTGGTGGTGGAAATAACCTTTTAGATTATTTACCTAGTGTAAAAATGTTGATCACACATAAAGTGTATAAACTAAAGATAGATTTTTCATGTTTGATTACTGAGTGCATAATTAGAATAAATGAATAATTTCATTTATATCACTTGTCAATGAGTGTAAAAAGTAAGGTCACTAAGGTAAAAGTGAGTGACGAAGAGGAAACAGGGCGATCATTATACCATATATTATATCATTATATTTATGAATATATTCCTCAATATTTTTTCCAAAAAATAGATGAAGTAGAAAATACAAGTCAGAAAATTAAATTATAGACCTATTATATTTATTATAATATAACATTTGTCATAACACTGATAATAACAAAGGTACTAACAGTTTTCCAACTTGGTCTCCCTTTCCTGAATTTGGCTATTAACAAACTCGGGAATTTTAGAATAAATAGAAAAGATACTAGAACCCTTCCTTATTTCAGTTATTCTAATCTAGATAAAAATAGGAAATATAAGTAATTAGTGTTGTTTATAATAAACAAGGTTCATAACTGAATAGTATTTTTACCAGTTTTTTTTTTAATTGTGCGAATCGACTATCAGTGATCATTAGTGCTATTACTAGTTAGGGGTTGTTGTAGCAAGCGAGCTGCCCAATGGGGGTCGGTTGGCCAGTGAGTCAGTGTCTCAACTCTGCTCAAGATTATGGACCAATGAATTATTAGAATTGTTAGAAGCTAAAACACCCATTTTGAGTTTAAAAAAGTAAATCCACCTAACCCTACTAGTTAGGTATATCTTTAATATGAGCTTTTTCATAAAAATGATAGAGAACTTATAAATTTGAATATTGCTGCAGCAAGACTTGAACTTACGTTTTATGATCACTAGAAAGATGTGTACTACGTGGAACCTAATTCTGCTGTGTCAGAAACTTTTAATAACAATTGAAATCCTTGTAACATAATTCATGTTACACAATTGAAGTTTAGGCCATGACATTTTCTGATCACTAGCCAGACATGCTGACCTCTGTACTACTTGGCCTTTAATCCTGTCATATCATAAACTCTTCTCTGCAAGTCTCTTAGATTCTTAGGTGTGCAAATTAATTCACCATAAACCGGGGAGGGTGGTTTAGTCTCTTTCATTGAGGCTCATACTGAAAGTGCAACAGGGAACTTATGATAACAATTGAGATCTTTGTAATATAATTTACAATAACTACTTTAAAGAAAAAATAAATAAAAAGTCAACTGATGTATCTAACATGGCGAGATTAGGGCCCACATACTGCAGGGGTCAGCACCTCTGCCTTGTGATCAGAAAACAGGAGTTCGAGTCCCACCATGACAAAATTTTTGAAAGCTTGTGATTAATTTCATTTACTATAAAAATAGTAAATATATGTTATTTTTCAAGGCTTATGGATAGACAAATTGACCAATAAATTATAAAACGATGAAAAAGTCTGAATTTTAAAATAAACTAAATCCATAAATAATTAAAGAAGTATTGAAGGTGACATTAAAGTAATTAGATAAGAATGCAGTTTAGTCTTAGATAATTTTGAAATAGAGAGGTTACTATCAATATTACTGAGAAGCTAATTATTTATAATAACACAATTTATTTCTAAATACAAATTTAAGTAAAAATTTACAAGGAAAGGTCCATCGTATCTCCTCAAATGGTTGCAAACATTCCAATTAAAATTATTAAAAAAAGTTCCCACAGTTAGCAAAACACAAATCTCTCCAACCCCACAAATCAAACCATAATTCATTTAAATTTATTTATTANTATTAATGAAATATTGAAATTTATAAACATATAAATTTTTTTTATAAACACAAAGAAAAAAAAGTTAATTGAAATTCAAATCCAGACTGCTACGATTAGGTGGAGGAAGATTGTGGCCAGACTCAATGTCACTCTCAAAAGGATTTTGTCTATTTGTCTGGTCTTCTAATTGAATATGACTTCTCTTACCACTCCGGGCAGGCAATTCTGGGCAACCAAAAAATAAAAATGCAATTAACTGTTACATTTATAAGGATAGAAGTATATTTATTTCAAATTCTGAAAATTCAGTTATTAAAAACTAAAACAAAATATAACAATAAGTACAAACATAAATTTAATATTATCATAATAAATAATTAATTAAATATGAAATAAGTAACTTATTCTAGTGTCAGTGCAAAGTATCGGACTTAAGTTGTAGATTAGTGGAACATAAGGCAAATATCTTGAAGTCAAAAAAGGGATTGCTTTCTGTAGATCAACTATATTATTTATAAACAATAAATGCAAGGGAATAGAATAAAAAATCTATCTGTCTCAGCCAGGGCTCAAAGTGGATCTCTATCCGGGCAATGCGCTTATTAGTGCAGATTCAGGATTAGCAGGTGGTCCAGGTTTGAGCCCTGGCTGAGATAGATAAATATATTTTATTGTTTTATTCTGTTCCCTTGCATTTATTGTTTAAAATTTATGTGGGAATAAATATCACAATGAAAACAATATTTATATTGCAATCAAATCCAGGCATAGTAGGGACAAGCATTGATATTTACAGTTGAAACATCATTGTTGTTGGCAGTGAACATCTATGTTATGATAATCTCAACAAAAATGTTTCTGTTGAGAGAAACAACAATAAATATTTTTTAAATTATGGCCTGAGAAAATAAAGCATAAAGTTACCAATGTGTAGGGAAATCTTTAATTCTTTGATAATATTATGAGGGATGTTCATAAAGTAAGTGTGAACAAAACAATTACCTGTTTACATTAGTACATATCTAAGCCATTTTTCGACATAGTCACCATTCCTCTCAATGCAGGTTGTGTACCAGGGTATCAATTTTTTGATGCCCTCCTCGAAGTAGTTTCGCGCCAATCCCTTCATCCACTTCTCCACCTCTTCCTTCACCTCGTAGATGATTGAAAACCTTTTTCCACTCATGTGCAGCTTCAGGGAGGTAAAGATGTAGTAATCTAACAGTGTTAGGTCAGGAAAATATGCGGGATGTTCCAGGACATCCCACTTAAATGAGACGAGCAGGTCTTTCGTGGCATTAGCCATGAGTGGTCTGACATTGTCGTGTAGCAGGCAGACTCCCTTTGTCAGCATGCCTCTCCTCTTGTTCTGAATCGCTCTCTGAAATTTTCTCATAGTCTCACAGTATCTTGCATGCAGTATCTTGCAGCATTAATGGTCTCCCCTTGAGGAAAATATTTAATAAGAATTATGCCTTAACAGTCACAAACACGGATGCCATGATTTTCTTGGATGATATTGACGTTTTGAACTTTTTGGCTGAGACTGCATTTTGGTTTTTGGTGTGTAGTGGGCAACCCAAGTTTCATCTCCAGTAATGATGGAGCTGAGAAATTCATCGCCATGAAGTGTGTAGCATCTCAAAAACTCTTAACCAGCCTCCACTCAAATCAATTTGTGTTGGCCTGTAAGCTGTTTTGGGACCCACCTCGCCGACAGTTTCTTATATCCAAGGATTTCTGTGATGATTTTGTGTATGAGAGATCTGGAGATTTGTGGAAACATTACAGAAAGTTTATCCACAGTCAATCTGCGATCGTCACTGATCTCATTTTCGATTTATTTGCCAAAATTTTGTCAGTCACAATTGAAGATCTTCCGCTTCTCTGATCATCATGTACAGATGTATGACCTTTTTTAAACTCGTGACACCACTTAAACACACTTGTAAGATTCATAGCTTTATCATCATATGCAGTTTGTACCTCATTACAAACCTCATCCGGAGTTAATCCCTTCCAAAGAAGATAAAGGATAACTTCGGGTATTTTACACTTGGGGGTGATTGGATTGATATTAATTACTAAACATGTTGCTGCGTCTACAGTTTTTAATGTACTGACCTCAAAGCAGTCTTGTTGTGGAGGGGAGAAATCACAATATGCGGCAGTGCAGCCAACATGTGGAAAAACAATTCCCTACCACCATGACAGTCTCAGTACACTTACTTTCTGGACATGCCTCATACACCTAAGTAAGAGATAGACCTTTTAAATCAGTGATCTTATTAGTTTTGATTTTAAAATAAGGGTAAATAAAAACACTCATATGTATTTAAATACATAAATTTGTAATAACTATTTCTTTAAAATAATTTTTTTTTTTGGTTCTTAAGCAAATTTTCTATTAAATTACCCCAAAAACTAATTGTGTTTGTCTTGGAATTATCCAAGACACTAGTCCATGCTCCCTTTTGGACAGATTACCCAATTGAAAATATTAGTCGAACTTTCCCCAAAAAAATAAAATCTGTCTTCAATGTCTCAGTAGTTAAATTGCTACTCGTAAAAAAAAAAAATTAATTTTCTTCTAATTTCCCGTGATCATTTTTCCTACAGTCTAGTTACTTAGGTTGAGTAAAGTTAGTAAATTTTTAATCTAAGGAGGTAGGAAACGAACCTTGCGTCACCAAACACCTGCGAAATTTAGTACGCCCCCCATACTAAAAATAGTGTTTTGCCAAGGAAAGCTGCACTTATATAAAAAGAATGTAAAAGTACTTAGTTTAAAATGGTAAATTGCAGAATTTACAATAATTTATTGTATAAACATTCAGTTAATTTATAAATATCTTCAATGTTTTTCATATTAAATAGAGTTCTAAATGAACAATCCTAAAAATNATATATATATATATATATATATGTGTGTGTGTGTGTTTGTATTCACAAACACTTACACTTTTAATTGAAATACTTTAATACCTCGTTAAAATTAATAATGGACTGAAATAGAAAATAAAAAGATCTTATAATAGGTCCAAGATGTATAGATTAATTTCATTGAGTGATCTAAAATACAAAGATTTTAATTTATATCATAAGATAGATCTTGCAATATAGATTTTTTTAAGGAAGGGACCTACATTTTGTGGTATATGTATCTAGTTTAATTCAAAGATATAAAAATAATATTAAAAAATATGGTACAATATTACCAGAATGCTTACAGCTTTAAACCACACTAAAAGCACTGTACCGCACAAGGTTCTGTACATACATACAGAATTCTACACACTAGACTATCAAAAAATAAATTTATAAGATAAGTTAATTTTAATAACGGAAATGATTACAGAATAAGAACTATATTACATACCTAAAAAACCTGTGATAAATATTAGCAGCAGTCGCAAGAGTAACAGGGTTTCCTTTAAGTTTATAACCACATTCAAATATAAATCGAGCCCCAAAGAAATAATCATCTTCCATCTTGTAGTCTATTCGACGAGATTTAATTTGCCCGTCACTTTTCATATTCGCGAAGTTTATTTCTAACATGTATAGAAACTAAATTCAAACAACAATAAAGGACTCAACTTTGTTTTTCCCCGATAACCAACGCCGGCGAAGTGAGTTCAAAATGTTCTATTGAAGATGCAAATAAGATAGACGAAATTGTGACGTCATACATACACAATTATTAAAATTTAGCAAAGCATTGATTAAAAAATGTGTAAATTTTAAAAAGCTAGATTTCGGGAGTTTATATATACGTGTGTATTTAATGAAAAGAACGATAACTGGTCTCTTTTAATATATCAGAGATAATTATATGTTGGCAATATTAGTAATTAAAATTAAATGTGTAAGAAATATATATTTTTTTACGATTAATTTTGTATATGAGCAAATATAAGAAATTATTAGCTCCCCCCTGGGTTTTAAAATCACCTAAAAAAGAAAATTAACATGTAAATGAATTCATTTTTAAAACACTTTGTGTTGTGCTTACATTATTATGCATTTTACACTTCTATATGAAATTTTGATAAGTGACTGTCCTGAAATATTCATACGAAAAAAAAAGAAAATGTTATTTGAAAAAGTTATGATTTATAGAAAAAGAGAGCTCACTTCCTAAAAGTGTTACAACGCAGCATTCAGTCACAATTTCCTACACAAGATTTTACAAAGTTTAACAATTTATCTGCTTAATTTTTATGATCAATTTGGTTTCAAAAATTAAAACATTTTAAATGTAATAATTCCGTCCTTAGAAATAGATAAAGCAAAAATGTATTCTTATAATAAAATATAGTTATGCTAATAACTTTTACGATCTTGTTATAAATGACTAAATTGCTGTTTCCATACACTATATATTTGCAACTGCAAATCGTTACTTAAAACCGAGATAGATATACAATATCTAACCATTAAATACATTCATACCTACAAACTTCCGAAATCTAGCTTTTTTAAATATACAAATTTTTAATAAACGGTCGTCCCTAAAAATCCAAATATCCATGATCATTGGTGTAACATCACAGTTTTGACTTTGTTTATTTGCATTTGTTCAAGGGAATAATTTCATATTTATACCACCGGCGTTGGGTTATCTGTAATTAACAAAGATGAATCTTATATAAATGATTCAGTTCAGTTGCTATATAGGTTGGATATAAACTTCATGTTAGGCTATGGGCGGCAAATTAAATGCATAGATTGATGTTTTTCTGAAAATCTGAAATTTTATTTTTAATAAAATTGGAATGTTTGCTTCGCTGTCATCATAGGGGAAGATACCACTCCTGAAAAAAAAAATGTTGGCTGGAGGGAAAGATCATTGAGGATGCATAGATTTTATAGTAGTTTCTTATTTTAAATTCGTAATTTTTTAAATTTGTATTTACTTCCTTATTTCAGTTATTCTAATCTAGATAAAAATAGGAAATATAAGTAATTAGTGTTGTTTATAATAAACTTTAAATAGCCATTATAATACATTTAATAAAAAGAAAAACATTAATTACCAGCTTTATTGTATAAGTCGAAGAGGGTATCTATGATAGGGGAGATGTTAGCATCTTTGTACAGTGCTGTATACCAATCCTCATTGGGAGCTACCTCAAGCCCATAAGCCTGGAGAGTAATGTAAATACAAGCAAGGGCGATATTCTGAGGTCCAGAGTCGAGAACTTCAGGGCTATGATGGAGATCCTGGAGAAAGGCAAGGGATGACTGAGGAACTGGGACTCTCTCCCAGGCTTCGCTATCTACCCATGCTCCAATCGATCTCAGATAGTGGAACAAATAGCTATGGGCCTGAGGTGGGTCAACTCGGAATTTAAGAACCCTCATTACAAGTAACTCTGCCTGCAGTACGGCATCCCGCCTCATCCAATACTCATCCTATAAATAGAAATACAATAGTGATGACTATTATTATAACGCAATCACATTATTAGGCTATAAGTAGTTATTTCAGGCAGCATAGAGAAATTCTATGAAGAGTTTTGAAAAAGGTAAAAACGAAATGTATAATGTCATAAAATAATTAAACAAATATTAACATAATATATAAATGTATGAAATCATAACTGAGGAGCCCAAAGGTTGTTATTTCATAAGTGAAATAAACTTCATACCATTATAATATTTTTTTTTAAATTTTTTGGAGGGGGATTTAATTTAAGTATTTTATGTAAATTCTATTAGATTTGTGCATCACTTTCCTGTCAAATATTAAGGAAACAGCAGTTTTCAGAATGAAAGTACTAATGAAACATTCATTACACATGAACTCATAGGAATATTAGATAAGTAATAATAAATGTAAATATTCACTTCAAAAATTTCTATACACAATTTAAAAGTTAATGGCTTAAATAGCCAAATGAAACCTAATAAAAATTAACTACTTCACTTACTTTTCAAAACTAATACGATAATGACAACCAATTTTACAAAAATTCAAGAGATTAAATATATATAGAGCATTATTANTTTTAATTTAATGTCAAAGGAATTGACAATTTAATAATTTCAGAAGAATTCAAATATAATCATTAATTTAGCTATTAATTAAGCAATTTCAGTTTTAAATTAATAATGTTAAGTTAATCTAAGGGAAGCCTCTTGGGAATGGCTTCTTCACTTTTGGGCCACTCCCAGTTCAGACTATATTTTTATTTATATTTTAGAAAGTAACATCAAATGAGTAAGTTTTGAATTTAGAGTGTTTTAAATTAAATATTAGCTTTCCTAAACTAATAAAGTAACATTATTAGGTAAATTAAAATTACAGATATATTACTAAAACAAAAAATAAGTTATCTTAAAGCTATTATTATTTAATTCTATAATAATAGAAAGAAGAAAATAAAATGAATCAAGCCTTCAGAATTATTAATTTTGATTATTTTGCTTGTACAGGGTTACATTCTTTCAGTCTCATAAATCCCTTAGATAGCAAATTTTGTTCCATTTCATTAATTAATTGCATTATTTTGTTTTATTTCTTTGGCTTAAGATAAAAATTATACAACTTCACAATTTAGTTTTTGAACCTATTCTAAATTTCCACAAGATGTTGAAATTTTTCCAAAAATTAATTATTGAGAAAAAACATTAATATCTCCTTTCAAAAATGTAAACTTGTGTAAATGAAATTAAACACAACTTTTTTGCTGGTGATTATATATTTTTTACTCTTTACTTTTAAAGAACAAATCTCTATAATAATTATTTAAATTCCCACAAATATTAATAAAATTGATTGTAAATAAAAGGCAGTTAGGGATTTGGAGGAAGACTAAAATAATTGTAATATCATCGTAGCTATTTAATTTCGAAAACGTTTATATAACATAATAGGTGTGAAGTGTAATTTTCTTACATTTATATTCTATATTTTTATGAAAACTGTTTGCCAAGGAACAAATTAGAAATGTAACTACGATAGCTTCCACCGCTCACCCTTTCCAGCCAGTCTAGGGCCAAGCTTTAGTGGTAAGTTTCAATATTAAAAAGTATGAGTTCGTAGAGGAACTTAAATTTAGTGTATATTTAAAGAATCAGACCTATTCTTAAACATTTATTTTTAAAAATTCTATTTTCCTAATTACTTTTGGGTACATAATATTACATCGGACTTCATTAATTCGCTTCATTCATGCTTTATAGAGTCATATAATGTTAGTATTGGGACCAAATGAGATTTTATTTCAAAATAAGGGGTACTCCAGAGTACCTGCTCTTATGTCGTTATAAGGTGTAATAGTAACACGATGACGACAATCTTGCTCATTTATTATTCTTTTTTTCTTTAAGAAAACGGATTTTGGCAAATCAAAATCCTGCAGGAAGTGAGCACCATAGGCCTTACATTAAAAAACTTTGTGGAGCGGAAAAACCTATCAGTACCAAAATAGCCAAAAGACTGGGCTGCGAGAAATGGATGTCACTAAATAGATAATTTCGTCGCCGGATAGATTATGGTTCATTCAAATATAGGTAAATTTGACAAAATAATTTGTTTCTCTAATTAACATTATTTATTTCATTAATATAATCTACAAAAGTCAAGT
Organism: Oncopeltus fasciatus; assembly: GCA_000696205.2. Lineage (NCBI taxonomy): Eukaryota > Metazoa > Arthropoda > Insecta > Hemiptera > Lygaeidae > Oncopeltus > Oncopeltus fasciatus. Next base: position 339,404 of record KZ807351.1, on the reverse strand, counting down.
TCTTGCCCAGTACAATTAATAGATTAATTGAAAGCAATTTAATTTTGTTTGAACATGGATATAAACGAAATTTTTTCATAACTTTTTTAAACTATAAAGTCCTTCTTTTTATGAGAAAACAATAGATTAATCGTACTTGCTTGATTTATATGACTGAATTTTTTCGAGCTGTGTTAGAAATGAGATCTTTTTGTGGTGGACCGTACATAGGTGCCCAGATGTTTCCTTCCTCTACTGATGTTTATTATAAGAATACGGATTTTATTTCGCAGTTCATGGAGCAAGCCTTCATGGGAAAAAATTACAGACGAGAAGGGATTGGGTAGGTGTGTGTGCGTGTTATCTCTAAAGAAACTTGTAAGTCATTTTGGATTATTAAATTTACAATTACGTAAATTTAATTTTCAATAAATAATTTATTAATTAAATTAGACATAGCATGTGTCAAATTAAATTGACAAATTATTGAACTCTTGAAAATTCCAGACAAATAATATGACTGTTATTATGCGTGTAATAAAATACTAAGTCGGTTGTTCTTTATATGCAAGAACCTATCCTAAACTTAATGATAACAATAATAATATAATATTCATCAACTGATAATTATATAATCAATCAACTATTTGTGATATCAAAGTGTCTACACTTGCAAGTTATTTTTTAGGAAATACTCATGTAGTTAAAAGCAAACAGTGAGCCATTGAAGCGCTAACCAATTTCATATTCCCTTGGGGCACTAATACTTCCACTTGCTTGGACTAAGGGAGGCTACAATTCGCATAGAGGTTACTGCAGGGAGTTGTACGCGTTCCGCTGTTATTATGTCATGTCCAAGTACAGGACTTGCACCTACTTTCAGTTCTTTTTGAGAACCTTTCGGATCGTTTCTAAACAACATTTTTGGCTCATCAGGTTTTGAGTCCCCTCGCAATAGCTATGATTTTTGGCCATTGCTTCTGTTCTCAATCTGTAATATGAATGCAGATGTGAACCTAAGTGAGTTCTCATATTTAATTTAAGAAACATAACTTTTCAATTCTGCTAATTCATATGAACCTGAGTATGAAGGTGTCAATGCTTTTGTAATTTTGTCCTCCCTGAGGTACACATGAATATATTTATTCAGTGATTTATGAATAAAGATTAGTTTGTTGCTGGATTCAAAGCTAGCAAGCTTTGCAAAAATTCTTTTAATATCAGTAAGAATTCAGTCATATCTGATACCATTTATTTTTTCAACATGGCACTAGGGTTCTATCACTGGTGTTTCCTCTAACCTAACATTAATACTGTGTAAAAATTTTATAACAACTTGTAAATATAATCTGTATTGAAAATTAAAAAAAAAGTATTATATATACAGGGTGTTTCGCAAGTAGATGACAATATGCAAGATGGAATAACTAGATCAAAAATGTAGTTAAACGCCGCCAACCGCATGATTCTTTCTTATTCCGTTGCACAGATATGCCGTTCCAAAGGTAATTTTGAGAAAACCGTGTTTTTTGTAGGAAAACCTCAATTTTCTCTACTTCAACACATTTTTTTTCAATGTTCCATCACAGTTTTGAATTCACCATTAAATTTTCTTTAAGTCTAATGCACATTCAATGTTCATAGTATCATTTCAAAAGCGCGATAACAGATCAAGAAATAAAAATTTTAAAAAAATGTTGTCAGCGACAAATTTTCGAGGATCACTGCTCTTCCAAAAAAAGTCCTGCAAGCTGCCGAATCTCACAAAAGTTGTGAAATTTAATTACCTTTCTAACGGTGTACTCAAAACTGCAATTATCTCTCAATTTTGTAATGCAATTGGAATGGGAAGGAGAAAAAAACTCATGTCATGCATATTTTGTAGGATCTTATCTCCGTTAAATTTAATTTATTTTTATGTAAATTACAAATATTTATTTAATAAATCTACTAGGGAGGTGATTGAAACCTAAAAGAACGTCTGGCGTGATGAATGTTTTTGTTTACTTCTTATGGATTATGTTCGCATTACGGTTTGTTTACCTTATCTCTTTCATTCTTCGTCTACCTACTTTGTGTTATAAATAACAATAATAATTGTCAGTATCGTGCAAATCTTCAGTCTGTTAAGGAAGTTTCAATTTGAGTGCAAGAAGTAAAAATGCCAAATTTATACACTTCTGAAGAGTACGTTGACATGATTTTCGCGTATGGGGCTGCAAGAGGCAATGGTCTTCGTGCACAAGAAGAATATCGCAATATGTTTCCAAATCGGCAAAGATATCCAGACCGGAGAACTATTGAAAACGCTTATCGCATCATGAGAGAAACAGGCTCTATTCCAAGACAACCTGTTAACTACGCGGGCCGAGCTCGAAGGGAAGTTGACCGTTAGAAAGGTAATTAAATTTCACAACTTTTGTGAGATTCGGCAGCTTGCAGGACTTTTTTTGGAAGAGCAGTGATCCTCGAAAATTTGTCGCTGACAACATTTTTTTAAAATTTTTATTTCTTGATCTGTTATCGCGCTTTTGAAATGATACTATGAACATTGAATGTGCATTAGACTTAAAGAAAATTTAATGGTGAATTCAAAACTGTGATGGAACATTGAAAAAAAATGTGTTGAAGCAGAGAAAATTGAGGTTTTCCTACAAAAAACACGGTTTTCACAAAATTACCTTTGGAACGGCATATCTGTGCAACGGAATAAGATAGAATCATGCGGTTGGCGGCGTTTAACTACATTTTTGATCTAGTTATTCCATCTTGCATATTGTCATCTACTTGCGAAACACCCTGTATACACACATACATAGTAAATAAGAACAGGTAACAAAAAAATATTAGCACCAATGAATAAACTAAATAAATCTCAGCCAAATCTCATTCCCCTTATTAGTCTGATTTTGGTAGTAAATGAACTGAAACTTTTCTTACTATTTTTTTTTTGTTGTTTTGTTTAAATACCACGTATCAAGCTCCATTGCGGAAACTAAAACAAAAACCTTGAGTTGCAAGAATATGACTCATACTCACATATATATATTTAAGTAAAATATAAATTTTAGTGCCTCACAGGTAGGGTCAGAGAAAATATCTAAAAAAAAGTTCTGAAATCGATCTCAATAGCAATAAAATTTGAACTTTACAAAATTCTAAAATTATTTATTAAAAATAATATATATACGAATTCTACTAAATATTTACAGTAGAAGATCTGTCATTTGGAATAAATTAATTTCACTTAATGGCATGGCAAATAAGCCATAAAAAAGTAAGAGAGAGTTAGCAATAACAGAGTTTATAATAAAATTACTGTTTTATTTAAAGATATTGATACTTTGACTGATAATACACCAGAAAATGTAACATATTTTTTTGAAAAGCAAACCTCTCAATTTAAAAAATTAAATAAATATACTTATTTGAACTTGGAAGCAATCAATAAGTTATGACTAAATTAAACATAGCCTCAAATAATTTTTTTGCTGAGAATGTAGATGAAGAGAGTTTTCCTTAATTTATTCTAATTTTTAATAAAATAACAAATTTTGAATATATTTTAAATACAAGAAACGCACAGGAGCCAGAAAAAAAAATCTTACTACTACAGCCGGGAATCGAACCGGGGTCCCCTTCTGGAGAGTTATCGGAATTGGAGAGATTATCAAAGCTGTAGAGGTGAGCACGCTTACCCGGAAAGTAGGAGATCCAGGATCAATCCTGGCTGTGGTAGTAAGATTTTTTTTCTGGCTCTCTGTGCATTTCTTGTAGATAATTTAGCATGGCAATACAAACCATAATTAATTAATTACTTTAAAAAAATATTTAAATAAATTATTTAATATTT
>KZ807351.1:319316-333531 GCA_000696205.2 Oncopeltus fasciatus | reverse complement strand
ATATATATATAGGGCAATTGAGCAGTGGATAGCCAATATAATAAACAAGGACTTGTGTCATTCCTCTTTCTGGAGTTGGCTTGTTGGGATTTGAACAATCTATATAGTTTTTGGAAGGTAGTACGTGGATGTTTTGTACTTGATCAAATATATTTGCCAAAATTTATTCTTAATGTTATTTTAATTTGCCTTAATCAGATGACCTGGATAAAGATATTTAAAAAAAATGAACACCAAGAGTATGGCTATTGGTGAACAATGTTTGACCAATGGGGAATTGACAAATTATCCAGGAATGATAAGTGAAATGGTACATCACACGTGGGTAAAATATATTTCTTAATAGATTGTTCTAACAGATTTTAAGGAACTGTTATATATAAGATACACATTATAATAGTTGGTCATTGTAGGACTGAAGATGGTTTGATGATGCCTATTGTAGTTTGATGTGAAAAAAAAAAAAAAAAAAAAATATATATATATATATATCGTTGAGACTAAAGCTGACCCTTGTTTACCGATAAAAAAAATTGTAAGTATCTAAGGATGGTATAAATGTAGTATTTTCTGTTTCAAATAATTTTATTGGTGACCAGTTACGATGTCAATACACCATCTTCAGGCAATACAGTGTCGCAAGATATGGTTCCCTTTTCAGTATCCCAAAGAGCAATTTGGAGGGGGGGGGGGTAGCTGGTTTAAGATTTGGGCTGTGTTAGCTAATATCCAGGAGACTCAAGCTTCAGTAAGCAGAAAAGACTGGGTTTCATCCGATGGTTTTGGGTGGTGGAGACATAGAAAGAGGGGAGTCAAGAAATTATTTTACCTCAGTGCACATAGCGAGTGGTCTTCAGGATTTGGGTGAGGAGGGAAGGTTTGCTGAGGATGGCAAGGAAAGACCCCAGCTATGTCTCTATGAGCATTGTCCAGGTGCCATCATCACGACGAAGAGGAGAAAATAGGGAGTGGTATTTGAGGATATTTTACTGTCTTTTTTTTGTTAGAAGAGGTTATTATTAAGAGGTATTTGTCATCTATTGTTATTGAGGAGAGATGTTTGTTGAATTCTTTATTGTGGAAAGATCTGAGTTCTTGCATCACTATAAAGCTCAGTCTCTTGTATGATTAGTGGAAGAATCTGTACAGTGTTCTGGCTCGCTATTTGTATAATATAAGAATTTACATGTGGATAGGAAGTTTGGCATTTGACAGATTTGAATTTAGAGGTTTGTTGGAGAAAGGTTTGGATGCTATCTAACAAGATTGCTGAATAGCAGAGGTGAAGAATTGCATAGTAACCTCAAGGCCTGACAAGGATTTTAAGGAATAGTCAATAGTCTTTAAGAAGGCAAATGAACCCTTATCTTAAAGAAGGGCAATTTTTATTCTTGTTTTGGCTTATTCTTGTCATAGGCCAATAGGTAAGGGTATTAGGCGAGAAGTCTGGAAGAAAGGTAAGTGTTCAGGATATGACCAAGGGAAAAAACCATACAATGGAGCCTCATTGTAGATGTTTCATATAATAGTTGCAACCAATGAGGAAGTGGAATCCCAGAGTGTAAAAGAATTCGCTGAACAGAGCAGAAGTTATGGGTTTGTTTGTAAGACACTACACAGAGTGATAGGTAACGCGAGGTTGAATGTTACACAATGGTGGATTGAAGATAGTCTGTGGATCAGAGGGAATGGATGATGGGAGGGGGTGGTGCAAATTAGAAGGGCTGTTCCACCATGGGGTTTTCCTCTTAGTGGTTGGTTCTATACCCTCTTATCTTAATGAATTTTAGTAGGGTAAGACGTGTTTCTGTTATTAGTGCGACAACATTTTTTTAGAAATAGCAGATTCCAATTATAATTTAATTTATAGATATAAGGGTAAAATATAATAAATTTTAGTCACACTGAACACTGCTAATATTAGGTAATAATAAAGGTAACAATAGCGTACTGCTTTCAGGAATTATTTCAATTAAATTCATTCCAAAGATATGTTTCACAGCAAGACAATGCAAATAAATTTATTGTTATGCATAATTAAATATAATTTGAATGTTCGAAAACAATGAAAGAATTCTTTAAATTATTTTGCAGGGTTATTAAGTTTATTTGAGCTCCCTCACCTATATTATTTGTGAATGCAAAATGAAAGCTGTTTGAAAAACATATACAAATTCTTAATTTATTGATTGCCAGGGAAATTTTCAGAAATATGGCCTAAAATTACAATTTGATATAATCACATTTTATTATTAAAAACTCTACCTCTAGTTATCAACAAAAAGCATAAAAAATGTATTGAAAAAAAAAAGTCTAACCAATTACCTTGTACTTGACTTCTGTAACAGAAATCTCTTCGCTGAAGCCAACTGCAAGTTAATTCACAAGTGGATACACTTCGACCTGTCGCTTCTCTATAGCTGAATCATAGATTTGCATTGTATTCGTCAGTAGTATCTCATAAATTGTCAAGTGCATCACATTTACATCTTTTATGTGTTTTGTTTTATAATCATAGTTGTAATTAAATTATCAAGAACCCAATATAAATAAGAAAAGACCACTGGCTCAAATTGAAATTTACTACTACTACTACTTAATCTAAGTGATTCAAAATTTTACAGGATTTTTGAGTGGGATGGTAATGACAGTAGCAATTATGAAACTTCTGAGAATTCAAGTGAAAGTGAAGATGAAGTCATCAACGTAACTGAAGTTGATCCCGAATCTGAAGATAATGACAATGATTCCCAAGCAACATCAAATGGGAATGATAATTTGTGGACAGAAATTCAACAAAATCCTGAATTATTTATTTTTCAAGAAAATATTAGTGTGAAATTGGATACATCAAATTTTACAGTACAAACCTACTTTTGGATGAAAACTTATAGAACTTGCACTTGACATTTCAGGCATCATACCCCACTTTGGTATTCCACAATAACTCTTATCGCCAAAAAAGTTAAGACCACTAAGCATAGCTCTAAACAGGCCGGGAAGGAAGAGTTGAGGAAGTGCTCACCTTGATAGGTGAACTAACTATGATTAGTTCTATTAATACATTTCTTCCTTATTAACAATTTTCCATAAAAAGCTTAAATGCCAAATTTGATTTCAATAGTTTAAAATTTCAGATGGTATAATGGCTACAATATATAGGTACAAACACACACATTTTTAGGTTATACAGCAGGATTAGTGAAAATCAGCAAAACAAACTTTCAAAATTCTTCATGGTTCTAATGAGAATACAATGATTTACCTTAGAGAATTCTTAAAAAACAAAAATATTATATTTATAAAAGTTCTACACCAAATTGATAGTTTATTTAAATCTACAACACTAATGAATTTTAACTTTAGTAATATTAACAATTTTTTAACTAATTTATTGGGTTTTACATTCTGCAAGTACAAGAGGGAAAGAACAACCATTGCCGCAACTCCGATATATCAACACTAAAAAAACTAATGATTCTCACAAATATTGATGCAATATGCGCTACTAAAAAGTTATCAAAGCAGAATGGCAGCCAGATTTTTTGTTAACAGGTGGTAATATTTTTCATTAATACGGATTATTGCTTTCCAAAAATCATAGGACAAGATCCTCAACATTGCCCCTTGAAAAAAATTTTGCGAGCAAGAGGGTAATCTCATTATTTAAGGTAAGGGGAGGTTTCTTAGTAGAGCAAGACTCTCAGTGAGAACTATATTAATTTATAAATTAACTAACATTAGGTAGAATTTGAGTATTTAGCAGAAATTGAAATAATACCTGTTTAAGGACTGAGACAATTTCAGATTGTTCTATAACATCATCAACTGTTTTGGGTCTGTACTTTTCCACCCAAGGCTTGGGGCCTTTAGAACCCTTTAGCTCTTTAGTAGCAGTTTTAGGTATATCTTCTTTAGTAATTTTCCCAGTTTTTAAAAATGCCTCCATTATTCTGGTAGGTATAACTCTAAAATAATAAAATAAAAATGATTAAAAAATTATGAGAGTATAAGTACTTAACTCTGCTACTTTGAAAATTTATTTTCTTCAGAAAGAATATATGAATCATTTAGACAAGCAAGGTTTTTATTTTCTAAGTTAGTGAGATTAATTTCGAATTTGACTAGAGCAAATTCTTAATGTATGAAATCATTTAAACTAAATTAATTTCGATTGCTGAAGTCTAAAGGTAATTATTGTCCATGAATGTCAATGAAGAGAACTACAACATATTGAATTAAGCCAAGAATAGGCATGGTGACAGGTTAAACAATTCATGAAATTAGTAATAAGTACTATAAATAGTTCATTTGGATTAAAGCGAAATATATATTATTTATTTGTTAGTAGGGCAAAAAAAAATACATTGAAATAAATGAATGAGTACAATAAATTAGACAGATAATGATTTTTGTTTTTTTGTAGGCTAGCAAAGGCAAAGGCTTAAAAATTACCATAGGCGTTTTCAGGGGCGGTTAACCACTAATTAAAAACGCTACTTTTTAATTGTAACTTGTAGACTACAGTAATTCACTTTAGAAAAGCGCGGTTCAATGCTACTGAACACTATCCTTTACAATTATAGAGGTAGAAGAGAGACAAGAATATGCAGAGTATACTGGATAAATCGTAATGTATCCGGCGCCAAAGTTGCTATCCATTTCGTGACGTCAAATGTCGTAATGCATTATTTTACTCTTTCTTTTTCAGTGATCAGACGTTCCAAAAAAACCATGGGTGTCTGATAGTAAATTAAACAATATTTTTTCATAAACTTTTGGTGGTTCCAAGGGTTTTATGAAGGGCTGATGTTTGACCCCGTTTTTTAATGACACTGGGGAACAGATTTTTTGTTCAGTTAGATTTGACACTGTTTTTTCACTAATTCTTGCCGTCTGAATCTGAGGATAACCTCAGATTTTGTCTATCACGTCAACTTTTTAAACTACAGAATATCCTCAGAAATAATAAAAAACCAAGCACTTAAAAGAACATGAAGTAAAAACGTACCAAATATACAGTTTACAAAATATTTAATGTAAGTTAAATCGATTTCATACATATAAAATTGTTTAATTAATGAACAGTACTTAAAAATTTGCGTTTGTAGCTTTTACTGGAGTGTTTAGTTAGTGTACATTCGCGCTTGATGCTCCAACAGTAGTCAGCCATAATATGTTCGTCCAATCTACATTGATTCCATGACCCTCAAATCTTGATGGAAACGCTCACCCTGCTCATCACTCACTGCACCAAGATTTTCCGGGAAATTAGCAAGGTAACTCTGTAAAAAATGCAATTTAATGCTCATGTTGCAACATAGCTTTTGGAAGCTTTCCAAGAGTTGCTGGACAATTTCGGAGTAATTCAATGCTGTATATTTCCAAGAAAGTCTTTAACAATGTTTTTGAATGCCAACCAAGCATTCTTTTCAATTTCTGACATTGTTACCACGAGACATGTTCGTCTGCAAGAAACTGTCGAATCTGTGGACCACCAAAAACACCGGCCTTTATCTTTTTAAATGACAGGCTAGGAAATTTCGACACGAAGTACTTGAAACAGTCTCCTTCATTTGGCAAAGCTTTATCGAATTGTTTTATGAGACCCAATTTTTTATACAGAGGTGGAAATATGTTCTTTCTGTCGACGAGTGACTGATGCAAGGTGTTTAGATCGCTTGGTCTCGGAGGTCAATTTGCTCTGCTGTCCCACTTACACAAATTCAGGGATATTTTGTGTATCCACAAAGCGTTTAAATTTGAAATTCCCAATTCTTCCCTTAAACCACTTACATTATAGCAAAACACAAATCCACCATCACGTTGAATGTATTGCAGAAATGCCCTTTTTCGTGTTCGAAAATAGGATACTTTGGCTTTCTTTTCAAGCAAGTTTTTCTCATTGAGTCGTGATGCTAAGAGCTTTGAAGCTTTTTTGGATAGTCCAAAATCATTTAACTCTTGTTGTTCGAATTCCTTACGTACGGAGTCATCTTCAATGTCGAAAACTTCATCGTTGGAGTCGCTTTCATCTGCACCATATCCGTATTCCCCTTCTTTCAAAGAGGGAAATTCATTGAAAACTGGCACGGGGAATTTGAATGAATGCTATACTGGGCGTATAGCTGACGGTAAACTAGGATACTCTATTTTACGTTTGTTTTTGTTGTTATGTCCTGGTGTTTTCACTATGCAAAAGTAACAATCACTTGAATGATCTTTGGGCTCGCGCCAAATCATAGGTATACCAAATGGAAGCTTAGCACATGTTCCCTTGCTTTATTTTGATCACCAAGTTTCACTTTAAAATAGGCAAAATATGCTTGTCTGACAAATGTACTGATTTTTGTCCTTTGACTGAGAACGGTAACACTGCCACATTTATAACAAAACGAATCAGGGCTGTTTTCGCACTTTCGACGTGTAGGAGCAGAGGTTGCCATAAAGAAACGTTTTAGTTCAAACACACAATGTAGTTCTGTACAATTCCGTAATGAAATACTAAATACTGCTTATGACACACAACGTTTCACCACAGTATAACAGACGTAGCTAAACAGGCAGTCTATACCAGACCAGCATGCGCCCCACCCACATAGAAACCGAACATGAAGTGATAGAAGAAAACTAAAAACAGTTTTGAAACCAGTATGCCTAATGCTATAGAAAGTAGCTAAAAAACCTAACTCAACAGAAATTGAGTTTCAAATTGTTCCACAGTAAAGATAATTCCTAGTACTTTAGTGATAAGTAATTACTGTATATCACTGTAAAGTAGTTATAAGCAAAAAGTGTTATCTTTAATTTTATAATAGATATAAGGGCAATAGTGATAGACTGTTAACTAGTGGTAAGCATTCGTATTTATTAATAAATTAGAGGTATTGTATTTGTAAAAGTATTATTTTACTCACCCCTAGCCCATAACATTATGTAAGAGTTGAGAAATAAGAGTCATATTCAAAAGGAGAGTTTTTTTGACCGTAGATATTATTATTAGATGATTTTAGTTGGGGTTGGGGTCAAGGTAGATTCAAAAAAAAAGTACAAATTTAAAACAAGTGTATTTTTTAAAAAAGATTATCTGCCAATGTTTCGGCTTACATTGTAAGCCATCTTCAGGGCTGTAGAAATACAATGTCATGAGAATACAATAATAATTGACAATATTATAATACAGAATTACCATAATGTGATATCAAAAGTATGAGTGTAGAAAGCTATGTAAGAGAATTTAAAAAACATGCAGACAAACAACTTATTAAAAAATAATTGAATAACATTAAAACAGTAATTTATCACACCTGCCTATCATGAAGACGAGAGAGGACGCCCTGTCCCTAAGTTCCCATTTCCATGACTAAGAAATATAATTTTTACGAACACATTGGGAGGTGGAAGGCTGGGGGGGGGGAGGTAAGAGGGCGGAAGGTACAAAGGGAAAGCGGCCTGATTCAAAAGGGGGCAATAAAAAGGACAAAGGGAAAAAGGAAGGGTTTTGTTATGTCCAAACATAGAAAAATTTCTTCAACTTATTCAAACATTTTCAATATTCTAAAAACCATTAGCCCTCCTTCTCAATAAACCTGTCAAACATTGTTCCCAGTTCCAAAAGTTACTTATTTCCAACAAAACCCTTTCTTTTTTCCTTTGTCCTTTTTATTGCCTCCCTTTTGAAACAGGCCGCTTTCCCTTTGTACCATCCACCTCTTACCTTTCCCCCCACCCTTCCACCCACCAATGTGTTTCATGAAAAATTATATTTCTTAGTACTATCATACCTTCTATTATCCGTCTTCATTGGTTTCTGCAAACCATCTTCTGTTGGCGAGCGCTTTCGGACATTGTCCATCTTCTGTTGGCGAGCGCTTTCGGACATTGTCCATCTTCATGGGCGAATACATGTGTTCACTGTCACTGTCTGTATTCAACTGTGTTTGTATTCTGTGGGTTGGTCGCATGCGTCAAACTCAAAACGAGATTTGACGAACACGCAGGATCATACAAAGGAAACAAGCGGGACTCCAACTACGCAAACCATCTGTAAGACAACGGACACGACCTCACCGATATACAAACAACCATGTAAATGTGAAGTTAGGGACAGGACGTCCTCTCTCGTCTTCATGATGGGCAGGTGTGGTAAATTACTGTTTTAATGCTATTCAATTATTTTTTAATAAGTTGTTAGTCTGCATGTTTTTTAAATTCTCTTACATAGCTTTCTACATTCATACTTTTGATATCACATTATGGTAATTCAGTATTATAATATTGTCAATTATTATTGTATTCTCATGACATTGTATTTCTACAGCCCTGAAGATGGCTTACAATTTAAGCCAAAACATTGGCAGATAATCTTTTTTTTAAAAATACACTTTTTTTAAATTTGTATTTTTTTTTTTTGTAACTACCTTGACCGAACCCCAACTAAAATCATCTAATATGAGTCATACTGTGTGTGATGAGAGGCAAAATTTCTCTTATCACACATTAGTCTTTGAGGTAGATGAAAATAAATTTGACAAAAAGAAATACAATCATGGAAGCTGTTAGAATGGGAAATAAGTGTTTGAGTCAGTTTGTGGAAAAAAAAAAAAAAAAAAAAAAAAAAAAAAAAAAAAAATGCAAGTCAGGTTTCTTGGAATAATCAAGAATTTTATTTTGCAATTTTTTTTTTTTTGGCCACATGGGTGTACATTATAGAGGAATTTCACTGTATCCATTACATAAGTGTTTTTTTATATCAATTACATAGTTAAATTGTGAAATTTTACTGAATAAATTGTCCTTTTTTTCTTATTTTAATTTTTTTTTTCTATTTTCTAAAAAAATTAATTGTTATATTGTAAATAAGTAGATTAATTAAGGCTGGTCCCAGGAGGACAGAAATGTCCTTCTTTTGTAATGCAAATAAAAATTAAAATATGTTGTAAATAAAAGTGCAATAGTTAAGGGCTTGCCCAAAGGTACAGAGGAAGGGTAAGAAGGGAGGGAGGACGCGAGAGAGAGGATTCTAATTAATTCACTATCTTAATTCATCTATTCATTTTGACAACAATTTATATATATTTAAAAAAAAATAATGGTCAATAACAAAATTATGTATAATATATTTTAGCTTCTTTAAAAATTCATTTTCTGGATTTCATTTGTTCACTTTTAAGTTAAATTTGTGAATATTTAGAAGGTGAAACATGACATGAAGATAAAAAAATAACAATATGTGATGTTAAATATCAATCTGATTTTTTGATAATTAAAATTATTTGGACTATAGGTTGGTTAGAAATAACTCACTGAAATAAATAGTTAAATAAGTTTTCCTGGCAGAAAGAAGTTTAATGAGATAAAATATTATATATTACGGAATTTATCAGGGATCTGGATCTGTTTAATACAGTTAAGTAGGTACACAATAAGCCAAACAAGGTAGTGATGACTAATTATCATATGTATTTAAGCAACTACTCACAAAAAGTAATTATAACTTTGAGAGATTAATCCTGTCTTCTCATGGCCTTCTATAGTCATTAAATAAATGTTTCCTATATCAACAATAAATTTATTTTATTTTTGAAGTGTCAGCTTCTTAATTATAGTATATATGTATTTAATATTAATTTTTCATTATATATTTTCTATTGCAACGGAAGAGAAGACATATTCCAGAAAATCTTAATAATTCCTGGGTAATCAATAAGATAACTGAATTGAACATGATTGTATGATAACTTGCTCATATATGACATTAATAATTACAATAGTATTATAAAATAATATTCTAGTGTTGGGCAATTTATAATTAGTTTTTAAAAGATTTATATGTTAGAAATAAATATGTTATTCCAAGTAAAATAATTCTTCAGATTTAATTTTCTTACTTAGAGGTTAGGTAATACAGAGTTTGCTTGGAAAAGCATTCAAGTTTGAGAACTCTAAAAAGAAAAAAATATACAATAAAAACTTAATAGGAAAAAAAATATTACAACTTTACTTAAACAACAAAAAAGCGAAACGAGGACAGACTAATAACTAACCTAGTAATAAACAGACCTTTAAAAAAAAAAAAAAAATTGTTTCTCTAAAGGCAACCTAGTACTAACTTATTTCTATCTAGTGAAGCTTAACATTTTAGTACAATTTTATTCAGGTACTATGACTGATATTAAAAAAATTAATAAGTTTAACTTCTAGGAACTTGCATATTATATTTACATAACTTTTTATTAATTAATCAAGACTAAAATTTTGTTAAAAATTAACACGATTAAAGATCAATTTTTACAAAATTGGGTGCCCTATTCTCAACAGTTATCAAAAAGAACTAACAGCCATGTACAACATATACAAAAAGCTAACAATATTACCTGTTTTATTTTTATACAATTTATTCAATGGTTAATGCTATAGCTCTACATATACATATACTCAGAAACAATGCAGTGGCTAGTATTAACCATTAACTGGTATCATTCTTTCCCACATTCACAATACATATACAAGACAACTTCAGTTTATGTTTACCTTAAAACTTTTATTATTTTGGGAACTAAAATCGTCAATAGTGAATTGAAAATTTCAGAATATGTTCACAACACATTTAAACCAACATCAGCAAAATAACATGAATGATAAGCTCTAATGTATAAAATTATTTAAAATATAGCCTATTTATCAATATTTCATTAATCACTGATCACATCCTTACAAACAGCTGCAAGGTTACAAAACAAATAATTCTGAACATTTGTATCTAGCAAAAGAGTACCAAAATTTGCAAGACACTTATATTGCATGGTAAGTGGCAGATTGGTAACACATCAAGTTAAGGGTTATAAACATTAAATTAATAAGAAGGGACCAAAAAGAGTTTTAAATATGAAAAACTGCAAATATTTGTATACCAAATTTGTTTTAAAACTCCTATTTTGTTCTTCTATAAAGAATTAGAATAATAAGACATTCAACAACAAAGTCATAAATGAGAATGAACAAATACTAATGTATACATAGTTAAGAAGAAATCAAGTGTTTGATGACTTCAGAAGGATTCTCTGATACAAAGAGCAGCCGGAAAAATTTTCGCTGTAAGGCTTCAGCTTCAAGCTCACGTGCTCTTCTTGAGCCTAAATGAGTTATATGTTTAGGAATACCAGCAAGTCTTGCTGCATTGAAACCATATGATTTTGGACATCCACCAGATGCAACTTTATAAAGAAATGTGACAGTTTCTTCAGAACCTTCCTCATCATCACTTTCAGCCATGCATGCCTGAAAATATGTTTAGATTGCATTAATTCATATTTTTTGTAAAAGGGAAGTATAATTGTAATACTTTTATTTGAACTGGTAGCGAAATTATTGACAATTAGGGTTATCAAATAAAACCAATTCTTCACACATTTTTAATATTTTACTTGCTGAGCACTTTCAGAACCAATGGATACAAGAATCAATGGAAAAGAATAGAAAGAGCATGCTGTGCTTCAGCTGGAATGACTTGGCACCGTATCACTCTAGAGGGTATAAACATTATTGAAAATTTTGACATTAATGATTTAAAGAAATTATATTTTAAATTAAAAATTAATTTAGATGTAATGAACAAAAATATATACTTTAATAGTATATACAATACAAAATACGAAAATAAAACCCAAATTATTATTTAATGAAATTAGAAAACTAAATTCTTCATTAGTTTTAAAATCTAAAATTCATAAACTAATTCTTTATGAGGAATTTTTAAAAAATGGCATATTATAGGGAAAAAATAAAGAGAAAGGCTTGTAAAAATGATATGCGTACTGTCAACTTGACTACAGTCAATTTCAATAATAACAGAATGAATATTTTAATTAAGGGCTAAAATACTGTCCTAAAAAGGAAATTAAAAATAATAAATATGGTTAGGATGGTAGAAGCCGTGGAATGCATTGAG
Source organism: Oncopeltus fasciatus (assembly GCA_000696205.2). Lineage (NCBI taxonomy): Eukaryota > Metazoa > Arthropoda > Insecta > Hemiptera > Lygaeidae > Oncopeltus > Oncopeltus fasciatus. The sequence continues at coordinate 321,581 of KZ807351.1, read as the reverse complement.
GGCAATATTGAAGCTAAGGCTGAATGCTCAAGCATAATAAAAGAATAAATATAATAATCTACATCTCATAAAAAATCTGGTGGGATCGCTCCCAATACCGAACATCAATCTTACCATTACCAAAGTGGATAAAAGCCAATGTTGTATTATCAATAGAAACGAGTAAGTGGCAAAAAGGTATGCTAAAATAGATGATAATAAATGTTTGAAATCGGAGGCTGATCCCACATAAACCTATAATAATGATATAAAGAAAGCTCTCTCAGATATAATTTTTATTTAAAAGGAGGAAAGAGGGAAACTTGACTATAATGTAGTGTAAAACTGCATAAAGAAGGTACTCCCTTCCGCCCTATTCTACACCATCTAAAAATCTGGCAAAATATATAATAAGGCAATTTAAAAATCATACAAATTACAAGCCAGCATATATCATACCCAATAGTCTATCACTAATAAATACCTAGCAAAATGTAAAATTAACACCTAAATGTTCACTAATATCTTTTGACGTTAAGAACTTGTTAAGTAGCATAGCTCCAAGAGATGAAGTGCCCCTAAACTCTTACTACTTAATAAAAAATGCAACCCTTCAATTTCAAAAAAATTACTTATTTGAACTTGTCCTTAACCAAAATTATTTTAAATAACAAATATTACACCCTGTTATGACAAATAGAAAGCTTGAGTATGGGAAAGAGTACAAGTACACTTGCAGCTGATATATGATAAAATTTGTATCTAAGCAATATATATGTGTGTGTATATATATATGTATATATACACACACACACACGCACACACGTACACACACACACACACACACACACACACACACACACACACACACACACACACACACACACACACACACACACACACACACACACACACACACACACACACACACACACACACACACACACACACACACACACACACACACACACACACACACACACACACACACACACACACACACACACACACACACACACACACACACACACACACACACACACACACACACACACACACACACACACACACACACACACACACACACACACACACACACACACACACACACACACACACACACACACACACACACACACACACACACACACACACACACACACACACACACACACACACACACACACACACACACACACACACACACACACACACACACACACACACACACACACACACACACACACACACACACACACACACACACACACACACACACACACACACACACACACACACACACACACACACACACACACACACACACACACACACACACACACACACACACACACACACACACACACACACACACACACACACACACACACACACACACACACACACACACACACACACACACACACACACACACACACACACACACACACACACACACACACACACACACACACACACACACACACACACACACACACACACACACACACACACACACACACACACACACACACACACACACACACACACACACACACACACACACACACACACACACACACACACACACACACACACACACACACACACACACACACACACACACACACACACACACACACACACACACACACACACACACACACACACACACACACACACACANACACACACACACACACACACACACACACACACACACACACACACACGGATTCCTTAGAGACAAATTTTATCATGGAACAAAAACATAATTTTTTTTTTCAATACATTGTTTTATGGAAGACAGCTTTTGTATATTTAATGGGTAGGGGTAAGAACAGGAATTGCAGGAATTTTTTTAAAATGCATAAACGGATGCCACAGTAAAATAGTAGCTTCACATATATATTTCATTAACCGATTCTATTGGTAACTTTAGCTCATTAGCAGCTACTATGCATATCTGAATGAATTTAATTTTATAAAACAAATAGCCAAAAATAATGGATTCATTAGGTAATTCATATAGGTAATACGAGATAGAGAGAGGAATAAAATAATAACATTTTAACAAATATTTTTTAGTATGAATGAAAGCAATTGCCTTTATAGTATAAATGTGTATGAGTCCTTAAATTAACCAACTTTCATAGGTTATTAAATTGTTCATAATATATGAAATCTATATTTATAATATTAATGGTTTAAACGAGTTTTTAAAAATTGTTTTAATAGTTATACTCTTACTTTTGTTTTAATTTAAAATGTATTACATCCACCAGA
>KZ807351.1:303164-316412 GCA_000696205.2 Oncopeltus fasciatus | reverse complement strand
GTTGTATGTATATATATATATGACTTCCAGGGGATAAATTCGGGTCTTACAATCCTGACACTGTGGGATCAATTTTATCTATAAATAAAAGCTTATCCTGAGCCACGGAAGTTTAGAATGGGGTGGTAACCTGTAGATAGCCCTTCCCTCAATGACCTTAAGTGGTTGAAAGGGAGGCTAACAAACACACACACATATAGAAATGTCCTATGTTTTTATCTCCACTGTATCATATACATGTGAAATCTCATGTCAATTCTTTGAAATTTGATTTTCAAGGAATAAAATAAAAACTTGTGTTCAATTTTTTGATAAATGGGAACAAAATAGATATGCTTACCATATGAACAAGCCTTATATTTGGATCCTCTTTAAAGCTGTCAACCAAAGAGTGATAATGAGTGGAAAATATAGTTCGACTCTCCATTCGACAAAGTTCACGCAGAACGGCAGCTGCAATTGCAGTACCATCATAAGTGGATGTTCCTCGTCCTGAAATATAATGATATTAATGCAGAAAAAAAAAAGATACTAGTGATTGAAATGTAATGATTTAAAATCAAGAGGACTACACAATTTAGGTCTGATCTAATAGTAATCACAATTATTTCCTGTCATGGAAATGTGAACTTAGGGACAGGACGTCCTCTCTCGTCTTCATAATAGACAGTCCTGAAGATGGCTTACAATGTAAGCCGAAATGTTGGCAGATAATTTTTTTTTTTTTAAATACAGCTTTTTTAAATTTGTTTTTTTTTTATCTACCTTAACCGAACCCCAACTAAAATCATCTAATAACAATTATTTTAATATCTGCCTCAATAAAAGGCTATAATTGTGATATGATGATACAATTTCTGAAAATGATTATCCAGTTCAGAATGATTTATGAAGGACTACTGCATATATTAAAACTATACTAATGCTATGGCATACTCTTTTTTTTTATATAAGTTTGCAATGAAAGAGTAAGTTATTTATGAGAAGAATAATTATGTGTTAGATTGATCAATTAAAAAAAAATATAATAATTTTTATGAATTATGGCTAGTTGAAGACTTTCCTTAGTCTTTTTGATGCCATAAAATACTAAGTAGTCAGAGGCCCATCTCCCAGTAAGTCATATTTTTCTTTTTACTCTCAGAATTATAATAAAAAGAAGAAACATTATAGTTATTCATAAATACTTTTTTCGGGCTTGACCATGAAGAAAAATTATTTTAAATCAAGGTCTGGTCCTAGGCAGGAATAAAAGCCTTCTGGATCTAAGTCGCTCTCATTCTATTTTCCGTCTTGAAAAAACCATCATATGATGTAAAAAAGCACAGCAAAAAGTAACTTTCCTAAGTGTACAAGACTGGAAGAAGTATTTATGAATATTGCTGGAGACCGTGGTAGCCTACATGAATGTTATTATGGTTAATGTTAAAATTAAAATCATAACTTCCTTATTATTACAATTAATTTAATTTGCACAATTTTTGGTGAACAAAATATAGCTATTATTATTAGATCACAATAGTATACAGTAATTTTAACAGTATATTATTATTTCAGTTCCTTATTCATAAGTTTATTCTACAACAAATGATGCCATGAATGTTCATACAACGAATATTATTTGTCATAAGTGTAAGAACTAATATTTTTATTTGCATATAATCTGTTATTGCAACATTTAGGAACTTACAATTGCCAAAATATTTTATAATATTTATGCATTAAGATTTATTTTTATTGTGAAAGGTATTTTTTATTGTAACTCAGAGATTGTTTAAGATATTGTTTTTGCAACTCAATAATAGAGCTTCATCACTCTATTATTGTAAATTAATTATTTTACAATAAAGTGATTCTTTTTGTTATTTTCTTTTATCTCAAAATAGTAAATAATAAATAATTTTTTTTTTAAAAACCATCCCAGTGTATTGAAAAGAAAAAATTTCCATGGGGTAGGAAATGCCTTACTTAACAGTTGAAACTTAACTGATTACTGTTTAAGCTCAATTTAGTGCAGCACTACCCGGTCCAGTGAGAAAAAAAAAAAAATGTTTAAAGAAGAAGTAGATAGGTGGTAGTTTCTTTTTATAAAAAACAGTAGATAAGTAAGAATTAGAAGAAAGATGTTTCATACCAAGTTCATCAATGAGAACAAGAGAATGTCTAGAAGCATGAGCTAGCACAGCAGAAGTCTCACACATTTCAAGATAAAATGTTGACTCGCCAGCCATAATATCATCTTGTGCACCAATTCTCGTAAAAATTCGATCTACTATAGACATCTGTACTTTGGCTGCAGGTACCAGGCAACCCTTGAAAAAATAATGACAAAATAACCAATAATACTATTTACCGTTTCTTCTTCCGGGTTGGACCGTGTCAAATTGGTGTTATTTGCAGAGCTTTCGCACATCATGTGATGGCTTCTTCAGGGCTGAAAAGAGAATGAGAGTTGTAAAAGAGAGATTTTTAAAATCTAGGTGGTATATAATTATTAAATCAATTATATACCACCTGGATTTTAAAAATCTCTCTTTTACAACTCTCATTCTCTTTTCAGCCCTGAAGAAGCCATCACATGATGTGCGAAAGCTCGGCAAATAACACCAATTTGACACAGTCCAACCCGGAAGAAGAAACGGTAAATACTCCTGACGACCGTCGAAGCCTACGTGTACACAATAATACTATTGTTGTATGTAAGAATGATATTAAAAAGTTCTTAAGCAAAGCTAACATATTGTTATCAATAATAATTTAAGAACAAAAATAGATTAAAGTTAATTTATTATAACAAATAAGTAGATGTCCTATTTACAGCTAACAATCAAACTTACTGTCCTTACTAACTAAAGAACAAAAATAGATTAAAGTTAATTTATTATAACAAATAAGTAGATGTCCTATTTACAGCTAACAATCGAACTTACTGTCCTTACTAACTAGTAAATAAATAAAATAAAAAATTATTTACAGCTAATTAACGAATATATATATAAATGAATTGAGTGTGCTTATTTACAATGAGAACAATTGATATTGTCTGAATTAAACCAGCATTCACTTCATAATAGCTCTTAAGATGGCTTACAGTGTAAGCCGAAACGTCAGCAGATTATTAAAAAATACACATTGTACTTTTTGGATCTACCTTGACCGAACCCCAATATAAAAACATCTGTTAATAATCTCTACGGTCTAAAAACTCTCCATTTGAACCGACCTCTTATGTATTTCTCCTAATAGAATATAAACTATTGTAATAAGGCTGAAAGAAATAGATTGTTACCTCCCACAAAATTTGAAATTCTACGCTTCAAGACAAGTAGAATTCAAAACATGGGATAATAAAAAAAATTCTGCCCATTATACGCCGTATGTGAAAATGTATTATAGAGGGCGAAAAAAAAATGTGATTACCTTATGTAAGATTTTATATTGTTCAGCACTAATTAACAAATATATATAAATGGGAGGGAGGAGTGTGCTTATTTACAATGAGGCCTAAGAACAATTGATATTGTCTGCACTTACTAGTTGTTGTCTCTTAACACTTTACTGTCACCGGTACTGCAAAGGCCACGACCAGCCCGACAATCTGAAACATACCATCTGACACGGAAACTGACACTGACACGGGAGCCGCTGGCGTGACGCTTTTATAACTTCATGGAAGTGGCAAAGCAGAACTAGAAGAATCTAATAATTATTTCTGGGTTACGATAATTTCTTCTTCTGGAGTAGAAAAGCAAATGGCATCCTTCAATTGGCCTCTTCCCGTACATGTCAGGTACTATCATTTTATGCTTCTCTAGTCTTTAACAATATTTAGCGGAGGGATACTAAGCTAAAGTATTTGTCATATATAACTCGTGTATTTTGTTCATATCAATCCTATTGCAGAAATATTATAAAAATTTCAAACCGAAAAGTACTTAATTGNATTATAACAAAGTACATCTACTAATTATAAATAACAATTGAACCTATTGCTTTGATTAACTAATAAATATATAGAAAATATTAACTACTTACAGCTAATTAACAGATATGTAAAAATACATAAAATATGTTTATTTACATATAGGCCCAAAAGAACTTGCTAATTACTGTCACGCATCACTCACTGAGGCATGCAATCTTACACTGGGTAACTAACTCGGGGGCCGGCTGGAGAGATGCTTTAATAACTTATTGGAAGGGCCAAGGCAGGCCTTAGAAGAAACTAATAGTGATTTCTAAGTAAACCTAATTTTCTCCTCTGAAGAATAGAAGCAAGTGGCATACTTCAATTGGCCCCCTCCCAACCATAAAGGTTTGGTCCTCTTGTTCCCTAGTCTTATTTATTTATTTCTGAAGTTATAGGCTTCTTAACTTGTAAATAAGGATGAATAACCTAGAATCCCATTCCAAAGAAACAATGCAATTCTATGCGTTCTGTCAAGTTGTTAAGTGCACTGGACCATAAACTTTATCCACTTACTTATCAGTAATACAACATTTAATTAAGATAATTTTTTAACTAAGGTCAACTAAATATGTAGTGGCCAAAATATTAATTATTCATTGATAAATTTAATAAATACAAAGAAAACAGTTTACCTCGAGCAAAAACAGAATTCAAATAACAACCACGAAACCTCTCTGTTCACAAGACAGTGTTGCCATCAATCAATTATTATAGAATTAAACTCTCACCCTGTCTCAATTCTACAAACCAATAGAAAAAAAAAAGAAAAAAAAAAAAGAAGTTAATCAAAAATCAAACAAGCTTATTTAATGGCAAAGCTTTAGTCATTAAATCTCCCAACTGTTCAGGAGACACTATATAGAATAATTTGATTCTACCCTTAGAAATAACAAAACTTTAACAAAATGATTAAATTTTTAATCCAAAATCAAAATGTTTAGATCTTTTTGTCTCCATAGTCTGGGCAATCTTAATAGCTCCTTGGTTATCTTCAAAAAGTGTAATATAATTTCTAATATTGAACATTTAAAATAACAACTCTTCAAGAAAAATAGATTCTAATAACCTGAAAGTATATAATAATCTTCTTCACAAGAACTAAGAGCAATGATTGCTTCTTAGAATACCAAAAACTGCATTAGCATTAATTTTAATTACATAATCTGAAGTAGTTTTCATATTGTTAACGTCAAAAGCATAATGGGTATCTACAAAACATAAACATCAAAAGTTTTACTCTTAGATTTTGTTTTTAAATTCTAACCCATACATAAAGTATGCTTCGAATATTTCCAATGACTAACAGTTTTGGAATCTTCCAAAATTAGAAACACTAAATATATGAGGTATGGCTATTAAATAATGAGTCTATTGCTGTAAAATATTTTATTTTAAATTTATACATATTTAGTTTTTATCACCTTCAATATACACCCCTCCTCTATCCTTACAGCACTCCATGCGAATTTTCTACTATTCAAAAGAAATGAAATCTTGTTCTGGGAGCTCCTGCATGATGCGTGCCACTTTTTTTTTCACAGCTTCAAGGGACTGAAATCTTGTCCCTTTCAATGCAGATTTGATCTTGTGGAACAGATAAAGATCACATGTTGCCAGGTCAGACAAATAAGGCAGATAGATGGTCTAAAACTGGAATGTTGTACTTGGCTAGAAACATCTTGATAGAAAATGCATTGTGAGCCGGCAGGTTGCCTTGATGGAGAACCCATGAATTGTTTTTCCACAATTTGGGTCATTCTTACTCTTTCACAGAGATGAGCAAGCACCTTATGGTAGTAATGTTGATTAATAGTTTGACCTTTACGAACCCAGAGAAGGTACACAATTCCATGAATGTAAAAAGCAATGATAATCATTACTTTGAATTTTGATTTGCTCATTCAAGCTTTTTTAGCTTTCGGTAAGGTTGGAACCCCCCTCCCAATGCATGTATTGACGTTTTGTTTCGGGATCATAAGTGAAAAACCAAGACCAACGTCACATGTTATGATTTTCCAAGAAATTCGGGTCATTTGTAATGGCATCTAAATTGTCAGTAAACACTTTTTTACGAGCTTCTTTTTGTTCGATTGTGAGAATTTTAGGCACATTTTTTTGCATGTTCAAATAGTCATGTAAAATTTGCCTTACACATTCTTTGTCAATTCCAACAGTTTCAGCAATTTCATGAATTGTTAACCGATGGTCAGATCGAACCAGAGGACTGACCTTTTCGATATTTTCATCAGTTTTGGACGTGAAAGGGCAACCAGGCAGTGATCATCTCCGTCTTCTCGGCCATCTTGGAAATGCTTTAACCACTCAACAACTTGCGCACATGATAAACAATCATCGCCATAAACTTCTTTTAATTAACGATAAGTTTCAGGAAGGGTTTTACCTAATTTCATATGAATTTCACGTCAATTTGTTGCTCTGCCATTATATCTGTCATGTTTTTGGCAAAACAAAACAAAAACCTCTTACTTAAACGAAGGTTACAGCCAGACTGATTTCTAGACAAACATGAGAGGCACTGCAATCAAAAGAGAAGGCTTTGCGCTGCACAGCTGTGGGTCGTTCGGAATTGGCACATGCGTAGTTCTTCTCTGCAGCAGCATCAGTCTCATTATTTACTCATTAATAGCCAGACCTTGTAAGATGCATTAAACTTCCAACTAATTCTTTAAAAGACACTTAAAGATTTAACGAAATATTATTTGGTATTTTACTAGGCTTACTGTCAGTAATATTAAATCTAAAAATAATTTTCTAAATAAGAGTGGTCTGACTACAAATATTACTCAAAAGTGAAAATGCCCAAAAATTGCAACTCTTCTGATGATGTTAAATCCTTAACATCAATAACAGAAACTAAATGAGATTTAAGAATTTGAAGATCACTTAATGAATCAAATACCAAAAGAAAATTATCAACCCGTACCAAAATAAATGTTGATCCCTTAAGATATAAACAAGGATCTTTTTGAGATCTAGAAAATCTAATTTTTATAAACATGTCATAGACAAAATCATTCCATGCCTTTGGACTTTATTAAAGACCATAAAGAGCTTTTATTAATTTCAACACTTTTTTCATCACCCCATTTAAGCCCATCAGAAGGCTTCATGACACCGGCAAATAGCTTTTTAAAAAAAGTAAATCTAACATAAAATTAGTGGATATGCAAACTTCGTTCAACAGCAACAACCAGCAGGACCTGCAGCATAGTAAGACATGCAAAGGTTCTTTCTATTTTTTTCATCAACGATCTTAGTGGTTAAACCCACCGACTGTCAATTACAGTGGCAACTGGAGGACAATCTACCACCTCCCAAGTATCATTGACTTCTAATGACTTTAATTCTTCATTGATTGCTTGTTTCCAACCCGCATCCAGAACTTCCTCACAATAATTATTAGGATGATGCAGATAGAGCTAATGGCTCGAAGGCAAAATTAGTCACAAAATCTTCCATATACTTTGAAGGCTTTCTTACCTTTTGAGGTCTTCTGAGCAGTGTTAATATTTTTATTTGATTGAAAATCTTAATTTTCCAAAATAGGTTTTTCAACTTGCACATCGGGAGACCTGAGATTTTTTATGGTCCACCCAATGAATTTGAACAATATCTATAAGTTAATAGATTGATCTTATTTTTCAAGCCAGTTGTCCTACATTCATCAAATATCATCCTTAGCAAATTCAATTTTTCTTTTTTTTTAAATTCCATAATCTGTAGCCACTGACTCAGTGCAATAAACAGTCTTTTACAACATTCACACATTTTTCCATTTATATCCTCTTAATAAAACAAAGAATAAACAGGGCAACCAAATATTTTAATACAACTAAATCAGATTTAAAACCATACCATCTTTCAGCAAGTGTTACATCATTTGGTAAAGTAGAATTAGTCAATCTGTTGATTAAGTAAATAGTTGACATAATTGACTCACCCTCATTTCCTTATTAAATTTACTGTCAAATAAAATAGATCTCGTTTTTTTCCTATAAGGCTCTATACATTTAATTTGCTTTATCATTTTTTTAAGGTTTCCTGGATAGGGTGTAGCATATTCTGATTCCCTATGAATCATAAAAAAATAATACCTACTTGTCAGACACATACCAGGTATGCAAGTTTAAAATGTCGTTTATTTCTTAAAATATATACACAGTAATTTAAAAAAAAGTATAATATATTTTTTTCAAAGTACTGGCCCTCGCTTTCTACACATTTTGTCCATCTCTCGGGCAATATATGGATACCATTCCAAAAGAATGCTTCATCTTTATTTGAAATCCATTCATCGAGCCATTTTCGTACGTTTTCGAAATTGTTGAAGTGTTGCTCCGCCAATGAGTGTCCCATCGATGAGAAGAGGTGATAATCAGAAGGCGCCAGGTCAGGTGAATACGGCGGGTGGGGTAGGAGTTCCCAACCAAGCGAAGAAATCGTTTCCTTAGTCAATCTGGCTGAATGTGCAGGAGCGTTATCATGCTGAAGAATGACTTTGGCGTGCCTGTGAGCCCATTCTGGGCGTTTTTCGATCAATGCGTGACTCAAATTGATCATTTGTTGTCGGTAGCGCTCGGTATTGACTGTTTCGCCGGGCTTGAGAAGCTCGTAGTCGATTTGGTCGATTTTCTCGTTTTTGATCAGTAACATCAAAATCACCACGTTTGAAACGTTGAAACCAACGTTCACATGTCTTGACGGTTGGAGCAAGATCGCCATAAGTCTCAACAAAAATTCGATGACATTCAGATGCCTTTTTCTTTTGATTAAATAAGAAAATCATGACATGCCGCAAATGCTCTTTATTTGGCTTAAAATTAGACATTTTTAACACCAAAGAAAGGTATGATACGTCCACGTAAACGACTTAAAAACAACTGACTTTTGTAAACAAATGACTAACAAACAAAATAGCGTTTAGAGATAAGCAAATCCTTCAATAGGCTAAGAGCGCATTCTATTGGAATTAAAACGACATTTTAAACTTGCATACCTGGTATTCCCCACCTCAGTCACAACCTAAGTTTTTAATTGATAATCCAAATTTAACTTCCGTCACAGCTTTGAATAATTTAAATTACTGAAGATCAAACTTATTCTTTAGCAAATATGTATAAAATTTGGTATAATAATTAATAAAAGTAACAAAGTAATTTTAGTCATCATATATTTGTGATGATATTTTTATATACATGATGAAACAACTTGGAAATTGTCAAGAAGGCGTTCTTTCTTCTGGTATATTAAAATAAAGGAGCTTGGTCAGCTTCCCTTTAATATACATGTCACACACAGTAACTGGAAGAACAGCCGATTCTCTGGTGCATCAATTTATAATTCAATATTGAAACATTGGCACTATGTATCTAGTGATAAGAAATATAAAAAAATAAAAATATTGCTTACGAATAATAAAAAATCATCTCCATTTGCGTACAAAAAAAGACAAATGTGTTCCATTGGTGTGTATATGTACTATAGCTGGTAGGCTTATCTGCCTTTTATCTTATTTTTGAAATAGACATAAATTCATTATCATAGGTTACTGAAAACTCATTTTTTTCATACCTACTCACAAAATTTAATAATCTTTCTTCTTATTATTTCTTCATCCCCTACAAAATAGCTGCATTTAGTTTTGTTTTAATTTAACTTAATTTAATCAGTTTTAATTTGAAATTCACACAATGTGACTTAGTATTTAAATTGAAGCCAATATATTCTAAACATACTTTTTAAGGTCTATTTCTATTTCTTTTCTGCTGGTATCTGTGCTTAACTTTTCTATGTTTAACCTTTACTTGATCTATGACTCTAGTCATATTTGGACAGAATTGATTAATTAGTTCCGTGAGTCTCAATGTCCTATACTTTTGTACTTTCGATTTGGGTACCTCATTATAAGAAGCTATCATGTAATCACTTTATTGCTGTCCAAATCTCACTTTATATGGGGATTCCCAACTGTTTCTGGTATAATCATCTAACTGTTAAGAAGCTTACTCATTCATTGTTATCAAGTCATAAGGAATTTTTTCTTCTTATACAAATTTTTTTACTATACCTTCTCCTGACTTCACTTCTGGACCTTGCTGTTTGCATTCTATGTAAGTTTGTTGAGAGAAACCCTTCCTTTCATCTACCTATCCTCTCATCTAATAACTAAATTCTTTGCATATTTAATATTATTTCATTTATATTTCTCTAATAGTTAAAATACACTAGTACTCTATTTTATCTCCTATAATTTACAGTACAATTAGCATTGGCTACATATAAAAATAAAAATTGCATCATAATTTTCTAACAATAAGAATTTTGTTGAAATATTTTATGAATATATATACGTATATATAAATAAACAGCAATATTTTCTTATGTGCTCAAAATATTTGTATGTTATCCTATAGATACTCATAAAAATTAATGCATATTATTAAATAAAAAATATAATAAAAAAATCTTACCATTTGTGCTAGAATTATAAGCAAACCCAGTTGTCGCATAAGTGTAGATTTGCCTCCCATGTTAGGGCCCGTTAATAGTAAAATACTGGCTTTGTCTCCACCTATTTCAGTGTCATTTGGGATAAAATCACCAGGACCACATGGAAACATACCATTTTCAACTTTTACATAAGGCTGGAAAAAAAAAAGATATAAATAAATATATAAAAATTTGTAATTTTAATTAGTTTTTACTCATGGAAACCTTATGGGAAAGTTATTCCTTTTATGCTCATGCTCTATATAATTATGCCACATGTATTGGCTCATTACATATATATTCCATAAGGATGCAAGTATTTCAAGTAATAGAAAATATAAAATCAAATTATTATAATACAACTATTATACTATATGATTAATATACTCAGGAAATTCTTAAACCTTATAGACCCTGTCCTATATTCTGCTACACTTTTATGTTGAGTAACTATTCCGTTAGTAATCATACATATGAAGTCTTACATGTGGCTTTAATAACTCTGAACTGGATAGCTATCATAGAGACAAGACTCATGAGTTATAACAAACACACCACACACACAAAAAAAAATCAAGCTTTTTATAATTAATTCTAATGAGTTAAATTGTGTAAAAGTCAGCCATTCATACATGACCATACATTCAAGTATTTTTAATGCAGTTCTAAAATCTGTCCATATATATTGTTCCTATTTTGAGAGCTAGTGAGCCAGTCTAAAACAAGGGTTTACATGGAATGAGTTTTAATAATTGAGTGTGTAACATAGTAGTTTGTCTTAAGGTGTGATGCTTTTACCACACTGTAACCATTTTTCAATATGTTTCAATAATTTAATCAAGCCCAAACCCAGCCTCGGATTGAAAAATAGCAATTAGATCTTGTGACATTACAAGTCAGGACAAAAGACTAAATATTTGGTTCCTAGTGAGTCAATATGCATGATCCAGTTTAATTTCACGATTATGGAAAATGTAAAAAATGTAACTGTTTTAAAATTGTCCAAGCATATATACATGAATACTGAATGAAGTTATGTTGATCACCACCTATTATTGTTCATATAAATTGGACTTATTTCACAATTCATATCACCTACCAGACACCAATTTTATACTTCCCTGAAAGATTCTATACCCATTTCCCAGCAGTACAACATTATATAACTAATTCCATGTTCAGATAAAATTTCATATATTGACCAAACAAAGAATTACCTTAATAAAAGATTAAAACAACACCAATACAGCATTAAGAATCGTGATATAAATTCTAAGGTCATCTCCCTTCATGGTATTAGCAACAATATGCCTGCTTTTAAACATGCTAATGTATTGGACTCTGAGTTTTTCCTTAAGAAAAGGCTGATTTCGGAATGTGTGCACATTAATCTCAATCACACTGCAATTAACGTTAGGCAGGACAAAGAGAACATTTTCTCACCTTATTGGAATATTTTTCATATTATTCAATGGAAAAATTCTGGTAAACAATTCCTGGCATTGGTCTTTCCAACTTCCTTTTATAGGGATTAACCTGGTAATAATTACCTACTTTTGAAGTTTGCTGAATAACCCTCTCCCACACCTTGCTGTCACCAGTTGCCACTCAGCCTAGTTCTACACTTGAAGATGTGACCATAAACCTCCTTTAGAGATCTCCCTATACATCATTATGGGAACACATAAGGTTGATTTATTTTTTCATACCTGTATAGTTAAAATTTCAGTTTATTCTATACACCATTTTCTACCATATAACATACCCATATTTGTCTGTTCATTTCAATCTATAATTATATAAGTGTAATAGTATTATATAAGTGTAATTGTATTTCAGCCCTGATGATGACTTACAATTTAAGTAGAAATGTTGCAATAATAGTATTGTATAATCAAATGGAGAGTTTTTTAAATATTTTACCATAGATATTATTATTAATGTTTTTTGTTGGGGTTCGGTCAAGGTAGATCCAAAAAATACAAATTTAAAAAGTTTGTATTTTTTAAATAGCTGGTAGTGTTATATTACACTGATCTGTCAATTTACTATGTTCCTAAGTTTCAGTTAATACTGTCATTAATCCTTTGGATTCCATGATTAGCTAAAGAATCAGTTTTGTAAATTCTGTATTCATCCCATTACAATTTTGGTTTCATTTAAACAAAGAAAAATATGATTAGTTGAAGTCATAACTGACAAGTGAAAATTTCTACTTGACAACAATTTACTAAAATTAAGTTTATTATTGTAGTTGATTACGAAGCATCTTCCCATTCAAATTATTTTTTCAATCTTTCTTATTTTATTCATTCTTTATCAATAACATAATTTCTAAATATTTCTTTTCACTCATCAATTTATCCCTTTATTAATATTAATTTTTAAAACTCAGTTAAAAATTGTATAATAATATATACTACATTGTATAATAATATACACACACACATGCATGCACGCACGAGCGTACACACAATATGTATTTTTTTAAATATTCAGTTGAGGCATTCGAGTATCACACATGGCATAATTTTGAAGGCTTCAATGCAAACTAACAGATCAGCTGGTGCTTTTTTTTTTTTTTTTATCATATGGTCTTGTTACACAGCTAAATTTTCTTAAATATGGTTCTCAATAATAATACAATAAATTGGGTGGATATAATTCACGGCTGCCTTTCATGCTTTTTGAGACTACTTGGCAACTATTGAACTTGAAGAATGGTTTTATATTTATAAAGAAAATGAATATACTATTATTATTCTAAC
>KZ807351.1:286557-299537 GCA_000696205.2 Oncopeltus fasciatus | reverse complement strand
AACTTAAGGAGTATAAATATTGTCTGTAAGAGAGGACTCATCGACCTTAGGCAATAAAATCTCTCTCTCTCTCTCTCTCTCTCTCTCTCTATATATATATATATATATATATATATATGTAGTTTAAAATTTGTAAATTATTATTTATATACGTTTTCTGTGTCACGCAAAATAATTGAGTTGATCTTAGTTTTGTTTATCTTCTATACACATTTCTTAACTTCCCTCATCCCTTGAGCACTTGTGTATATCTCTTTCCCGATGAATTACATAGTTTTCTATTTTTTATGTATAGTTGGAGATACTATTGAAAGATACTTGTTGGGCTTTTGATTGTTATCCTGAAATTTATCCTTATTTTGAATAGTCTGTGATTTTTATACTGCTTTTACACACGAAACAACAAACTATGCCATCAATTCATCACATAATATGTATAAAAATAATTTTTGTTAGAAGACAATAAACCCCTTCCCCCTTTGACCGACTTCAGCCAATAATGAACTTATTCATCAGTCTGAAAAAAAAAAAAAAAAAAAAAAAAAAAATTGTGAAGAGTTCATATGGACAATTATATATAAAACTTTAAACAGACTATATTTTTAGCTTCCCCAATATAGAATCTGAATATAGGAAATATGCTTAATTACCAAGTTTCTGCATGACAAGACATTTTTTTATCTCCTCCAATCTAAGGGAAATGAAAAAAATAAAATAAAATGTTGAAAATCACATCATGATAAGATGAAAACAGCTTGATATCCTGAAGAGAAATTTGCTAAGTCATATTTCTAATATCACCAGGACCAGCTGTTTTCCTGGAACCAACCTCCAAAAAGGTGACTGGTATTCCTCCTAAGATACCAATCTTCTTTCATTTCCTGTTAAAACATGGAGGAAGGGTTATATAGGTACACCATATTCTAAACACCCATGACATTTCACTATTCAATAAAGTGTGTAATTTAAAACTCAATGTTTGGGCCAGGCTCAGGAGATCAAAATGGGTTTATTAGGTTAAGCAGGCACCTCTTGTTTGTCCTTACTTAATGACCAAAGATTTTTAAATTTGAAAAACGAGCCAAAGAACCTGTTAACAATGTGCTTAATAAATTTTATATTTCTTAGGAGTGTGCAGCTTCTGGAAAAAATTAGATCAGTGATTGAGTACAGGATTTTCAATTTTTTATGCAGATTTTCTAAACAAAACTGTCAAAAACTTCTTCTCAAACTTTATAAAAATAAAAACATAATTTATGATTTTTATTCATTAACCTTTTACTGTTTGATAAGGAGCTGAAATTGAAAATAAATATGAGGTTTTGAATATCTTCACTAGCAATCTGATTTATAAAGTCTGTTATTTTCTTGCTATTATTCTTTATTTTTCAGGGTCCTAATAATGGCTTATAAAAAACCAATTCTTCGCACTTTTTTCTATCTTTTACTTGCTGAGCGCTTTCAGAATAAATGATTCCATCCTTGGAGCTCAGCCACCTTATAATGAGTACTCCTGCTTTGGTAGCTCCAGGTACACTCTGGATGCAAGAGATTTTTTTTTGCTCGAGGGAAGAGGTACAATGCAAAACTCCTGCTGGACACAATGTTGGAATCGGAAGCCTAGCTCATGATTAGAAAGAATATTTAAGGTACCATTTATCTTAGAAGAACTTTCTAAAATACCTTGGAAAGTTAATGAAGAAGGCTAATTGATCTAGCAATAAGCAGGATTACTGAATTTGGGAAACAAAATCATATCAGAAAAATTCCAGAGAAGTGTAAAATGGAAGGTTCATAGAGACACAATTATAGAGATAAGTCATGAAAATAATTGCTTCTTGGGGTAGATTTCAAAGTATTAGCCCGGTGATATGGTCATAACCAAGTGCTTTGAGCTTAGGTAGATGGTTAATAATGTACTTATTTCACCTTAGAGGGTGTTACTACCTTAATCAGTATGGATATTGGTAATGGTGAGTTCAGTAACTTCTCAATCTCTGCATTATTGGACAAATTATCGGGATCTGAATGAGGAGTAAATGTTTGCTTTAGATGCTGAGTAAACATTTGGGGCTTGTCTTTCCGGGAGAGGCCTAGGAACCATCTTCTCAACACAAGGAGGCAGAAGGTTCTTGATATATTATTCTATAGAATGCACTGAGTAGCAGTCCAGAGGGATTTGTCTGTAGCTGAGAGGCTAGGCAGGTAGGTATTAAATGCCTTATTTTGCAAAGCACCTAGTTTTTGTTTTACGAGAAGGGATAGCTAGTTGAACTTCTTATGATCTGAGGGATACTTGTACCAACAAGAGTACAGAGGTTTTATGGAGATTCCGAGGTCAAGCAACTCTTCTAGTAGAGTTCTAAAAAAATGGTTAGTCAATGGGACCATTTATTAAGGTTGGGGGCGATTGTCAAGGGATGGGTGTGAGAGACAGTGAAAGGAGGATAGGACTGTGGTCCTTAATGTTTTTACAGAGGAATGGAAGGGAATAAGATTTTTGCAAATGAAAAAATCCAGGATATCAGACACAGCCCACATTATAGACACAGGTAGGAGAGGACCGACTTAGAGTGGAGAGATTATGAGAAGAGATAGCATTTTACAGAGCATGCCCACAAGAGTTAGTCATTCTCGAGCTCCTCTGCAGGTGTTTAGCATTCAAATTTCCTCCAGAGAGGAAACCAGGACCTAAGGATTTAAAGTGCTCTGGGAATTGACCTGAGGAGATAGATTTGTTAGGTGTGTAATATATTGCAGGGTAATTGGGGAAGTGGAAGTATTGATTGACAATGAAGTGGATTGAAGTGAGGTCTGTAGGAGTGGAAAGTAGTAAATAATCAGTATGGAAGTGCAAATAAGGAGCACAGTTCCAACAAGAGATCGTCTGTCAGGGTGAACAGTTCAGTGAGTAGTGTACCCTGATGTTAAGTTTCTTATTTTTTGTAAGTTGAGTTTCAGTAAGAGTAAAAGAGTCTATACATTCGTCTTCTAGTGACAGTTTAAGATTGTTTGTATGTGTTAGAATGTCGTTAGCCTTCCAGAGGGGGACAAAAAAAATCTACTAAAGGAAGAATTTATTTATTGGTAGGCGAGGAGGTAATATTAGAGACGACCATGCAGTTGTTAAAAGGTTTATGAGAGGAGTGAGGAGGTCCCGAAATTCTAAAAAAAAAGGAGAGGAGCATGGTTTGGAAATCATTGGATATTGAGGGTGGAGGAACGTGAGAGACGGCAGGTCGCTCTTCCCTGGGAGCTGGTATTAAGGATGAGGTTCTTCTTGTCTGGGCTGGAAGATCGCCTGCACTTAAGAAAATCCTGAGTCCACTTTTCTGTTTGGGGGGTGGTGGAGGCCTTCGAGCTACAAGTACTGAGTCCTACTTTCTGGGACCAGGCAGCTGAGTCGGCAGCTTCAAATCTTTGTAGTCCTAAGAGCTTTTCTAATGGTTCTTTGGCAACAGGCACAGACAGCAGGTGTACTTTTGACAGTCCTCAGTGAGATGGGTTCCTCCAAATTTGACACATCTGGCATTTGTGACACTGAACAATGTATCTTCGGGGGAGGGGCTCCTCCACTCGTATTTTGCAAGGACTTGAGATCCACAAAGAACATGGGCAGTGGAATCTTTATAGGGGTCTTTACCAGGTCTGTTTATTGTAATATAGATGGCATTTCTTACCTGGGAGACAAGGTCGGTTAGTTCCTCTTTGATATAGTTAGGAGGGGTTGAGTGAGGAGATGGCAATTGACTGCACTCTCTTCCAGGGTTGTATTGTATTATTTGGTTTTCTCAGATAGGGTACTACTGGTGGAATGTCACCTCTTACCTTTAGCAGGGGTGCACCACGACACTTCCCTCTATGCAAAAAAATAAAGTAACCGAGTCTCAAACCTCTAACACTGAGTTAGCTCCTACCTAGCAGGCTGAGAGATAATAACGGGAGGCTATAAGACTTTTATCTCTCCTGGAGGTCTGACGTGGCAAGGTAGGGATGGACAGGTCTACCCCTGTTTAAAGGGAGATCCTCGTGACGTATCTCACTGAAACTAACACACATATCACTAACACTTAACTGCAAATATGTGCTCAGTATGAGATCACAGATATTCCTTCAACTCATATAATAAAATTGGAAAGATGGAGTGCTATGTAGAGATGTTTACTATAAGGGCTACATCACTACTTCTTTGTTAGTAAATCCAAAGAAAAAAAAAAAAAAAAAAAAATTAGTATAGAGGCATGGAGACCCAGGAATACTATTAATCGATTAGGAATCAAATTTTTCAATCACACTTAAATATTCATTTATTTTAAAGCAATAACGGCAAATGCCAGATAAACTACAGCCATACATACATAATTTAGTCTTAGAAATAAACAATAAGAAATAAATAAATAACACAAAAATTGTAATAGATGTTGTTATACCTATGAAATTATGTATAAATGACATAAACATAAGTTGTTAACATTTTAATTCAGAGATAGGTTTCATAATGTTCCCCAGTGGAAATTAACTTTAATTGTGAAAAACTATGGAGGACAGCCCATTGCGGCTGAACATGTTGGAGCAAAAAAAAACCAATTGTAGAGAAAAAAATATCTAATAATTTTATCCAAATTGAACTTTGGAGAAAAAAACAAACATTACTTCAAATTATCATTATATGCTGGCAATATAAAATAATACTTGTCTTATAGGAATAATGAAAATATTTGTCTCATACCTTATATTCTCCGTCTTCATTGGTTTCTGTACATCCTCTCCCGTTGGCGAGCGCTTTCGGACACTGTCCATCTTCTGGCCGAATACATACGTTCACTGTCACGGTCCGTATTCAACTGTGTTTTTTTGTGTGTTAGTTGTGTCAGGTAGCTGTAGGGGTCACTTTTGTCGGCGATCAGGTCTGTCGCATGTGCGAGTTATGAGNTATATATATATATATTATGGGGAAGCATGTAATGGAGCCAATTGAAGGATGCCATTTTCTTCCTTACTTCAGAAAGGAAATTATGTTTACCTACAAACAGCCATTAGATTCATCTAGTGCAGTTAGTTGTGTTTTCATACGGTTATAAAGGCAGCTCACCAGCAGCCCTCCATTCAGTGTCAGATTTCAAGTCTTAGAGCGTTGTGAAATTTTAAGTGGCAGTTATATAACAAGTGCAGACAGTATAACAAGATATTTGGAGGCCTATTTGTAAATATGCCCATTTAATTTAGTTGTAGTGTCTTTTCTATTTATTTATTAGTTTGTAAGAGCAGTAGCTTCAATTGTTAGCTGAAATTAGTAGGTGTACTTTTGTTACAATAAATTAACTTCAATTTATCTTTGTTCCATATATATATATACCTAATATTACCTTTGCCTCAGACGTGTAATATTTCTTGAAACCTTTTCTCTGACCTTGAAGTTCATAATTGCTCCCAGCTTTCCTTGAGGCAGTTTCTGGTACTTCTAACTGGTATCTTTTCTTATCGCTACCTACAAAAGCGACCTACACAAGAAACAAACTGTATATTAAAAAAAGTTTTTCTTTATTACAGGTGGATTCATAATTGAACTTTAATGACCTAAAAAACTATAACTTAATTTAAATTAATCATTATTCTTATTTATTCATCCTAATTATAACTGCTATCAGCTGCATTTTCTTTTAAAATAGTGTGTTTTCTTGAAACAAGTATTTATTTCTCTAATAAATATAATAAAAAATAACTTTCTGCACCATTTATTCTTTATAAATTATTTTATAGTGGTCTTATCAATAGAAAAAAAAATTTGCCTAAATATATAACCCCCCTTATTTATTGATAAACTTCCAAAATTAAGTACTTCTAATATAAATTTAAAAAATGTATATAATAATGAGAAATGGATAATGAATTTCGTTGTGATGAAAAAAAATATTTCTCCCCCCGAATAAAAAAAAAAATCACCAATCATCTATTGCTTCAGATTTTAGGCAGCGTCTTTGAAGAAAGGTTCAAACTTAATTAATTGTTAAAAACTTTTTTTTTTTAATGCATTATATTCTTCCACAATAATAGTTTCCTTATTTAGTAAATAATCCTTTTAAGTATAAAATTTCAAGAATCATTTTTTATATTTAATTTTAGAACCATGTAATTACAAAAATTATCTGTTTGAGGTGAAATGACAGAGATACAATAAAAACTATAAGAACAAAAAGTTAGATACTTTAGTAAAGGACATTAGATGCACTAATTTTTGAAAGTATAGTAAAAAAAAAAATCTTTGCTTTGTTTGATCATGATCATATTTAATTTGTGACCCCATATAGCAAACACAACCTACACTTCAAATTTAATTAATATGAAATATCAGTTCAAAAATATTTTATATACAATTTCTATCATTATAACACAATAGATTAATTATGAATTAAATTTAATATAAAATTGCTACTGACTATTTGCTAAGACACAGTATCTAACAAAAATCATATATTAACAGAATAACTCTAGAGAATACGGAGTAAGCTATGAAAACATGGCAAAAATAAACCAGGTTGATAGAAGTTAAGATTTGATTTGAATTTTTACTCTTGAGTTTATATGAATAAGCACAAATTATAGGAAACAAAAGAAACTAAATCCCAAATTTTATCAAATTTGGTTCAGCCTTTTTCTTTAGCATTTGGCATAATGAAGACTGACTATTTTTTATTTCATTTTTGAATTCAAAGTATATTTGAACAAATAATATAAACTTTTATGGTGGATTATGACTTATAATATGATTCTCATTTAAAGCCATTCTTAGAACAAATAATTTATTTTTATCGTATTAGTATTTCATGAAAGAACCTCAACTTTACACATACGACTCCAGTTTTTTTAAAACACATAAAATTATCTAAAAGGTTATTTCCACCACCAATGAATATAGAACTATCATACCTTCTATTATCCCTCTTCATTGGTTTCTGCAAACCATCTTCTGTTGGCAAGCGCTTTCGGACATTGTCCATCTTCTGGCCGAATACATGGGTTCACTGTCACTGTCTGTATTCAACTGCGTTTGTATTCTGTGGGTTAGTCGGATTCGTCAGGTATATCTGTAACGGTCGCTTTGTCGGCGATAAGGTCTGTCACACGTGCGATTTATAAGAGTCAGAGTCCGTTATTCCAGGTATTGGTTGAGGCAGGGATTAGTTGTAATCGTCTTTGTTGTGGTGTTTTAAGTGTTCCAAAAGTTTTTGTAAATGTGTTTGTGTTTGATAGTGTCTGCCTCTGGATTATGCTGTCTTATGTCTTTTTGCGATGTTGTCGGTTTGTGTGTCGTCTGTTCACTTACATTTGTGTGTTCATTTTAGTAATAGTAGCGGTCTAAATATGGTGTCAGATTGTGTGCTGAGTTGTTCACTAATAATGTTATTGTCAGTGGTCCTTGTTTTGTAGATTTCCATGTTTTCTAAGATGTCCATCTTCTGTCCCTTCTGTTGTTTATGTAGCAACGTCATGGTTGTTTGTATGTCGGTGAGGTCGTGTCCGTTGTCTTGCAGATGGTTTGCGTAGTTGTTTTACGAATGAACCTAAGCGAAATAAATGGGACTCCAACTACGCAAACCATCTGCAAGACACGACCTCACCGACATACAAACAACCATGACGTTGCTACATAAACAACAGAAGGGACAGAAGATGGACATCTTAGAAAACATGGAAATCTACAAAACAAGGACCACTGACAATAACATTATTAGCGAACAACTCAACAAACAATCTGACACCATATTTAGACCGCTACTATTACTAAAACGAAAACACAAACGTAAACAAACAGACGACACACAAACCGACAACAACGCAAAAAGACATAAGACAGCATAATCCATAGGCAGACACTATCAAACACAAACACATTTACAAAAACTTTCGGAACACTTAGAACACCTCAACAAAGACGATTACAACTAATCCCTGCCTCAACCAATACCTGGAATAATGGACTCTGACCCTTATAACTCGCGGGTGTAACAGACCTTATCGCCGACAAAGCGACCGTTACAGATATACCTGACGAATCCGACTAACCCACAGAATACAAACGCAGTTGAATACAGACAGTGACAGTGAACGCATGTATTCAGCCAGAAGATGGACAATGTCCGAAAGTGCTCGCCAACAGAAGATGGTGTGCAGAAACCAATGAAGACGGATAATAGAAGGTATGATAGACATAAAATTATATTAATTTTAATTATTTTAGTCATTATATATGTTTCTAATGAACTACAAATCACATTAATTTATAACAGCTATTAAAATATATCAGATTAAGTTAAAATGAAAAATAACAAACTTTATAAGGTAAAATATATTTATTTAACAAGTTCAAAGTGCAATATATTTAAAATTTGGTATAAATTGATTTTTAACTAATATTAAGTCAATAAATTAAAAGTAAAAAAAATAAAAATAAGAAAATAAACAAAATTTTAAAATAAAAAGAGAAACAGATACATATATTTTGAATTTCAAAATTAATGTAATACTTTAAAACAATAGTGAAAATGCTGAATGAAACAAAATAAATGTAGAGGGTAAAACTCATTTGCTTTGTCTGAACTCTTGCAAATTCAAACCAAAACTCAGGAGCCCCCCTTATCTTATGGAGTAGAATAAATTGAATTAATGACATGGCTCAGTGAACAAATATATATATGCTTAGCATTTATGTTTTGAGCTTTTATTTTGTTTCAGTTCATTACCTTCCTCAAAATCCATATTATATCATTTAAAATAAAAATTTTAGAGGTCTACATTACAACTCATATTGTATGATTTATTGTTTAGGTGGATTACATTTTTCTTTCTCTCTGCTGCCATATACGATGGCGGTACATTCTATACAAGATAAATGCCTGACCTGACCACTGGGTTCATTTTGTCTAACCTTTAGTAAAAGTTATTAGTGGGATTAAATTTTCGTTATAGTTAATAGATTAATAATCAAAATTAATTGCTATTGCTTTTATTATGTGATAATAAACTGATTAATCATATTTTTTTACAACAATCAGCACCTTGTGCCTTACTTAGGAGAAAATTTACATTAAAAAATTAAAAACTTAACCAAATAATATTTCTAGTACAGGTTACTGGTAAAAAGTCACAGTTTAAGCATTATTATGTAAAAATTAAGCATTAAATTTTAAAGTAATTAAGTAATTTATTACTGTTGGAAATAGCATTTTTTCTTTATGTTAATTTGTGTAAGAGATAACTTTATACTAATATGTTGAGTTGAAGTGTTGCAATGAAATTAATAAGAACATCTTATAATTAATTGAATCTGAATTTAACATGCTATTGAGATTATGACAATCTTATTTTGGTGAATGTTTAGAACATGTATAATTCACATTAAGTTAAACAATAAAACTTCCAAAATTAGACTAATCATCTCAAATATTTATTTTATTTCAAATATACTTACTTTGCAGCCAAAATGTTCACACTGTGTTTTCAAATAAAGTTTAGCTTCTCTTTCAACTTCTGCAATTAATTCTAAAGCATTGTCATATTCCTGATCTACACCAGCACTCGGAACAATACGCCCTTCTTTTTTAGCTTCTTCGTGATCAAAAGCATTCTATTAAAGCAAGCAAACATTTAATTCAATACACACACACACACATATATATATGTACAATGTTTTGTGACTTAAATAAGTAAATATAATTTACCTTAAAAAACTTTAAATGTTCAGATAAGTCAGGATATCTTCCTGAAGGCTCACCACTTTGAAAATGAGTGCATTCCCGAACTATTTCAGACTCTCCAAAAACAAGTGACTCTAAAATAAAAATTTAAGATTACTCTAATATTGTCATATTGCTTGCANGATACAACACAATAATAATAAATTCCTTGAAAATTCAATGAAACTTTAAAAAACAAAATAAAGTAAAATAAATAAAAGAAGGTTTTCAAAAAAAAACTTTCAATAAAATCATTTAGATACCCAGAGAGGTTTAAGGATGGTTGTTTAAAACAAAACATCAGTAATTTTGTTCACATAGGCTTCCAAGGGCTCAAGGAATACATTTCTAACATAAAGCGTAGTCACAAAGAAAGTTGGCATTAGTGAATACACAATTCAAGACACCAACCATTACAGTTTGAGAACGCCACCATCCTAGCTATACAGAATAATAATACTGCCAAATAATTAGGCAAGCTTTTGTAGAAATCATAAAATATCTAAATGAAATTAATAGGGAAGAAGGATAAAATCTAAGTATTAATTGGAAACCAGCAGTATCAGTAAAGAAAATCAACACAGCTACCAGTGATAAAAGAAGCCAGATACACCTCCAGAAATAAACTGATAAGAGCCAATCAATGGGAAGGCAGACTTAGATCAAGATTCGTCCCAGGCAGATATAAAAGCCCCTGGGCCTGTAGTCGCTCTCATTCTACTGTTATGAGCTACAGGTCAATAATAATTAAGAACATAATTCAAGATAAATTGAAGTTAATTTATTATAAAAATAAGTAATAATTAATAAAATAACTAATAAATAAATAGAAAACATAAATTACTTACAGCTAATTACAGATATGTACAACTAAATAAAATGGGCTTATTTACAAAGAGGACTCAAAATATCTTGTTATATGGTTGGTGCTACTAATTACTCCCACTTAACATTTCACAATACTCTAAGGCATGAGATCTGACACAGAATGGTGGGCTGTTGGTGAGCCGCCTTTATAACAACATGAAAAGGCATGTATCTAATTAGCGTAGATGAGTCTAACAGCTGTTTCTCGGTAAACATAATTTCCTCTTCTGAAGAAGCAGATGGCATCCTTCAAGTAGAGGCTTGGTCCTCTTGTCTAATGCTTCCCCAGTTTTTAATATTACCCCCTCCTTAAAACTGGTCTGTTCCAGAAAAGGTCTTGACTGAAAGAGACCTACTAACTAATTTACTCTCTAATTCATTTTGAATGAAATCTACTTTTTCATGAAAATTATTCTCTATAGTAACTAATACATCTTCTAAAATTGTTAAATTAGTATATAAAGCATTTGTTTTTTTCTGATGTCTTCCAAAATGTGTAACAATTAATTCTCTAGAGCAGAAGAATTCTTCAAGACCCTTTTTTTCTAAAACACTAACTTATTTTCTAGGGCAATATAATTTTTAACAACTTATTTCCAAAAGCAATATAAATTTCTGATAATTTATTTTCTAAAGCAATATAATGTTCTGATAATTTATTTTTTAATGCAGCTGAATTTTTTAACAATTTATTTTCTAAAGTAACAGGATCACGCTCCTTCAACTCTTTTTTTTTTAATCTATTACTTTTAGATCCTATACCCAAAGAGACATTTTATTATACAAAACGGTTGCCCTCAAAAGTCACAAAATAGCTTTCCCACTTTTTACATCAAACTAAATCAAACTGTACAACTAAATAAAATGGGCTCATTTACAAAGAGGTCTCAAAATATCTTGTTATGTTGTCTGCACTTACTAATTACTGTACTTAACGTTGCACTGTCATGGGCTCGACACCCTAAGATAAGCTATCAGAAACGGAATCTGACACTGACTGGAGGGCCAATGAATCTAATAGCTGTTTCTGAGTAAACATAATGTCATCTTCTGAAGCAGATGGCATCCTCCAATTGGCCCCTTCCCATACAGGTCTGGTCCACACGTCACAAGCTTTCCCAGTCTTTAACATTACTTTAGCCTTGAAGAAGTCATCACATGATGTGCAAAAGCTCGGAAAAAACTAATTTGTTCACGTAGGCTTCCATGGTCGTCAGATGTATGTACAGTTTCTTCTTCCGGGTTGGACCGAGCCAAGTTGTCGATAGTTGCCGAGCTCGGCAACTATCGACAACTTGACACGGTCCAACCCGGAAGAAGAAACTGTACATATAAAAACTAACTTTTCAACATGGTAAAGCCAGGAAGTATTAATAAATATCAATAGTACTGTCCACCTATTAATACAATTTTCAAAAAAAGCTAGATTTTTCTCATAAGCTTTACAAGCCAGCAAAAATACCAATATAATAAAAGCTTGCAATGCCTATAATATGAACACAGGAGAAATTAAATCATGAAATGCAATATTCTTCATAAAATTACCAGTAGAAGGGTAAAATACTTCCATATAAAATGTTTGAACATATATTATGAAGGAATATAAATAAATTGACTTTAGAAAATCAAGAAGGAATAAAAAAAGGGAAAGAAATTAAACAAGAATGTGTGAAGAAACCTTAGCAACAGAATTTTAAAACAATTTTTTTTAAACCATCTTGATTTATTTTATCTTGAAATTAAAACATAAATAAATATCTAATAATATTATAAGATTTTAAATGTCTCATAATAGGTTCTATAATAGAGAAAAGTTTCAATTCCTGTCCAGAAAATATTACTGAACAAAAATCCATAGAACACATTTAATAACTAAATAGAACGAAGGAGAAAAAGGAATATACAATTTGACTAATCATTTACCTTGCATAAGAACAGCAACATCTTGGAGATACTGGAAACCAGTTAATACTGAAAGAAATTCTACAATTTTACGTTTTGAATATACCTTCTCCTCAAACATTACTGCCCTATTTTCGGGATGAGAGTCTTCTAGTCCTTTGGAACTTTGTGCATGAATTCTGTAAAATAAAAGAAGTGCGCTATACATTTTAGTTCAATGACTTATAATGCTACAAAACATATATAAAGAAAAAAGTGAGTATTTAAATGAAAAGCATAAAAAAAAATAAAATAAAATAAAAAATTACTTAAGCTACTGCTTAGTTCAATTTGCTAGAAATAACTGATTCATGGTTTCTCGCCCTTCCTCAGTGCGGAGTGAAGAAAGACCAGTCTCCGACTGAAAATTTTACTCTCTTCTTACTCATTTTCCCACCTGTTCTAATTATATATATATATATATATTCCGACTGAAAA
>KZ807351.1:269754-286368 GCA_000696205.2 Oncopeltus fasciatus | reverse complement strand
ATATATTATACATTATTATTTTTATATCATTACTGCTCTGTCTACAAAAAAATTTCAATATAAAAGAGTTTCTCAATGAAATTGAGGTAAATAGCTAACGTTAATACAATTTTAATGTATTAATTAATGATTTTTTAAAAATAAAATAGACCTACCTTGATACAAGCCTTTCTAAGTCAGGAACTTTTTTTAATAGATCGGATGCTTCTTTAATTAAATTTGGATTCTCCCTAAGCAGCTGTAAAGCTTCCTGGCGAGCTTTAATACTAGATATACTAGTTAAAGGATTGCAGAGCCAATGCCTCAGTAATCTAAAGAAAGAATTTACACAACGAATAAAAAAATGTTCTCCTGTTTTTATCTATGTTTTTCTATTTCAACAAGCATTTACCTTTTACCGAAAGGAGTAACACAATGATCAACCTGATGAAGTAATGTACCCTGAATCCCACCACATCCATTATCCAAGACATTTAAATTTCTTAGAGTCACAGCATCTAATATCTAAAATGAATAAATGTACATAATATAATAAAATGTTAATTTTTAAACAGTTAATACGGCTTTATACTTAAATATAAGTATATTTAAATAAAACTTAATTATTTGTGTTTTTGTGTGCATGCAAGTGTGTGTGTGTGTGTGTGTGTGTGTGTGTGTGTGTGTGTGTGTGTGTGTGTGTGTGTGTGTGTGTGTGTGTGTGTGTGTGTGTGTGTGTGTGTGTGTGTGTGTGTGTGTGTGTGTGTGTGTGTGTGTGTGTGTGTGTGTGTGTGTGTGTGTGTGTGTGTGTGTGTGTGTGTGTGTGTGTGTGTGTGTGTGTGTGTGTGTGTGTGTGTGTGTGTGTGTGTGTGTGTGTGTGTGTGTGTGTGTGTGTGTGTGTGTGTGTGTGTGTGTGTGTGTGTGTGTGTGTGTGTGTGTGTGTGTGTGTGTGTGTGTGTGTGTGTGTGTGTGTGTGTGTGTGTGTGTGTGTGTGTGTGTGTGTGTGTGTGTGTGTGTGTGTGTGTGTGTGTGTGTGTGTGTGTGTGTGTGTGTGTGTGTGTGTGTGTGTGTGTGTGTGTGTGTGTGTGTGTGTGTGTGTGTGTGTGTGTGTGTGTGTGTGTGTGTGTGTGTGTGTGTGTGTGTGTGTGTGTGTGTGTGTGTGTGTGTGTGTGTGTGTGTGTGTGTGTGTGTGTGTGTGTGTGTGTGTGTGTGTGTGTGTGTGTGTGTGTGTGTGTGTGTGTGTGTGTGTGTGTGTGTGTGTGTGTGTGTGTGTGTGTGTGTGTGTGTGTGTGTGTGTGTGTGTGTGTGTGTGTGTGTGTGTGTGTGTGTGTGTGTGTGTGTGTGTGTGTGTGTGTGTGTGTGTGTGTGTGTGTGTGTGTGTGTGTGTGTGTGTGTGTGTGTGTGTGTGTGTGTGTGTGTGTGTGTGTGTGTGTGTGTGTGTGTGTGTGTGTGTGTGTGTGTGTGTGTGTGTGTGTGTGTGTGTGTGTGTGTGTGTGTGTGTGTGTGTGTGTGTGTGTGTGTGTGTGTGTGTGTGTGTGTGTGTGTGTGTGTGTGTGTGTGTGTGTGTGTGTGTGTGTGTGTGTGTGTGTGTGTGTGTGTGTGTGTGTGTGTGTGTGTGTGTGTGTGTGTGTGTGTGTGTGTGTGTGTGTGTGTGTGTGTGTGTGTGTGTGTGTGTGTGTGTGTGTGTGTGTGTGTGTGTGTGTGTGTGTGTGTGTGTGTGTGTGTGTGTGTGTGTGTGTGTGTGTGTGTGTGTGTGTGTGTGTGTGTGTGTGTGTGTGTGTGTGTGTGTGTGTGTGTGTGTGTGTGTGTGTGTGTGTGTGTGTGTGTGTGTGTGTGTGTGTGTGTGTGTGTGTGTGTGTGTGTGTGTGTGTGTGTGTGTGTGTGTGTGTGTGTGTGTGTGTGTGTGTGTGTGTGTGTGTGTGTGTGTGTGTGTGTGTGTGTGTGTGTGTGTGTGTGTGTGTGTGTGTGTGTGTGTGTGTGTGTGTGTGTGTGTGTGTGTGTGTGTGTGTGTGTGTGTGTGTGTGTGTGTGTGTGTGTGTGTGTGTGTGTGTGTGTGTGTGTGTGTGTGTGTGTGTGTGTGTGTGTGTGTGTGTGTGTGTGTGTGTGTGTGTGTGTGTGTGTGTGTGTGTGTGTGTGTGTGTGTGTGTGTGTGTGTGTGTGTGTGTGTGTGTGTGTGTGTGTGTGTGTGTGTGTGTGTGTGTGTGTGTGTGTGTGTGTGTGTGTGTGTGTGTGTGTGTGTGTGTGTGTGTGTGTGTGTGTGTGTGTGTGTGTGTGTGTGTGTGTGTGTGTGTGTGTGTGTGTGTGTGTGTGTGTGTGTGTGTGTGTGTGTGTGTGTGTGTGTGTGTGTGTGTGTGTGTGTGTGTGTGTGTGTGTGTGTGTGTGTGTGTGTGTGTGTGTGTGTGTGTGTGTGTGTGTGTGTGTGTGTGTGTGTGTGTGTGTGTGTGTGTGTGTGTGTGTGTGTGTGTGTGTGTGTGTGTGTGTGTGTGTGTGTGTGTGTGTGTGTGTGTGTGTGTGTGTGTGTGTGTGTGTGTGTGTGTGTGTGTGTGTGTGTGTGTGTGTGTGTGTGTGTGTGTGTGTGTGTGTGTGTGTGTGTGTGTGTGTGTGTGTGTGTGTGTGTGTGTGTGTGTGTGTGNTGATTAGCAAAGGTCTTTATTTATCAAAGTTCTTTCTACTCAATAGGCAAAAAAAAAAAAATTTTGTAATCCAAATTATAATATAATCTACATTTATAGAATTAATATCCAAATTATAATAATTTGGAATATTATATTATAAATACATATTAAAAAGTAATACATTATTCAATTATCTGCAACAAGCTTTCAAAATTAAAATTCTAAGAGGGAAATCAATACTTTGCAAAATATAAAATGTGACTGTTGAAATGGAGTAGCTTCAAAAAGTTCTTAATAAATAAATATTTTTGAAAAGATCAATATTTGATTATAAATATTCAAGAACTCATATTCTATTTAAAAATAAGTATATAGTATAACCATTAGCCATAAATTTTATTAGTATAATCAATTTAAGAGATGGGTTAAAATAATAATTAAGTTTACAAAAAAATTTCTATGTGAATAGCTAAAATTTACTGCTTAATGCAATGTATACCAACTCCTAATATTCATTTACAAAGGAAAACAGTATAATAATATACCCTGAAAACATAAAACTAAAAGCCTACATACATAATTTTACATCCTTTAATCTAAGCATATCAAATTTAAATTAAACTATATTCTAACATTTCAGAGACCTTTTGGTGAACTTTAAGAAAGTTAATTAAAATCCTACTTTATTTTTCATTTTACTGAGATTATAACTTTAATTACCATGTTTTTGTTCATGATTACTTCAGTTGAATCTGATGATTTAGGCATTTCATCATCAACTGGTTTATACAACTCAAATTGGCCAAGAGAAATTAGTTGAAAGTCAAGTAAACATCGTGTAAGTAACCAAACAACAGCACCAAGAGATCGAACACCCAGTTCACTATCCTCATTTGCTGTTAATCCTAAACTGTCACCTGCACATTTAATAGAGACTTAAGTGATTAAAAAATAAATAAAAATAAATGAAAATATAGTTTTATACAAAAATGACAATTTATTTGGAGTAAAAGCAGTTTCTGATCAAAGCTTATTGATGAATTTTAGTTATTTACAACCAAACAGACAATTATCTGCAGCATGCAATTTCCATTTAGAAATCAAGTGGTGAACATTTCTCATGTATGCTCAGAGAAGGCAATATTTTTATTTTTATTTATTTATATTTTTATTTCCCTTATTTATTGATTTTTATCACCTTAGCATATAATAAGGGATACATGTGAAAATCCCAAGACTACCAAAGCTTGGGGTTTCCAAACCCTGTCCTCGGTATAATAGGCTGACCAAAGAAGTGGGTGTGGAATATGGTGGTTACTTCTAGTCAGCCACTCCTACAAGTACCAAAATTATTGTTTATATAGTGAAAACACAATAAAAAGAACTTTCTTTAAGTAAATATTAAAAACAAGTTATTGGTCATTGGAAACCAAAATAATACAACTACAAATAAGAAATATTTCTGAACAAAATCAATAAAACAATTTTTAGTAATTTACTCAAAAATTAAAATTAAGATATTATAGAAACAAATACTAGAAACATATATTGAAAATCTTTTAATTATGTAGAACCTATTACTTTAAATAAATTTTTGCCATAGGCCAAACATAAATTTAGCTAGGTCTTTCTCTAACCCCCCCCCCTTCCACCACCTTGCTAGATTTTTTTAATGAGAAAGTAAATGATTTGAGTTAGCTCAAATAAAGAGTTGGGTTTCACTAGTTTAGAAAGAGATTAGCATACCCAAACCTACTGGTTACATTTTCAATTAAGACACAGACACATGCACAAACATGTTCATTTTATATAAAAATTATCCAGAACTATTTATTTTAATACTCCCAATAATATATAAATCTAATTTTTTTTCTTCTTTTCTGCAAATTGACTGTCGAGGTCATTGGTACTGAATATTAATTTTATTTATACTATTATTATTTTATTTATAAANTTATCATTTTCCTGAAACAAAAACAAGACAAGGTCAATTAACATTGATTAAGTTCATAAAAAATATTGTACAAATTATAAATATTCAAGAATTAGTTAAGAGACATATTATATTATATAAATTTTTTGTTCACTTACTGTCACCAATAAAATGTTTTAGTGTGTCAGGAAAACCACAACTACCAAAATAATTCCTCTCATTAAGTGTTTTGAGGGTATTTGTAGAAGACCAAAATTCAGACTCATGTGCCAAAGCCTCCTTTACTGTTCCACTTAGTGATGTATCAAGTAGCTGTCGAGTTCTTTTTGAAATATAATTTCTTTCATATAGAACCTGAAAATCAATAAATAGTAGTATATTTAATAACTAAATAATTTTATTTAAATTAATCAAGTGTTTCATTCAATGAATTTTCAGAACATGTTTACCGCAGTTAAGGGTTCAAATACATTCAGCCTATTACCCTACAAACCAAAAAGACAGTGAACTCAGTCTCACCATACTTGTTTTTCCACTAATACTGTTTCAGTTTACACGAACAGTGCATTCATGCAAAGTTCAAATTGTACTTTCATTAAATTCTGAGAATAAGCCAAAGGCTTTACTCTTAAGCAAATTAAAAGACAATTTTATTGTGTTTGCAGACTTTTTGTCCTTGTATTCTAGAATAAATGAATAGTGAAATTATTTAAGCTAAGAAGAAGCTCAATTTTTGAAAGGAATACTTTAAAAATGCCCAGCACAGAAAAGTTTCTAGCTACTCCTACTGTTTAGATAAGAGGGTAGCATAGTATAGCTTGTTAGACTGTGACTGTCCTGTAACAGACTTCAAATCAGTGGAAGAAAAATAAAGCCTGAGGGTGTAGGAGCTGACCCCAGAGAACTTTTGAGCTTTATTAACACCCTCAAGGCCTTCTTTAGGATACCTTCATCATTTTGGCTTTCCGATTATAATACGAGATACGTCCAGAAAGTAAGTTCCGTTTGGTAATAATGTTAAATCATGTAGAAAAATAAAAAGTATTTTTTTTCACAAAATTCTACAATTCTTAAACTACTTTTCCACATAACTGCCAAAATTTTGCTGGCATTTGTCACAGGGGGCACAAGTTTTTGTATACCTTCTTCATAGAAGTTTGCCCCCAGTGTCTTCAACCAGTTGGGAACATTTTCTTTCAGCTCTTTTTCATTGTTGAAGTGTTGATCACAATGGAAAGACTTTTAAGTCATTAAGTCTTATATTTTAATATAAGAATAGATGAAAGTCGGGGCTGTACAGAGGATGGTCAAACAACGTCCCAGCCAAATCCCTGTAGGAGGTTTTTCATCACATTTTCAGTGTACGGTTGTGCGATGTCATGAAGAAAAACAACACCTTTTGACAGCAATCCTCAGCGCTTAATCTGCATTGGTTGGCACAATTTCCTTATGTTTTTCTGTAACAATTTCATGAATTAGTGATCGTCAGAATTAGGGAAATTCCATAGCGAGAGCACAAATTGTAAACTTGCAGTTTCCGTGGATCTTGTCATCAATCGCATGAACCAGTTCTTCTATAACCAAAAATGGATACCCACTCTGTTCTTCATCATGCACTTCACTACTTCATTGAACTATCAGACCTATCTTCTCACCATTGAACCACTCATTGCATTTTGTCCGTAAACTTCACAAATTTGCCAATAAATTTCAATTGGTTTCACTTTCCCAACATTCAGAAAAGGAATCACAGATCTGATTTCACTAGCAGTGGGATTTTCAATCAACACCAACATCGTAAACAAGCACAACAAAATGTACATGCCTGATAGTGATCTCAAAATGACGCACACTTCTTCTCCTTGATACAGAGCATCTACCGCTCATGTGGGGAACTGGGATCCCAGCGCTGCAGCGGAGATAAATTGAAACGGAACTTACTTTCTGGACATACCTTGTAATAATAATGATCCCTGTGACAACAAAGTCAATGGAGTGAAGGAAAGCAGGATAAGAGCTTCCACTAATTTGAAAACCAATCAGTTGAAAAAAATTGTGTTTTTGCAATTGTTAAAATACTTCTGATTAATTTAAAAGAGCAATGAAGAAAGAAACCCACCAGTGAATACTAAATATAATGTCCTAATTCATCACTAGAGGGAAGTCACCAAAGAAGTCTATTATACCAGAACTGCATAAGCTAAGCCTAAGCAAATTCCTTAGAATCTTAGATGATAAAATATTTGCATTTGAATTTACTAGTCATGTAATAATCCACACTAATAGAATTTTTTTTAAATCAATAAACAGTTTAATGCCCAAAAATTAATATTGTGCAACCCGCANAAAAAAAAAAAAAAAAAAAAAAAAAAAAAAAAAAAAAAAAAAAAAAAAAAAGCACAAGATTTTAGATATTCACCAATGCCAATTCATCTGACTTCGCTCAATAACAAATTTAGCCTTTAATTTTTCTTACATTTAAAAACCAAAATTTATTAACAAAAACAAATAATTGTTAATTAATAATACTTGTATGCCATAAAATTAAAATTAAAAACAATTCAGGTAAAACCTCATTCATAATTGTTCAATTTTGCAATGTAACTTATAAAATATTTCTTATATCAAAAAACAAATTTCTGTTGAGATTCATTAACCTAAACTAAATATTATAACTACACAAAATTAAATATGAAAGTCTTTTTACGAATACCGGAGAGTCAAAAATAGTTAAATTTCATTGAAATATCCATAAAATATCCTTAACATGTTACAATTAAGTGAGGTTACCTGGACTGGAGGATAGAGAGCAATCAGAGTTCTCAGCCTAGAAGAATGCCTATCATCTACAAATTGGCCTACATAAAATGTTCCAATAGAGGTGTCCACAAAACATACTCCATAGATTGAACTAACTTTATCATTTTCCTGAAACAAAAACAAGACAAGGTCAATTAACATTGATTAAGTTCATAAAAAATATTGTACAAATTATAAATATTCAAGAATTAGTTAAGAGACATATTTTGTTTACGGCATTTTCTTTAGCAGAAATATCATCAATTGTTACTCATCAATGTAAACTCTTTCATTATTTTTTATTATTTATGACCTTCAAGAATTTTTTTTTTCAATTATAAAATTAAACAAAATCCTTTGTAATGTGAGATCAGCATTTACTGTGTTGCCATGAGATTGTGAATTGTATGTGATATTATGCTTATACTAAGTACAATTTTCTTATAAAAATAAATAATATTCCTTGTATCAATAAACTGATCTATGTTGAGTTTCATTACTCTATATACATGTAAATATTACACCTGCTGTAAAGAAAAATATTTTTTACTTGTACCTAGCGCGTAACATATTCCCCCACATCTGATTGGGTGCAAATATAACAAAAGCAGTATTTAAATTTAAAAGCAATATGCTAAATATTGTAAGAAAAACAACTAATTTTGTTAGATGATTTTAGTTGGGGTTCGGTCAAGGTAGATCCAAAAAAATACACATTTAAAAAAAGGCTATTTTTTTTAAAGATTATTTGCCAACCTTTCGGCTTACATTCTAAGCCATCTTCATGATAGGCAGCCCTGAAAGCAAAATTATGATAAAATAGAATTAATAGCGAGGTTGCAATTCATGAGATAATGAAAATAAACATATTTTTAACTACATTTTTGACCACTAATTAGAAAGAAGAATTTAATTATTAGAAAAATTGGAATATATTTATCCTATTATAAATGAAAGAATGTTTTACATTAAATTCATATTGAAATTATACATAAGAAAGAATGTTTATAAAACAAGGTTGTATGTATGAGATAGATATACAAAAATGAACAGAAATATTATATTTTGAATAAGTAGAATTTAAAAAAAAAATTAGATATTTTACTAAAATAAATTTTAAGAAGAATTTAGGTACAACGCTGAATAGTTTTCATTTATTTAAATGTGTTAAGATTAATTGCAATTATTTTTATTTTATTTCACATACATAATTACCATCAGCAGCTTATAATTTTAGAAAATATCATAATTAAGAAACAAAAAAACACACACTCAGATACCACATTTAGACCACTACTCTTACTGAAACAGACGAACAAATGAAAATGACCAACAACTTGAGGACAGAATTTAAACCTTCATTTATATTCTTGAGAGCATAAAAAATGCAGTTAAAGGTTCATAGTGAAATTTAAAGGGTAAAAAGTAAAAATAATTGTAATATTTCAATATCTTAAGAAGAGGTGAAAATATCTGTTGAGCTTACAACACATGATGATAAAATAAAATGATAATTTAGTTCCCTCAAAATAAGAATATAATTATTTGATAAATCAGGATTGAATGATTTCTACAATTTAGTTCAACAGTTTGATACCCAATTAAGGATATTTTCCAATCCTATTAGCACACTCACAGAATAGTTGTGGAATGAATTATTTATTGAAATCAATAGGGTCATTTCTTTTAAACTTTTATGACAATCAGAAGACAGCCAATGACAGCGGATTACTGTAATTAATTATTTATTGAAACCCTACTTATATATAATTAGAACTATAATAGAATGTAAAAGAAGAATACTAAAAAACAGAATGCACAGTACTCATTGAATAACAAAATCTTTTAAATCTTAATATATTAAGTAGGACTTAGCCTACAACAGGCGCAATAAAATTAGGAGACAATTAGTGTAAAGATTACCTTAGATTAATAGAAGAACTGCGTTTTTCATTAAGTGTAGATAACCTTCATCCCAGTGATAAATAAAATCATAGAAAATACTAAGTACCAATATGTTTAATAAATATTAAAACTAAAAAAAAATTTATATTATAGTTGTTATATTACTGTAACAAAATTCGACCCACCACCTGGAAATAGTCACTGGTCCTACAGGTTTGGGTCCCAGTGCTGGGGAGTAATTCCCGGCCACCCTTTCTCCTAATGGGAGGTAAATATTCTGGAGGTAAGTTGTTCCCAGAATAAGGGACTGCCCAAGTTGGGCAAATCACCCACACGAGAACTAACCTGATTCAAAGATACAAAAAGATAATATTTTTTCAACCCCTTATGCTAGAAATGGCAGAGGAGGTAGAGAAAGAAGAAGATATAAATAAATAAAAAAATACCTTTTCACAAATCGCCAGAAGGAACTGTGCTTGTGCTTCTCGTGATTCTCCATCAGTTACTGTAAATATTCGTGTACCTTTGGTAGTCATTTGGCAAATCTCACGACGAACAACCTTATCAAACTTAGTTGATTTTACCACTTAAAAAAATTTAAAAACATACTGATTTATTTAAAAAAATATATAACTATTAAATTACAAATAAATAATATCGATTAATATTTTAGGAAGTGTAGAATGAGAACTTACTTTTCTGAACACGCTCAGCCATAGTCTCTGGAGTTTCAGTTTGTTCAATTCTAGCAATTTTGTAGCCTTTGTCAACTAAATTTGCAGCAAACCTACCACATGAGATTTCAGGAAACCCACAATGGGCATATTCACCCTGAAAAGATTTTTTTTTTTTAGTTTTTATTACTCAATGAATAAAAAAAAATACTTTTTGAAAATTAATAGGAAAAATTTCTATTTAGAAAATATANCTAAAGCATGAGAAAATAATTTTTTTTTTTTTTTTTTAAAGAAACAAAAAGAAACTTTAAAATATTCTGGTTTGTATTAATTTAAAAAATAAATAAATACATTGAAGAAAATCATTAGGAGAAATAAAAATATTACAAATATTAAACCAATAGGGGGGGTTTCAGAAAATAAATATAATAAAGAACAGTTTTCCTAATGATTTATCTATGAGAATTTCAATATTTCCTGTGCAAAATACACTTTAAATTGTTTTTACTTGTTTGGTTTTAATCAAATGTATAGATGAGAGTCATAATTATAATTTAATATGTTTTCCCCAGTTTTTCTTTTTTACACGACATAAGGTAATTGAAAAACTCCCCAAAAAAATGAAAATGTAGAAAAAAGAGCACAAAAAAAAAGAAAGAGAATCATTTGTAAAAATTTAGAAAAAATAAAAAAAATTGAAAGAATAGAGGAATAGATAAGAGAAAAGCAATTGTTCAATTTAACTTATGTAACTCGCTGACAGCAAAGTCCATGTTGTTCTCAGAGCATAAGTAAGGTAGGAAAAATTAGACAAAGTTATTGAAAAAAGAAAACAGGCATATGACAGTGCTGAAAAAGAAAATTAATACAATTAGGCTGAGAGCATGATTTTGTAGAGAGATGAGAACACTTTAGAGAGAAGAGAGAGAATTTAAGGTACAGAAAAATAACCATGGAAGGACTTTTAAAGAAAACGAACAGTGAGCAGGTTATGATCAGTTAATGATCATAACACAAAAGAAAATATGTAGAATTAAATTTGTGGAGGTGAGGAATGAACTACAAGTAGAGAATAGTAATTCTTGAAGAATCATATGATTGTCTGTGAGTAACAAACATTGGGTACTTACAGTTCAAATGGAGAGTTTTTTTGACCGTAGATATTATTCTTAGATGATTTTAGTTGGGGTTCAGTCAAGGTAGATTAAAAAAAAAATACAAATTTTTTTAAAAGATTATCTGCCAACATTTCGGCTTAC
This sequence comes from Oncopeltus fasciatus, assembly GCA_000696205.2. Classification (NCBI taxonomy): domain Eukaryota; kingdom Metazoa; phylum Arthropoda; class Insecta; order Hemiptera; family Lygaeidae; genus Oncopeltus; species Oncopeltus fasciatus. The sequence continues at coordinate 275,201 of KZ807351.1, read as the reverse complement.
ATTTTAAGCCATCTTCAGGGCTGTAGAAATACAATGTCATGAGAATACAATAACAATTGACAATATTATAATATAGAATTAACATAATGTAACATGATATCAAAATTATTAATGTAGAAAGCTATGTAAGAGAATTTAAAAAACATGTAGAGAACAACCTCTTAAAAAAATAGTTAAATAAATTAAAACAGTAATTTACCGCACCTGCCTATCATGAAGACGAGAGAGGATGTCCTGTCCCTAAGTTCACATTTCCATGACTGAGGAGAAAATATAATTTTTGAAAAATTACCCAAAGACACTGTGGGTGGTGGAAGAATGGGGGGGGGGGGAGTAAGAGATGGAAGATACAAAGGGAGAGCGGCCTGTTTCAAAAAGGGGCAATAAAAGGACAAAGGAAAAAAGGAAAGGTATTATTGGGAATAAGAAACTTTGGAACTGGAAAAAATGTTAAACAGGTTTATTGAGAAGGAGGTTTTAATAGATGTGTAATGGTGTAAATAGATTTTAGTTTGTTGTTGGTGGAAAAAGAGAGCTTAAGGTTACTAACAAAAAACTAAAATCTATTTACACCATCCTCAAAGACCCCATCCCGCCTTCCTAACAGAACTAAAGTCGTCTACAAAATTCCCTGTTCCACACCTAATTGCAATGGTTCTTACATTGGACAAACAAAAAACCCTATTTCCCGTAGAATTAATAACCATAAAAATTACAAAGAATAAACTAATAAAATTGCCCTCACCAAACATGTTTTTCATGAAGAGCACACATTTGACTTCAAGAGCATAACCATTCTTTCCACTGAACCATATTACACAAACGCCTTTTATCTAAAACCGTTCACATTAATTTACAACACTATCCAATTAACGACAGAACGGACATAGAAAAAATTTCTTCAACTTATCCAAACATTTTCAACATTCTACAAACCATTAGCCCTCCTTTAATTCCTCAATAAACCTGTCAAACATTTTTTCCAGTTCCAAAGTTACTTATTCCCAATAATACTCTTCCTTTTTTCCTTTGTCCTTTTATTGCCCCCTTTTGAAACAGGCCGCTTTCCCTTTGAATCTTCTGTCTCTTATCTCCCCCTCCCACACTTCACCCACCCACAGTGTCTTTGGGTAATTTTAGAAAAATTATATTTTCTCCTCAGTCATGGAAATGTGAACTTAGGGACAGGACGTCCTCTCTCGTCTTCATGATAGGCAAGTGTGGTAAATTACTGTTTTAATTTATTTAATTATTTTTTCAAGAGGTTGTTGTCTACATGTTTTTTTAATTCTCTTACATAGCTTTCTACATTCATACTTTTGATATCACATTACATTATGTTAATTCTATATTATAATATTGTCAATTATTATTATATTCTCATGACATTGCATTTCTATAGCCCTGAAGATGGCTTACAATGTAAGCCGAAACGTTGGCAGATAATCTTTTAAAAAAATACAATTTTTTAAATTTGTAATTTTTTTGGATCTACCTTGACCGAAACCCAACTAAAATCATCTAATTGGGAACTTACTTTTGAAATTAAGTCAATATATTTAAATATTAACATTTTAAGCACTACCCGCTTTGCTGAAAATATGCATGGGTAAAGCCAAATTGCATATTAGTATTTAAAAAGTTTAATGCACAGTTCATTTCATATTGAGTAACATTTAGTATTTATAAATTTTCTCTCATTTATATGCTTTTTAACAGCTTGATGATACTCATGATTTAAAAAATCAGATCTACAGTGTCTTATATTTTTTATGATATGAATAATTATCATTATAATAAAATCATTCATGAGTTAATTTTTAATTGCAATTACAATACACAATAAACTGTTTTCAAAGTTTGTCATTTAAAAATAATAAACAAATAATCATTGATCCATTCATTAATATATTTTTTCTTTTTTTTCATTTTTCATGATATGAAGAAAAATTGTAAAATTTAGGTTTATATTGAGTTTTAGGATATTTTATAACTGTAAGTTTAGCAAAAATAAACTTTTTTGTCCAGTTAGAAGTAAAGAAAAATATTTTTTTTTTTTACTTTAGGTTCAAAAAATGTTTAATTTTCTACTCAAATCTAAGCACAGGTTCTTTTCTATTGTCAAATTTTTATCAATTATTATTTTTATTTTCATATATTTTATTGACATATATCAATTTCAATTATTTTCAAAGAGATGAATAATGTTTTTCTGTGATGGATCAGACATATCTCACATAATCAAATTTCAAATAGGCATAGTCCACTCACAATTTAAAAAAAAAAAATCATTTAAGTAACAGATCATAGAATCAGAGGATAGCAGTTGTCATGAGAACACATTAAGTGTATGCACTGGTCATGTACAGGACAGGTACCAACCCCAAATCTATCATGGCTTTGGATATTTGAATTTCCATGCTAACTCGCAAAATTTAGACAACCCAAACATAGATACCACATGGACAACCATGCGGGATCAATTTCTGAGGCTACTTTAGGAACAGCTACAAGCCAAGACTAGAACGTATGTCCCCAATAACACCCTTTCTTTTGGGCATGTTCCATGCTTTAAGGTGACGGGGATGGGGTAGTGAGTAGAGCTGTGAATGGCAAGTGTAGTCAGTAGTAGGGTAGTGCTCATGTGAACAGAACATTTACCTTACTATCAGCTAATTCTTGATTTTATGAAAAGTAGAAAGAATACAACAAAGGAGCTTGGAGGAGAGGTCTCGCTTTCACTTTCTGGCTGGACAGAACTCCATCAGTATACAACCCTCCATAACATTTCTGACCAATCAAACCAGTGATCAGTTTAAGTGTAAAGTCATTTTAAATACTAGGCCCTTTCATATCTCTGAGCTTGATCACTCTATATTATGGTAATAAAAAAAATAAGTTTAAAGACTGTAAAGAAAAGTTTAAGAAAAATTAATTCAAGAAAAATGACAATCATGAACATTTGTTACAAGTGACAAGTCCACTCTCACCTTCATTATAGTTAGCCCTGAAGATGGCTTACAACGTAAGCCAAAACATCAGCAGATAATAAAAAATACTCATCTAAAAATTGTATTTTTTTTGGATCAACCTTAACAATAATCTCCACGGTCAAATATTTTCCATTGTAATTTATATTCTATACTGTATAAAACTTAACTCTTTAATAATCATAATGAATGCTCTAAAATTTTACTTTCAAAAATAATAGTTAATTTCAAAACCTTACCCTCATAAAAGTCAATGATAATTCTCTCACACCGATGACAGCATCCATATGATAAAACTCATAAAACTTTCCAACTTTGAAAAACAATATACAATCATAATTTTTTGCTTTCAGTTCCCACCACTGTCTCATAGCCTAAAAATAAACAAAAATAAAAAACATAATCTAAACGGTTATTTTCAATAAATTTAAAATCAACATATCTAGAGGATCTGTCGCCATTGACTGTCTTCCGCATCCTAATGACTAAACTATTAAGAAGTGTAAAGCAGCCAATTATGAGAGATTACAATAGATTGAAAAGCTTAGCTTTAGCCTACACACACACACACTTTTAATTATTCTTAAAGCTCCTTAAAAACTTTAATTAATACCGGTGTAAGATTACGAAGAAAGTCATCAGGTACATAAAGCGTCCGCGGATCATAATCGGGATCTGTAGGCCTCCTTCGTTGACCATCACGAATTTTATTAGGTTTTAAAAATTCCAAACTCAAATGAGTCCAACTTTTACCATCAGATTTGTTGATCACCTGAATGCACAATTAATAAATAATTAACAATTGCAGCAGAAAATTTAAGGTGAATTAATATACGAAAAGACTTAATGATTTCAAAATATTTACGTCAAAAGTACTTGGAGTATTTGGAGCACATTCTGAAGCCAATGAAGAACTAGGGGTTAAAATAGAAGATACTGGAGCTTTTACTATATTTCTTTTTGGTGTTTTACTCCAGTTGCTAAGGGCCATTTTCTTATTCGGTTTTGTTGCTTCAGCAACTCTTTTCCTCTTTTTTGATGGCTTCTGAAAAAATTATACTCAATAAATAAATAAAAAATTTAAATTTATCTTCTGTAATAATAATTAGTGAATAATTAATTCCACCAAACAATTAGAGAACCCATAGAAACCATGAAAACCCAAATAACATTAATAGGAAAGTAGGACATATAGTAAGTTATGAGAATCAATAGAAATTCAGACTTAGATTGAGATCCAGTTCACAGGCAGGCATAAAAGCCTCCTGGACTTTTAGTCGCTATTAGTATCCATTTAGCCCTTAAGAAGACATCGCAGGATGTACGAAACTTGGCAAAAAACATATTTTGGCACAGTCAAGCTCGTAAAATAGGAAAGGAAAAGGAAAATATAATTTTTTTTACTTATGAAAGATAAAAACTTGACTGGATTAGACACTAAAGCAAAAATAAAAGGTTAAATCAATAAATTATAGATTGTCTTTGTAAGATGAAGAAACAAGATATAGCCATCCTGAGAAGCTCACCAAACACTAGGACCAGGAAGTCTTCAGGAATTGGAATGGAGCATAGCCCTTTATTGTGCTAAAGACAGGAATTGAACATGGAGCCATCAGAGGCAATGGCCAGCAAAAGGACTAAGATATATTTTTTTATCACTCTCTTTCTCCCTCCCATCCTGAATTGAACATTTTATCTCATGCAATCCTATGCTTTAAGACTATCTTTATCAATAGGCAAATCTGGATTCAGTTTCATTTTTAAACAATATTTTAATCATATAAGCCAAATTTCATTGAGAAATATAACAAATTGCAGCTTCTAGGACATAAAATTAAAATGCTTCAAAACAAATAATATGCCAAATATTATGCCTGTTATGTTAGAAAAACTTTTTGTACTTGCACTAGACATTTCGAGCAATACTCATTTCTGATTACTCTACACATATGAGTGTATATAGATATATATTTTTTTTATTAATTGATTTATCTGTGTTATATTATTTGAAACTAAATATTATGCTAACTACATTGAAAAAATGTTTGTACTCAAACTTACAAAACAGAATATCCCCCAATTTTATTCAATCTTTTATATTCACATTGAATGGTTCATTTAGAAAACAACTAATTGTTGCTTGTAGTCCATAAAGCATTTTAGCTGTATATTTTAGTGTCCAACTGTACATTTTAGTACAGTTTAGGTAATAACCCATTCCTATTGGTTCATTCAATTTCACTCTTTAAATCCTAAAATATGTCCCTTTTCAATCAACAAATCTATATTGTGTTACTTAGTATAAACTAAATATTACGCCTGTTACATCAAACATGGGTTTTTTACTCACACTCAATATTGCTGGTAATCGCCCACTCCTATAGGCCATATTTTATTCAATGCCAAATTGTATACATACACACAGAAGCTGACACAAACAAAAAAAAAAAAAAAAAA
>KZ807351.1:237485-268800 GCA_000696205.2 Oncopeltus fasciatus | reverse complement strand
ACACACACACACACACACACACACACACACACACACACACACACACACACACACACACACCAAGAATAGCTAGCAAGAATAAATAAATATAGGTCAACCCTGAGGAGATAAAATGTCTCTTTATCTTCATCCAACAGGCCTGCAATATCCTAAAACAAAGATCAGCTCTATGTACATGTTGCAGTAAGGAGAAGTGCCCTTTAAGAGTCTTGGACAGGCAGGCCTGTGGCATTTTTCTACTGCATGTTTTCAGGAAGAAAGAGCCAACTGAGTTTAAGACAGCTCTTGCAAGATCTCAGCTCTTATAGTGTAGAGTCTCCTAAAGGGAATATCATTCATATTGGCAATGTCTTTATCAAACAGTCTCTCTCTGTTGAGCTAAAGAAAAAATGTATTGCTTCCTTGATCATGCCATTGATGTGGTGCTGTGGTTTAGTGTACATGGACGTTGCATTAATGGAGTAAATAAAAATACAAAGGGCCTATAATACTGCTATTAGGTTCATATATAATGCAAAAAGAAACGACCATAAAACTCCTGGCTTACAAAAACTCTGCTGGCTGGCTGCAAGGGATTATAGACGAGTAAACACCTTGCCATGAATATTCTGCAAAGTGGACCTAAGGAGAGGGTTCATAGCCCTAAATAGCCCGACTTGAGGGAACATGGCAGCTACCTATGAGCCGGATTCATTTTATGAAACTTCTATAGAGAGCTCAATAGCCACCCTATAGAAATAAGGGCTTCATCATCCTTTCATAGGGCCTGTATAGGTTTTCTTAGTCAGTACTAAGACTAAGACTGAGTCAGTACTCAGGAGGTTAGGCTAGCTGACCATGTGTTACTATGTAATGATTTTTACTTTTAAGTGATGACCCTCACTATTCTTTACTTCTTATTTTATTTGTATTATTGGTCAGGTAATTTGCCTTGATATTTTTTTATTATTATAATTTTATTAGTAGATTGAACATAACATAACCACTTCTTTATAATTAATGTAAAGTTGTTGTTTTATTGTGTGGTAATTAATGTAACTTAAGATATATAAATATTGACAAATATTCAATGTATATTGTCTGAAAGAGAGGACTCATCATCCTAAGGAAATAAAGTATTTATCTATCTCTCTCAATGTATTCACTTCAGAATAAATGAACCCTCAATGAAAAATTTAAAACCTTAATTCAAGCTATGGAGAGCTCTACCTTTATAAAGCTAAAGAAATGTCTGAAGAAATAGATTATGAAATGCCACTATAAGAGACATACTTGACCTTAAATTAACCAAGAAAATCCAAGACAAGGACAAGCTAAAATGGTTTGAAAACCACCTGAGAACAATTTGGAAAGAACTATTAAAAAGACCTAAAAGACCCAAGTGGAAGGTAAAACATTTCCATGGAAGAGAAGGAGAGAAGGAGGTGGTCAGAAGACTTTGTCTTCCAATGAAGATTGAACCCTTCACTGTAATATGACCAATAAATGGATTAATACTTATAATGTGATTTTTGCATGATGATTTTTTGTAATAAATTACGATTACATTTCAGAGTTTCTAGTAATTTTAGTAAGAGTATAGTAAAAGTATGGATTCAATTTTTGATTTGTATTGATTCAATTTTTTACTCGGCTCTTATATTCTTTTAATACATAAAAATTAAAATGTAATCAACTACTACCTAGATCTGATAAGTAAAATATATAAGTAAAGCAGTATTAGGACTAAAATTATGAGACGATTAGAGATATATTAATTGAAAAAAAAAAATTAGATAACATATTAAATTAAATAGATATCTCTCACTTAACAAAGGAAGAGAAAATTTAGTAATAAATCATAAAGCAGGTCTAAGAGAGAAAATTTAACTTATAATACAAAAACATAACTTTTTTTCTTTATTAAGATATTAATAATGTCTAAGTGAAAATTTCTACATTAAGTTCATTCAATTTTATTATAACTGAGTTATTCATTAGAAAAGTAAATTAGTCGTATAAATCTGAATTTAGAGACAGAAATGTATATTTGTGAGCAAATAAATCACATTCACAAACTTGCTCTTGCAATTCTTATGAAAGTCTTGTGATTTACAGAGAATTATGACTTATAATTAAATTAGAATTATGGCTTAAATTAAATTATAAAATTATTTGTTAAAACCATTATCAAAACAGATTGATATATAACTTCATACTTTGACAGGACTCTCTTCTTCTGTTTCTGTAGTTGGTTCACCATCTGATGCTTCAGATATTTCATCATCAGTTTCATTGGAATCATCTGAAACAAAATTTAAAAAAAATTTTAATAATAGCACTACTAAAACTAATACACAGAAACGAGGGTTCTAATGTATACCGAATTTAAAGTTGCTAAACATGTACAAAAAAAAGATCTCTAATAAGTTTGGAGTTAATAGTTAAAAGCATGTAACACATTTTTCTAAAAAATTACAACAATTAAAAATGCAAAAGAAAGAATGCTAAAACTATTAAGTTTCTTAATTTACAGATAGATTGAAATTAAACAATTAATGAAAAAGTTTGCTACATAGGAGCAGCCTATATTTCATTGATTTAATTCACTATAATTTGAGGGCTGCAATGAAGAAAAGGACAAAATGACATAACTAATCTGAGGAAAAAGTAAAACAATCAAGTAATATTGGAAAATATAATTTCAGTGTATGAATACAATGTGTTATTGTACGCTCCTGTATTCTTAGTAAAGACTCAATTAAGTAGAAAAAATAGATAGAAATAATAAAATAATATTAGGAAACTTTGGACACAACACAAAATTGGCTCAGAAGTCTAAAGATTCTCAAAGATACATTTGAAATTTCCAGGTTCCTTCCACCTCCTTTCTTAAGTTATAATTTGACAGAATCATTAGGAAATAGGGAAGAAATTTAAAATATAAACAAAAGTATTCTGGGGAAAGAATTTAAATGCCTTGCTTTTGCTGATGATTAAGCTTATTGAAACTTAAGAAGCTATTATTTTTATTTAATTTAAATAAAAATATCTTCTTATACAAGGCATCAAAAATATATTTTTGTGTTGCGCATCAGAACCATCACTGGGTCTGGGCCACCTACAACAGCCTCTGTTCCTCCCATGTGGGTTATTTAGTAACTCTTGGGGTAAGGACTCTGTCAGCCATCTAATTCTTGGATAATATTGGAAAAAAAAGTAGTACTCACATTGGACATTTTAGGTAATCCCCACTCCTATGAGTCCAATTTGGCTCTTTAATTTACTTTTACAATTTAAATTTAAAAGTCTTATGTAAAACTTCATTAAGGAAAACAACTGTTTGCGGCTTCTAACATTTATAGTTAAGGTAAATACAAACTCCTTTTATTTATTTTTGTATTTTTTTCCATTTTGGCTGATGAAATTCCTTTAATATGTCATTTATTAACAAAAAAAAAACCTATCATGAGTTTCATTACCCTAGACAAAATATTATGAGCTCTACACAGAAATAAATTGTTTTATTTGCACTTAGGAATTTGGTATAAGTGATGTGACAAAATGCAAGACAGGCATTATGCTTATAAAATAATGCTCCCTTACATTACAATGTTTAAATATTTCAGCTCAGATATTTTCAAGTAAAAAAACATAATTATATATATCCTTATAATCCTAATATTATAATATCCTTATATTATAAGGACCAGATTGATATAAAGAAAATAAAATAAAGGAGATTATCTCTTATATAGTCTTACAGCTCTTCAATCTAAACCGGAAGTTTGCGGACAGTTGTGGAACGAGAGGGCTTATCAGAGATTGCAACTTATCAGTAAGTAATCTGCTGAGCATTATCCCTTCTCTATAGCTCTCCCCTCTGCCTAATAGACACGCCCTGCCTACTTCTTATCTCGCCAGCTGTTTATCGGAGCTTTCGAAGTAAACAATAGTTCAGTGTCCGGTGTGCAAACATGCTATTAATAGAGATGACAAGAGCTCTCTAGCCTGTATCACATGTAAACTAATTTTCCACAGAAAGTGTTGCAGTATTGATGATTCAGATATTGAGTTTCAGAGGTCACAGAGAAAAGGCAGGACATGCGACAAATGTAAAAAAACGAGGAAGACCTCACCAGCTAAATCTACCAAGGAAGGGAATCTATTTTCATATGTTCAGGAGGCGAAGAGGGCGCCCTTATCACAGATAGGCGAGATAAAAAGCGGTGTCACTAGTGAGCTAAGAGAGTTTAAAGACTCTCTTAATAAAAGCAACAATGGTGGTTTTGAAAATGCCAAACTTCTCAAAAGTATAGAGAACAGACTAGAAGCCCAGACAAACGTTTTCGAGCAACTAGCACTCGAAAACAAGACATTGAAAAATCAACATAGAAAATATTACATGGTTATAGTTTACATGGAGAAAGGAAATTCACCAAATGCATGCTGATCCACTGCCATAAATACATTTAGGTCGCCAGACAGCCCATGGTCATCCGAACATATCCAGGTCTTCCAGCATGTTAACCACAACAGGCCGGCCGTCATCCTGTCGGCATTTGACCCGGCCACCAGAGAACCACACATATTTTAGCTTACTTTCCTTTTTCATCTGGCATGCCAAGTAGTAGAGGCGCTTGTTCGTGGGGCTCATACTCTCGCTCAGGTAAATGTGACGGGCATCATTCTCCTCCAAGCCAATATGCCTGATTGTCAGGTCCCTCATAAATTGCTGAACGAACTTTGCTATGATAACTGGTGGTCTAGGATCATCCCTTAGCTGGCGATGACGCTCCACTATATCTATATCCTCTGGAGCGATCTTTAGGCCCAGACTGGCGCCTATACTCGTCACCAGACCAGCGGGAGTTTCACCAGGTCACACCGATACCCCTCATACCTCGATAGATCTGCAGAGTAGCTCCTGTTGGGTGTGATTCAGACTTACCTCCAACTCGGACACCCTTGACATTAGCTATGTTTTGGAAGTCATTCTGTATTTTAGCATTGTTATCTTGTATAATTTGAACTTCTTTGTTGTATAATTTTTATAATATTACAAGCACAAATGAATTACATAACCAATACAACTTTCTGTTTGAAAATCTTATCTAGTTGTATACTAAGAATTATGATATTGATACAAGCCTAGAATTTTGTGAACTAAATATCATTCATTCTAGCATTTTGTCTCTCTCAGAAGTAGCTTAAATCATTGAGAATACTCAGATAAAATGTATATCAACTCTTCCTGAAGTACCATGGTCATTGGGTAAGAGTCACTGTTCTTTACATAATAATCATATATCATATTTTTTACATATCCCTCTTTCCTCTCCTTCCTTTTATCATATCCTGTAATAAAATATAACAAATGTGTTACAGTACATGTCTACCCATCTTTGGCATTAAGATATGAGTTGCTAACAGGTTAATGTGAACTCATTAATAATAACACTGGGGAACACATTTTTTGTTGAGTTAGATCTGTAACTGTTTTTTCACTAATTCTTGGCATCTGAATCTGAGAATAGCCTCAGATTTTGTCAACTTTTTAAACTAAAGGATATCCTCAAAAATCATAAAAATCATGCAATTAAAAGAACAAGTAAAACATACCAAATATACAGTTTACAGAACATTTAATGTAAGTTAAATCGAGTTCATACATATAAAATTATTTAATTAATGAACAGTACTTATTATCTACTTATATTAAATTTAAGATACAAATTTGCGTTTGTAGCTTTTTCTGGAGTGTTTAGTTTATGTTCACTCGCGATTGATGCTCCAACACTAGTCAGCCATCATATGTACGTCCCATCTACCTTGATACCTGGCTTCCATGACCCTCAAATCTTGATGGAAACGCTCATCCTGCTCATCACTAGTCTGCACCATATCCGTATTAACCTTCTTCCAGAGGGAAATTCATTGAAAACTGGCACGGGGAATATTAATAATCTGATAGATGATAAAGAATTAGATGGTTGTACGTCATTGGTTACAAATACCCCAGCTTCCTTACTAAAATATATTCCCTTAATTAATAAATAGCTTGTATTTAATATAAAAAAAAGTAGATATTGTATCAGGTAATTATACACTAACTGTTCATCCTAAGGAAACAGTTTTATTGTCTCCAGAAGACAATGAATCATTACTTAATGATTCTAATACATTCTTTTTAAGTACAATATGTTTACCATCACAATTACCTTATATTTAATTAAAGGTTAACTTTTCCTTTGAAGATATCCATTTAGCAAATATAAATGTAGAATCTTTAGATATTTTAAATAACTGGCAAGTTTATCATACTATTATTTCTTATTGTATATTATTTGTAATTATCATCTTTATATTTGTTTTCCTTTTTTACTAAAAAAAGAATATTGCAAGAAAATTTTCAGGTATATATTCAAGCAGAATTCTTCAGCAACAGAGACTTCACCTCCTGAGGTACAACCATACCCCGAATTTCCTCTTGCTTCGCTGAGGACGGCTTCAGCTTAGGGTGGGAGGAGTTACACCCAGCTTTCCCACAGATACTGCTGACTGCCTACATCTGCACTTTTCTGCTATATATACCCAATCATATTCTGCAACATTGTCTTTCGCTCTCTGATGTTTTGCCAGTCTTTATGTCTGTATAGCTATTTGTAATAAAGTTACTTTTTAAAAAGCCGAATCAGTGTTCATTATATATAACTAATGACAAAACAGACTAAGAATAAATTTCCTCCACACACAGTAATACTTTTCATATCTTAAAACAAAAATTTTACTAATTAATATCCTCTTGCACAAATTATTAGTTACTGATCTCTAAATAGACAGTTTTTGACAATGGAGATTATTAGTAGAGAAAGTAACATACCCGCGGACCTCCAAATAATTGACAAACCCTGGACTACAATCTAAGACCAGACCACTCTTGGCCGATCCACTTATCTTGAGTCCCTTTTCCATTGTTGAACTTCAGGCTGTATCCTTTACCAAGGAAATTACTATAACCAGATTTACGGTCTGGCTATGGGAAATAAACTTGTTCCCAATACACCCTTATTATCCGTAACACCAATGGGCATATTTCTACTGAATGGTACTTGAAAAAATCTTGATCAGTCTATCTCCACTTTAACTCTTACTCCCATCGCCAAAAATCTCATTCATAGATCAGTCACACTCTCTGACAAGACATTTCATAACCAAAATGTCAAATGTGTGAAAGACATCCTCCTTCTAATGGTTTTCCTACATCTACCATTAAGAAAACTTGTTCACAATGTCTATATTACCACTTCCCAAACCAAGTCCCCCTCTTAAAATAATGACTTTACTTTCCGTTCCTTTCCTTACATTACCAATAAATCCTTAATAAAACTTTCCCTAACCTGAAGCTTGCTGAAAACTTAAATTTATTTACATCCACTTCCTAATTGCCATGGTTCACACATTGGCCAAACCAAAAAACAAATAAAACCTGCCCTCACAAAACAAGCCATCCACAACACACATACATTTGATTTTCAAAACATTACTATTTACTGATCATTTTCCAAACTATAATATAAATAATGCAGAAGGTCAGCAGTGAAGAAAGAAAACCCACAATCTATTCAAAATCTATGCTTCAATATACTCCAAATTACTTAACAATTGAGTTTTTCATTCTCCCTAGCAATATTATAATTTTCACAGGAACTTCCTACATGTGTGGGTCTCATTTTTTAATTAATTTTGATAAACCATACTTTTTACTCAGTCAACCTCTAGAATATATATGTATATAAATGAATGATTAATTTAATATGATCACGATCAAACCTAGGGTTTCTTCCATTTAAATAAATGCCTTTAAAACTACTTTTTTTTTTTTTTTTCTAAAAATGATTAGAAGTTTATAGAATGAATGTTGCAATATACATTAAAGAAAAAACCTTATTGTATTTGCTACCTAAACTGTTACCCAATTTTTGACACCCAAATGAATTTGCCCAGTATTTTGGAAATCTTTATTCTACATCTGTCATACCCATTCACAAACAGTTTTTACAGGAGGGGAGTTGTTGGGTGAGGAGGCACCCAGATTTTTACAAGGCAAAACCTTCATACACAATTTGACAATGTCATCCTAAAATTAAAAATAATTTTAACAGGAACTCCATGGATGACATAGAAAATTAAAAAAAAAAAAAAAATGTTTCTTATTAAACCTAGCAGAAAACCTATCCAGTTTAAGGTATTGATAGGATAAGATAGGCATGGGAATAAATGCCTCCCTTCCATTTTATTTTGAGGTTTTTAGCAAAAATAATATAACTTTAAAAACATTTCCTTTCTCATCTCCCTTATAAACATAGAAATTTCCTTTATAAGCTAAACAATACCATCTCTGTATGTTGACTTTTCCTACCACGAATTTTCTCACAATAATTAAGTTTAATCTCCACTCCTTGAAAAGCTATTTATTACTTACCTCCTAATCCTTCTGTGACAAATCAAACAATTTATCACATGTTAATTATTGTTCTCATGAGATGAAACCATATATCAGTTTTCACAGGTCAGAAGTAGCAGAATAAAATTGTCTTAATGAGTTAAACCAGTTCTATTAAAGTATATGTGTTTGAAAAAATGCCTAGCTTCAATATTCAAATACCTGGCTTGTATTCATCACCAGAGTCCTCACTGTCAAGATCATATCCCTCAGGTTTCTTACTGGGAGAACATTCTTCATCAGAATCTTCAAAAACCAAAATATTGAATCATAATAAAATATTAAATAGATATAGAATTTAATTAAAACAGTGATCCAAAGAAAGAATACAATACCATCTGCAATAATAATTCTTTTTCTTGATTGAAATTTTGGTTCCTCAATAATTGAGCCAGAACCATTAGGTGATTTCAAGCCTGGACTCTCGTTTATTGGAACTTTTGATACAGTATTTAATAGGTCGTTTGTAGATTTCCTATTAGGAGTTTTAGAAGCTGATAGTTTGTTATTCGGTGTTAACTTATTTGTTTTGGGTTTACTTTTGGGAGTAGTGCACTCATTACTATTTTCAGATGAAAATAATTTTTTGTTAGAGTTATTAGTAGACTGAGCAGGTGATTTCGTGAAAAAACTATATAGTGTTTTCTGAGACATAACTTATAACAAAAATCTAAAACTATATAAAACTACTAATATAAGAGAGGCGCCAAAAATACAGGTTAGGCCCAATTAAAATATGTTTGACCAAAATGGTTGGTTATTATTTTTTTTTCTTTGAATCAAACAACTATATAAATTAATTGAATGCTGCAAAAAAATTTCTATCAAGATATAGATTAAATTTAATGCACTATTTTACAATATTTTAAAAGCATGATAGTGAATAAATAAATAACTAATCATGGACACCCCCCTCTCTTTTTCACAAAATATTAAAATCGGTCAAAGGAAAAAGGGTGCTAAAAAAAAAAATTATTTTGCTTCAGTATTACTCACAGATACTAATAAATTGAGTGGTATAAAGCAAAGTCTCAATACTAATGAATATTTTCCTAAAATACTTTTGGAAGATTAAATCTCTTTGCTTTATACTTGCTTGTTACTGGAAGTTGGTTCCCGGGAAAAATGACAGATCGTCTATCTATTGAGAAATTTTTGTTTTTGAAATTGTTTTTTTTAACCCAGTTGCACTGTTCATTCTTTTTTTTAAATTACATATAATTGATGTACTAATGGCTGATATAAAAGCCATTGATAAGACTACTGTGCATAGAATATGTTCTGGTCAGGTAATATTTTAAGTAAAAAATTTTTTTTAGTGGTGCCAAAATGAGAAGTTGGAGTTTTAGTATTACTTGCAATTGTAATACAGTATTTTTAGAAATAAAATAAGATAATTATTTTAAAAGAGAAACAGTTTGTGTTTAAGGAGTAAGTTTTTTGAGAAATATGAGTTATATTCATATATTTCTGCCTCTTGATCATATCTCAATCATAAGCTAAAGAGTTGCTATTAGGTTAGCACTTAAAGCCAAGTCAATATATTTGCATTGCCTTCTTTTATTAGTAGTAGGTTGTTGAATGTCTAATGGCCAAATTGAAGTTTAAGGGTATACAGTCTCTCTCTCTACACACACACATATATATATATAATTAATTACCATAAATACTCTCTTATCTTGTTCCTTTTGTATTATTTTATTTGTTACAATAAGTATTCAAAATGGGAATGGAGTTGAAATGCAAACTTGTATTATTGTGAAAGTACTATTAGGTACTCTAAGATTGAAGATGATTTTGTATGTAATTTGTAACTTGTACCTCTTAACTCCATGGAGCTAGAAACCCTTATGCCCCTTGGCTTTAATAAGCCTTCGTCATATGGCTGGATCTTGCTTGTTTGCTTCCCAATTGTATTTGTCCATCAGCTGCCAGGCAAAGATACAGTGTCCTATCAACTTTCTGGGTCTGCTTATCTCTCTCAACTCTCTTTCTAATAGAGCCTACTATTTCATAGCTATTTTGTATCTCTTTTATAGCTGTTCTAGTAACATGATCTTACCAACATTGATTTCAATGCTTAATGTTATGCCTATTTCATTCACATCCCTGTGATGTGTTGCAAGTTGTATATCTCTGGCCTTCAGAATTTTCTGACTGGTTCTTAGTTGTATTGTTTCTATAACCAGTGTCATTTTCTAATCAGATCATATGTACATAAGTCTATGTTTTGAATTGTAAATTAACACTCAACTACCAGTTTTTGAGTTGTTGTTTTCTAAGTAGGTTTTGTAGTTCCTTTAGTCACACTTGAAAAGGAAGGATTCAAAAACTAGGTATTTAGGTCATTATGGAAATACAAGCACTCTAATAGAAGATATATATTTTTCTTTTTGAAAAATTATCATAATAACAGTGTATTGAGGTTGCATTTGAGTACTTCAAAAAATATTTTGCCTTAAGTTAGAGATTTTTAAAAAGAATCATTCAAAAATTTCTAACTTAAAAAATAAAATTTTAATTAATCTATAGCTTTAATATCTTTAGAACTGATAAAAGTTCCATTGTACAAAGAAAACGTATAAAGGATAATATGCATTCCATCTTTTATAGGAGTTTATAAATATAGCAATTTTTATATATTTCCTTTTGAACTATTGTATAGAAATATATATGAATAGAATATATATTAATTCTTCTTATAAAAATTACTTTTAAATGTTATATAAAAATCCCTATTAACTATTGTTATAAAATCCCTATGAACTGTCATGAAAAGAATCTGAAATGTTAGCAATTTTCAGAAATTTGCAAACTTCTTTCAGTGGCTGTTATACTATAGTATTTTTACTCCAATTTTTCACACAATGATAAATTTTTATTCCAACTTAATTCCATAACACTTGGAGTAAAAATGTAAGCTGATCCTGTTTCTTAGTGATTTCTTGTTAAGTATCTCTAAATATCATTAATAATAATAATAATTATATTTCCAGAAATCCTGAAAGAAAATAGACATGTCAACATACCATAATTAATTAATGTTATACACCTAAAAAAAAAGAAAGATATATGTCAATGAGAAACATATAGTAGTTTTAAGCTTTAGCTATCTAGAATTTGAAATCTTTTTCATTATTTTTTTGTTTTGAATTTTCCTTGGTAGCCCTTTATACAGTAGCGCATCTATGTTATTTACACTTTTTTTTTCAAAAGTAATGTTGTAGAGATTTTCAATTATTTCATTATTTTACAGTAGTATTTTTGTAAATAATTGCTGTTTATCTATTCTTTTAAAAAATTTTTAATTTAAAAAATAACTTCTAAAGTTATGGTTTTATTTTTTTAAATTCAGCATAAATTAATTCTTTCTCAAGACTCGTTTTCATTAAGTTTTTTATTTTAATATACTTAATTATGAGGTTATAAAGATAATATGTATTTTTAATTATTATTGTTTGAGAAAAAAAAATTACTTATTGACTACAACTACTTCTTAAATGTTAATCATATTTAATTTCATCTAATTATTTTACTTTTAACTTAACTGTGGACTAATAACTTTAATTCCACAGTGAGCTTTCTAATTTTTTATACTTGTTTTCATTCTAGGTTGTTCTCAGTTTAGCAATAGCAGTCAAAGAATTAGTCGAGAATAGTCTAGATGCTGGAGCTACTGTAATAGATGTAAAATTCAAGGAATTTGGTAGTGACCTGATTGAAGTAGCTGATAATGGTTCTGGAATTCATCCAAATAACTTTCAAGGGCTTAGTAAGTGTTAATAACTTTTTTTTTTTTTACATTATAGTTTTAAAGTTAAATTTCTATTTTATTTACTGCTTTCTCTTGGACCCAGGAATAAGGCCTTGAATCAGTGGAAAAATGAAAATTTATGCTCATAAAAAATATTAATTAAACTTATTTTTTAGGTTTCATTGCATGTTACTCTTGACACTAGGATTCACCTAGAACTTCTTTGTGGTTTCATAAATTACATGACTGAAATATGAAACATAGGCGATATATTCTAAATAAAACAAAAAATGTCAGTACTAATGACAATTAGGGTTTGTTTATTATTTTAAAATAAAATAAATTAATTTACCTTTTAAGACAAAAATAAATAAATGTTTCTTCAGTAGCTTCAGAGTAGATGTAAAGGTAGGGATAAAATATAAGCTTTGGCTTCTTAAAACTACTCATTGACTGAATCTTGGAGTTGCTGAGAATACTGGGGATGGATATTCACTAATTCGTAATTCTGTACCAATAAGATTCTAAGAAAATCATTTTAATTACTAAATTTTAGTAACTTAACTTTATTTAAATAATGAAATTAATTGTGGTTTGTAATCCCAAGTTAAATTTTTTAGGTAAGTAAAAAATCTTACTACCTTCCCGGCTGAGGTAGTAAGATTTTTTTGTTGGCTCCCTTTGCATTTATTGTAGAAAATTTAGCTCTATTTATTGTTGTATATAATACCCTTTTATATTTCTTCGATCTTTATAAAGAACTCACCTTTAATAATCATAAATGTAATTTTTTTTCTATTATTTTTCAATGATAAAATTACTGCTCTCTAACTTTCTTTATTTGTTATCATTTATTATTCATGTTATTTGTCTGTTTGCTCTCAAATTTCTACAATATGGTAAATATAAAAATCAAATTCATTAATTTTACTTTTTTCTTAGAATTAATTCAATGAACCGTTAATCCCTTTGAAAAAACTTTCAGCATTTCTGATTGTTGACCCAGTAGTCACAAAAATTATGGCTTTTATATTTCATAGTATGAATTCCTTATAGCTTTCATTTTCTCTATATTTATATATACACACACCATTGTTATTTTAAATAAGGTGATATTTATTTGCGATCTTTTTTCTAGTAGATAATATTTGATTCGATAATGTGATATTTGTTAATGTATATAAGAATATACTAGTGTATATTAGTAGTGTTTTTTTTTTCTTTGGCTTTCAGTCAAGGTAGTAGTTAACTCTACCTTGATCGAAACCCCCCCCCCCCCCTAAAAAATCTAATAATCTCAATTTTAGTGCTCTCCCTCTCTATATTATACTTTTTACTCTGAAGAAGGCTTGGAATTCAGGTAAAATCAGGTTAATTAATCCTGTCATTGGCTGGATTGTGTTGTAAGTATATGTAAATGGTTTCAAATAATTGGAGTTTTTGTTCATAGGGTTCAGTGAAAATAATACTAATGTTATTAAAGTTGAATGTGTGCCCTTCATGAATGACGTGTTTTGTGAGGGCAGTTTTATTCATTTTTTGTTGATTTCATTTTTGTGATTGTTGATTTTATGGGAAATAGGGTTTTTGGTTTTCCCAATGTTGGAACTTTGGCAATTAGGAGTGGAACAAGGAATTTTCTAAAGAATTGGTTCTGTTAGGAAGGGGGATGAGGTCTTTTAGGAGGGTGTAAATGGATTTTAATTTATTATTAGTGGAAAAAGCAAGCTTAAGATCAGGGAAAGTTTTTCTAACTATAAACTAAAATCCGTTTACACCTTCCTTAAAGACCTCATCCCTCTTCCTAACAGAACCAATGTTGTACAGAAAATTCCTTGTTCCACTCTTGATTTTCTTGGTTCCAACATTATGCAAATCAAAAACCCTAATCCCGTAGAATCAACAATCACAAAAATTACATCAACAAAAAACTAATAAAACTGCCCTCACAAAAACTTCATTAATGAAAGACTCCCATTTGACTGTGATAACATTTACCATTTCTTCTTCCGGGTTGGACCATGTCAAGTTGTTGATTGTTGCCGAGCTGTCGCACTTCATGTGATGGCTTCTTCAGGGCTGAATAGAGAATGAGAGCTGTAAAAGAGAGGAACCTGGAAGAAGAAACGGTAAATACATCTGACGACCGTCGAAGCTTACGTGAACATGTGATAACATTGCTATTCTTCCCACGGAACCCTATGAATATTTACATAAACTTACAACATAATCTAGTAGAACTAATTTCTTCGATTTATTCAAACATTTTCAACATTCTGAAGAACCATTTGAACTCCTTCAAAAGAAACCTGTTTATCTTTTTTCCTAGTTCCTTAGTCTACTTATCTGCAATAATTCCAACCCTTTTTCCTAGTATTGCCCCCTAAGATGCAGGCTGCTCTACCTTTGTACCAACCGCCTCATACCCCCTCGTACTCCACCATCCACATTGTCCATTTCAAAAATTTCTCCCAATTTCCAAACCCTACCTTTCAGTCATGAATATGGGATCTTTGTGTCAAGATGTCCCCTCTCGCCTTCATGATAGGTAGGTGTGGTGAATTTTTCTAGGCAGTTGTTATTTTTTTCCCACAACATTTGACATCACATTACTTTAAGTTAGGGCAATTCTATGTTATAATAATGTAAATAATTTAATTTGTTATGTTTTTCTTATGAAATTATATTTTAACAGCCCTGAAGGTGGCTTACAATGTAAGCCAAAATGTTGGCAGATAATTAAAAAAAAATTTAAATTGTATTTTTTGGATCTACTTGACTGAACCCCTACCAATAAAATATCTACTAATAATCTCTACGGTCAAAAACTCTCCATTTGAACTTGCATTTGATAATTTTTTTTTTTTTATCAACTTTAAATACATATATTTTGTACATCAACTTGATTCAACAGGCATTAAATATTATGAGCGATAAGAAATATATCAAATATACTTCTCTTTACATTGTTGTTTTTTACTATAAGAATTATACTCTCTTTGAAGTTCTGATCATCTTGGAAACTAAGGTAATCTTCATGGATAATCATAAAGGTGGCTCATTTCTTTAGCTTTTTCTTTATTGAATAATCCTTTATTAAAGTAAAGGGTTATTATGACTACCAATGAATATAGAACTATCATACCTTCTATTATCCGTCTTCATTGGTTTCTGCAAACCATCTTCTGTGGTCCAACATTTTGGAAAAATTTTTCAGGAAACCAATAATTCGACCCTATGCCCACACAGTGGTGGCTACAGGACATAAGTCAAGTAAGTCATTTGGCTATTCACAGCACTTTTTCATTGTAGAGGAATTTATTGGTATAACAATTATTATTATGGTAATTTTACCAAAATCTTTTACTTAAAAGGAACCCATTCCTTTCTGTAAGGTTTTTTCTCTATAGCCATTGTTGCTTTTACATACTACAACAAATGCATCTTCTAAATGATTTATACCATTTGAAAATTTTTGGTACTAGTGTCAGGTTCGTTGATAAATATAATCTGTTTGTTTGTTGATGCCTTGGTATCCACATCTATAAAATTATTTTAACTACTTTCTTCTTCAAGATACCAATAGTTTTATCCATTGTAATTCATAAATATTGTTTGGTTTTTTATACTTGTTTTTATTTTTGTGATAACTGGTTCATCTATAACATTTTTTTTTTTTTTTTTTTTTCAATTTTTCATTTTATTTTATTAGTTCTCAGTTGAATGCTTTAATTTTTATTATTTTTCCTTAATCTGACTGATTTTCTTTTTTAACTTTTTCTTTATTTCCTCCACATAAACCACATTTGTCTGAAGCTTCTTGGTGAAAGTGTAAAGAGACATCGAGATTAGTCGATGTCTCTTTACACTTTCTTTTATTCATTCATCAGCAGTGTCCCCACTTTGTCTTCTTTTAAACTTTCCTTTGATATATAATCTTTAGAAATAAATTAATTAGGTTTTTTTTTTTTTTTTTTTTTACTAGTTGCAGCAAGAGAAACTGGCCTGGCCTTGGTTGATATTTTCTTCATCTCTGGTCTGAAAATAACAATTGCCATATTAGAAATAAAAATGGTTTTCCAAAAGATTGTTAAAGGAAATTTATAATTTCATGATGGCTGTTATAAATATATGTGAAATTAGTATACTTAACTACAGTTTTCAAAATTCTTAACAGCTTATTTTGAAAATAGTTTCAATTACTTTTAATATATTAACCACTATATTTAAGCAAAAATAAACTTGTCTTAAATGTACTTTCCTTAATAGATCTATACTTTTAAGAAATAATTATTGTCCTTAGACTTCTTAAAAACTGCATGATTCTTTGACAATGAAACTAAATTAAGACAATTTTTCTTCAAAGATATATTTTTAAAATTAAATTTTATTTTTAATTCAATAAGTATGAATAAAAATAAACAAAAAAACATCTCTACTCATTTCCATGCCTCTAGTTTTGGCCTAAAATACAGAGGATTTTTTTTTTTTTTTTTTAATGCTTTTATTTGTTATTTTATTATGGTCAGACCAACACAACCTTTAGTTCATTCATATAAATAGTTAAATTGACCCTCCCTCTCTCTCATACACACACACTCACAAAATATTCACCCACACATTTCATAAAGGTCGTGAAGAGAGACTTTCAATCTGTAATAATATGGTATAATTTTTGTTTCAGCTTTGAAACATTATACTTCAAAAATTCAGAATTTCTCAGATGTTTTTTCTGTTGAAACATTTGGTTTTCGAGGTGAAGCATTGAGTTCCTTATGTGCACTGAGTGAGCTTTCAGTTGTAACCCGACATCAA
The DNA here is from genome assembly GCA_000696205.2 of Oncopeltus fasciatus. Taxonomy (NCBI): domain Eukaryota; kingdom Metazoa; phylum Arthropoda; class Insecta; order Hemiptera; family Lygaeidae; genus Oncopeltus; species Oncopeltus fasciatus. The sequence continues at coordinate 251,746 of KZ807351.1, read as the reverse complement.
AGCCAACAATGTGGAACAGCTTTAGTTTTTAACAAAAATGGATCCATTACGGAAGAAAAGCGACAAGCACGTCAGGTAGATAGTATTACAAATTATCATTCTTTTTCTAAAAATTGTATTTATTATAAATTTTTTTTTTTTGCATGTCCTCATTGTGTAGAAAAGATGTAATGTAGGGCTGATTTAGCTCTCTCCTAAACAAAAATTCAAAACTTTTTTTATTATTTCTTTACTGTCCTCAAAAAAATTGAATTATAAATGAAAGAAAGTCTACTGGTTTGCTGGTTTCTTTATTGGGACAATATTTTGTCTTTATACCATCATCAGGATTTAAAAAACTTTAATTAATAAAATAATACAATAATTATCATACGAAAAAAAACCTAGAAGCATTATCATAAATAAAAACCTAAGGACATTTCATTTTGATAATAATTCAATATGATTAAAGTTTTATCTCTAAGTTACTTCAAAGTATTTTTCAAAGAAACTCAAATGACAGACAAGCACTTGTGAATCATAATTTAATTATATTTATTTTATTTTCCAATTTCAATTAATTTTTTTTAAAGTCTGGGAGCTGCATAAACTGAGCAAATTCTTTAGGATTATAGTTGATGAATATTTGTGTTTGAACTTCTCTTTCCTGTAATCCCCTATCTATGGAGTGTGTGTGTGTGTGCGGGTGAGTGTGTGATCAATTTATATTTTATTAATAAACAATTCTGGGTTCAGTTTCATTGCTCTGGACCAAATATCAAGGAAAAAAAATTGTTTGATTCTCTTTTAACATTTCAGGTAATCCTCTACTCCTATTGATTTAATTTTTCTTTCTTAATAATAAAGTCAGAATTTAATTTTACATTTTAAAGTGATGTGCCAAATTTTATTTAAAAAAGCAATGAATTTCTGATTCTAGGCTGTAAAATTAAAATTTATGACACTGGTAAACTCCTGCGTCTAGTTATCCAATTTGCTCTGTAACCCCTAAAATATGTATTTTATACATAAACAAACCTAGGTTAAGTTATGTTACTTTAAACTAAATGTTATGCTCACTAGATCTATTACTTTTTTTCTACTTGTGCTCTGCTCATCTAAGTTAGATTTTGCTCAATTATGAACTTGGCTTTTTGTTTTGCATTTATCACTTACATGCCAAATTTCATTAAGGAAATCAAAACTGACCTGTTGAGCATTGACTGAAACATACACACATATATAGAAATTTTAGACTGTCATTTTTGGTGTCAAGTAGGTAAGATCAGAGAAAAAAAATTTCAAAAAATCTGAATACCTGCATTCCTTTTTAGTTTGTTAAATTCAGTTTTAAAAAATGTTATCCTAATAAAAATGATAAAACACACAATGCAAATTTTGATTTTGAAATATAAAGAACAAATTTTGTATCCTAACATGGGAGAATGACAGACCCTGTCAGTAGAGCTTCCTTTGCCCCTCATAGGTTATTCGGACCTTGAGGTTGGTTGCTCTCCAGAATATTAATAATACAACTAATATCCAATAGCCATACATCTAAGGCCCCTATGCTTCACTGGTATTAGAGAATATTTATGGTTCTCCTGATGGGTTTAGTTAAAATATTTAATTTAATTTAACAGACCTTGTCTGCCTTATCATCAACTTGTACAAGAATAATATGACTAGAATGAAATGTACCACATTTGACAACTATTAAACTAGCTGCCAAGGCCTGTCACAAGTATTAGAGAGCCAAGGATTTCTCGTCTGTCCCTTCCACTTGCAAGGGTGTTTTCAAATTAGCCCACACTGCAGGCATTTGCCTAGATAGAATGACTCGTACTCAGATGAGAGCAGGTGCTACCCCAAAATTACCCACTAGCATCACAAGCTCACAAAAAAATATATTAATAACTGCCATACTAACCTCCTCCAAAATCTGCTGGTTGGCTAGGTCTTGTGCAACAGCTCTTTAGTCGTGTGCTCTCAGCAAAATGGGAAGGATGAGGGCAGCTTCTCTAGCAGCTTTGAGCCATTATGCCTTATCAGAATTTTCTAGATACCGGCTGAGCCTAGTGCCTTATTGTTCTTTACTTTACTCTTCATCATCCTCTTGGAACTTCACATCATTCAAGTAGTCTTGAACTTCTGGCCCTGTGTTACCACTTCCTTCATCATTCAAGTTGTCTTGTATTTCTGGATATCTTTCACCACTTCCTCTTTTTTTTCAGAGACTTAAAGTGCCCTTCACATTTCTCCACTATATTATGTGTTTGGAGTTGGCCTTATTCATCTTTGTTTGACATACTTTTTTTTATTTGAAAACCGCTAGCCTCTCATTGATCTTTTGGAAGAAAAATGTTTTTTTTTTAATTTATTTATTATTCATTATTTATTTATATTCACACGGAAAAATGGAGATTTCTGTATGACATGAATTCCATCCGCTTGTTCTCCCAAGTTTTTATCATTAAAGTTTTTTTTCTGTCTCTTAATGTTCCTGTACACTTTATGTATGAATATTTTTGTAAGTCACCTTTCTGGTGATGACTGTTTGACATTCAGCTTCCTCAACAGTTTGCTTGAGTTGCCAGTTATTCCTGCCCAGTGGTGTTTAACATTCTCGCCTCTGTCACTGATACAGCTCCCCAAGCTTTGCCATAAGGTACTGCTATGCTGAGCTTTGACTGGTTCCTGGCTAAGCTTAGGAAGTGATCTGAATCCCCATTTACTTTTTCAAGGGAACTCATTTCAATTAGATCAGGTTTTTGCACTTATTAGAATGTGGTTGACCTGATTCAAGGTAGCTCTATTTGATCTCCAATTTACCCGGGGAATCTTCTTCCTCAATTCAATCACCAGACTATGATTTGCCGTGAAATCTATGAGCCTTGCTGGAAGATTCATGCAAACTAGAGGCTCCAATTGTTGGATGGTAGCAGGCCCTCAGTCAACTTGCCCTTTGATTTCCTTGAGGATTATATTAATTAAGTCATTTTATTAATGCCTCCTAGCTGGTCATGAATCACATCCATATCCTCCTCTGATCTTGCTTCAGATGTTATATGAAGCTGGTCAGTGACTAGTTAAACAAAAATAAAATATTATCATATTATCCAATGATCTACTAAAAATATCAAAAATACTCTTGAAGCTCCAACATGATTGGGTTGTAAAATTTTTGTATTTGCAAATTTATCATAGGTAGTAGTCAAATTCTTAGTGTATTTCTAGTATTTTAGCTACTGAATTGTTCTCATGACAGATTTTTCAATATTTTATTTTTTTCCTGATTTTTACCCAATAATATAAAATGTTTTTAATTAATCTAATTTTAATATAAATATGTTCTTTATTATTTTACCTAAATTAACTTACTACTATGATTGGAAGATCAAAATGTTGCTCTAATTGTTAATTTTGTAATAGTTTTGATGATAGGTTCATCAATCATGAAAGCATACATTGAATAAAGGCACAACAAAAAGTGTGAAATTAGGTTTACTCCCCCATTGTCAAAACTTTTTTTGATGAATGAAAATTTTACATAACATTATACAATTTTTCCTTGCAGGTAGGCACGACATTATTTGTCAAAAATCTTTTCAGCACTCTTCCAGTAAGGCAAAAGGAATTCCATAAAAACCTTAAAAGGGAGTTTCACAAAATGACTCAGCTCCTTTATGCTTACTGTCTAGTTTCAACTGGTGTAAAGTGAGGATTGTTTTTTTTAATTTATTTATGTTACTTATTTATATTTTATTATTTATTATTACCATTAATATTATGAAGAAAGTATTTTTTTTTATTCCATGAAAAACTTTTTTAAAGAATATTTTCTTCTTTTGTATCCAAGCTGAAGTATTGAAAATTCAATAAATCAAGTGGCAAAAAACTTTGTTCTGTGTACATCATTTTTCCTGAATTTACTTCAAATATTTTAATTAAAATATTCTGATGGAAATCGGGATTTATGCTCCATCTCTGCTGATATGGATCCTAATATTATATGAGCTAGATCAGTGCTGGCCAAACTTTTTTAATGGAGGGGCCTCAAAGTTTAAGAAATTCTAGGTGAGGAGCAGAATTATAGAAAAAATGCATTTTGTGTTAAAGCTTTTAATCATAATATTATAAAAACATTACAGCATTACACACTTGTGTGAAAGGCTGTGCATAGCAGTGCATTACACACTTGTGTATTACACACAAATGTTACAAATTACCTTTTACCTTAAATAATAATTAATTTAACTTTTATTCTAAGGTCCTGCCGTGGTAGGCGTGTGAGACATATGGATTGATTTTGATTTTTCATAATATTTTCGAAAGCAGGTTCCAGCTCTGATGAAGCAAATTTTAGCAGTGCAAAAAGGTGTTCATCAGTCTATTGGTTTCTGATTTAGTTTTACCATAATTTCATGGTCGAAAAAGTTCGTTCGCACATATGAGACGACGCAAACATCGCCATAATTTTCTGGGCATGAGCAGAAATTCTTTGGGAATTCAGCTGTCGGCAGTGCTCTGCCGACTAGCACAAAACTAGATTTTTAAATCTAGTTTTGTGGAATTTAAAAACAGTTGCTATAAATGGATAATACACTGCGTTTCAATAATTTTTGACTGCAATTCTGCAGATACATTTTCCGGATCTACATTAAACGGCATCAATAAAACATCTAGCCTGATTGATTGTTCTTGAAATCTAGTTTCAAAATCTGTGTGAAGTTTCTTAAACTCCTGACTGAATTCTTTTAGTTTCTTTCAGTTACTGGTGATGTGTGTTAAATTTTTCCTTGCCAGGCAGTTATAAAACAGAAAAAGCTGAGTTTTAAATGATTTCAGACAACCCCAAGTCTCATTTATAAATTGGCACTTTCTATGCACTGTTTATTTAATTTGTTATGATGTTTGAGCAAATTGATAAAAAATTAGTTAAGATTTATTTGCAACCAAATATTTAAATAGAAAATGTCTGGATGGAGATTTTCCTTTTACATAATGTCTTAATACATCATTCATTTAAGATGAAGTTATTTTATGAAATAATATTTAAAAAATGTATTTATCGATATGCTCACAAATTCTGTATTCAACAGTAAAACATTAAAAGATAATATCATCACTTTTTAGTAACATTTAACTACAAGTACTGAGAGGTTATTCGAAACCTTTTAATAGAAAATGTTGAATGTTCTATGCTCTATGCTTGCCATTTTCAAAGAATAATACCAAACTTAATATTTTATTTTGTGTTATATTATCAGTGTTATTAGTTGATGTTTGATGTCTAGGTATAAGAATTAAAGATTTATTGGAAGAGACATTTAACATACGTGAACTTCTTCAACTACATATAATAAACTATATATATATAAACAATCAACATAATAAACTATTGCCTTTAAAATATAATCCCCTTCCCCAAAACTTTAGCACTCTTCATTCCTTGAATGAATAAAATTGTTTGCAAAAAATTTCTTCAGATCCTGCGTAGGAGTCCAGAATACTATGTTCTGTTTATAATTCTATGTATATATGTATTCTATATACAGTAAATTCCCTTATCTGTGATTCTGTAAACTAGCTTGCTAATTTATCAGCCTTGTTCAGTACATGAATACAATATCTAACAATTTAATTATTATATTACCTATTATATGGGCCTAATATATTTACTTCTACTTAATCATTCCAAAACTCACAAATGGCATTTCTACTTTAAGGAAACCAAAATAAGAGCAACATAATGATGCAGTATGTATGTGATACAGACCAACATTTTACCTAACTACCCTGTAAATGGTGTGATGATGGAAAAAGCCATTTATAGGGCAAAGCCATTTCATTGAACAAAGCATGAACGGAGATTCTAATTTTTTGCAAGTGATGGTTGGTTGAGGAAATGGAAAGAGATAACAAATTTAACTATTTCATAATTAAAAATTGTCATCGGATATACAAGAGGCAAACCTTAAGTAAGATTTTTTTTAAATTGATTCTCATCTCTTAGTTTACAATTTGGATGGACCAGGTCTGTTTTATTTACAAAATACTACAAAAATAAATAAATAAACACTATGCTGGAGTAGAAAAACTTCTGCACCTTTTTTTTTTTTTTTTAAATAAAAAGAGAGAACAATACTACACAGTGCTCACATTCTACTGTACTAACTTCCTGTGTTTGCTAATTTACTAACCCCAGAAAAAACAAACATAAATGTTTATTGTTGAAAAACATAAACCCCACTCTCTGTCTGCTTACAACATTTTGTTTGGATAAATGAAACTTTGTTTTTCTTATGGTTTCCTTAAAAATTTACTCCAGCTATACAAAATAATTTATTTTCCAAAATTTACCACTTGAAGCAATTTTAATTTTTGCTGATGGCCATTTTCTTCCTAAAAATTACAATATAGTAAATGAAGATATAAAACCTTTGAGATGTTATATTCCTATTCCGATGGGATTCTTTTTTATCCCCAGACTTTATAAAATAATTTGTTAATTTGTCATTTTCCTATCTGGTTTCCTTTTATGGCCTCTGAATCCTTTAATTTATTTATTTTTTTTAATTGAGTGATTTTCTGATGCCCCTGGGGGTTTCTGTGTGGTTAAATGGGTTTCTTTCCACATTTCTCGTATGACTTGTTTCAACCTCCTAACTGATTATTTTATTTTTCCCTGCCAACACATAGACTTGCCATTTCTCTGGTGCTATGTACCAACAGTTGCACGCTCTTCATAAGATTTTCTTCTTGACCTCCTTGATGAGTTTAGATTTTTTTTTTTAATTCTATTTATACCTTTTCATTTGTTTAGTATCGTAATAAACTTTTACTAATTTTTGTTTCTTCCCTATACCTTTTAATGATTTTATTTTCAGAATTACTTGTACTAATCAAACACAAAAGGGGTCACGATCAACAATAATGTCTACTCAAGGATCTAAATCTGTGAAAGAGAATATATCTTCACTTTTTGGGAGCAAGCAGGTGTGCATTTCTATAGCTTGTGCAAGTTTATATAGCTTACCTCAAATTCAATTTATAATAGTTTTATAGTTATGAGGCACTAATTCTCTATCTATCTATTTTAAACTAAACTTCCATTTGCTATTTTAAAACTTTTTTATCAGTTAAAGCATGCTGTTAACCTTCGAAATTTTGATTGATTTTATTTTATTTTAAATTCAATCTATAAAATCACTATAATTTTTTTAGCAACTGAAATATTTTGCCATTGAGCAAAATTGTGCTCAATGCTTATCTGGTTTCTTAAACTGTTTTTTATTCAGGCTTGCTTATTTTTATGTGTATGGCCCATGGATTTATCTAGGATCACGCTGCATCATAGTGGGTTAGTAATCTGTGCTTAATAGACTTTTATAGAGAAAGCTTCCCCCTAATTACCCTGAAGAGAGATTAGAAATACAAATTTTGTATTATATTAACATATTATGTATATTTATGATGTATTATTATTTGACAATTTTTTTTTTTTCATATTTGAATAATTTCAAATTTTTATTTCTTTTAGCTGAATACTCTTCTTGATATCAAGAAGGCAGTTCCTCCGCAAGAAGAATTAGAGGAATTCAAGGCTAACGTAGTTGATTGTAACATAATATCTTTTGAAGGTTATGTTTCATCTTGTGCTCATGGTTCTGGGAAATCTGCCTCCAATAGACAATTTTACTTCATCAACTCAAGGCCTTGCGAACCCCACAAGGTTTATTAATTTAAATTAATTTATTTTTCATGTTATTTGCCTTTTTCAAACATTCTAATATACTTGGTTTTTATGCAATTTGTACTATCTTTTAATTCATNGACTAAGTATTTATCATTTATGATTTTTTCAGTAAATGAGTTAAATATATTTATTTTTTTTTTCAAATTTTGCTTAGTAAAATTGTAATTTAAAGTAATTGCTTAATGTTTGAGTGAAAAACTTTAAAGTAAAAGAAAAGTTCTCAAATATTTGAGTTTGTTATGAGTGTCATATATTTGTGATACAAAATAAGTGTGATATATAGAAAATTGTATAAAGAGGATAAAATATAAGATTTTTTGTCTTTAATCCAGTAGCTAAAATTAGAAAAAGTTATATGCTCAAAGCATAGTATTGATCAAATTATCTGCTTCATATGTAGTTTTCATTGTACAACTTTGATTTTTCTTAATTATATGAATTATTTATTTATCTCTATTAATTTACACTTTGCAGGCATCTTTATTAGAACTCTATGAAAAAATTCCTTCTACTCTTGTGGTAAATAAAATTTCACTGTCGAATAATTTTAATTCTGCTTTACAAGATCAGTTTGGAAAACCAAATAACAGTAAATTTGAAGCATGGAAGCATAGGAGCGACTTAAAGAGATGTTCTGACATTTGTAATGTTAAAGAAGTTCCCCAAAAGCGTATGTTTATTTCTAGTCATTTTTATATATTATTAATCTATTATTGGACTATCCTATTTTCATTTTGATTTGTTAATGTATGCCTATTGCTTAAATATTTTCAAAATTATTTTATTCTTTCAACAGATTTACTATAAGAAAAGTCTATCATTTAGAAGCTTCTTAAATTAAGCAGATTTCTCATGTTTCATTAAGGTATGCATAAATGAGAGAAAATGACAAATTATAATCTTATAAGCTTGAGAAAGCAATGAGCATAAATGGAACGACCATTTAATTTTTCTGATGGTTACAATCAATATGGAATATTGATCACTTAAGGGATGATTTAGAAATAGTCTTTTCGGTTTCAATTAATTTTATTAGTGACTGGTTTTGGTGTCAATACACCATCTTCAGGCACGAAAACAGAATTATATTACAGACAAAATCATTATCAATAACAATTAATTCAGCAATACTACACTGGGGGACAAAAAAACCGGCGCACCTGGAATTTTACCTGAAAAATGCAGATTAATTAATTATTTTTGTGTGCGGTGTAATAACTGGCACTTGTGTACCAATTTTGTTTTTAAGAACATTGAATCTAATTTATCACAATAATTTTTGGCTAAAATTACTTTATCTAAATCATGCAATTTTAAAATTTGCACAAAATTAAATCCTATTTATATATAACATTGTTAGATATTTAGTTGTCATTATATATTAATTGTTTTTCAGTATCATGTTTTCAAGTTTTCGGTATAATATTTATGGTCCATGTGTGAGATTTATTACCTGTATTTTAGTTCTTTTTAATACTTTTTTGGTTTTGTTTTTTTATAAGGATAAAAAATTATTTTTGTTTGTGATTTTATATTAATTTATAAAAAGAAAAGAAAGTAGCTAATAGTCTATCATTATTTTACCCTCTTCTAAGCTGCCTTTATTTTCAAAAAATAATAGTTTATAAAAAATATAAATTTTTTTATGTGCTCAAAGTAGAGACCAGTTTTTCTCAAGTCAAGCTCACCTAATTTTTCATTGAAAATTTATTAATAATTGTCCATAAAATTATGGGATAATGACTAATTATTATTATCCCTCCCCATAACAAATTTTTTGTATTGTTTGAAAGGTTATCAAATTTTTTACTGACATTCTTGTATAGTTGAAGGGAAGATTTAAACATTTTTTCAAATCATTAATTATTTTTTAATTAGTCCCTTGTGTGTTGCTGACAGAACCCATTTCTTTGTTTGGCTTTACATTTCTTGCTAACCAAAGTTGGAGCAAATAAAATCTACATCCATCTCACTTAGCTAATCAGCCAAATCTGACAACTGATAAACTGGTTATTTTGCTTAGGCACTTTTGCTGGGAAACCTAATGATTAAAAACAGTTTGTACATTAAAATGTATTAGTAGATCTATTTTGTTGGGGTTCTGTACTACCTTGACTGAACCCAAACAACAAAAAAAAACATCTACTAGTGATCTCTATAGTATAAAATTCTCCATTAGGAATAACAATTTTTTTGTATTTTTTTTTTCAGATTATAAAGTTAGTAAATCAGGTATATCACCAGTTTAATAAACACCAATTTCCTTTTGTCTTTCTAAACATTTCACTTGAAAGAGAATTGGCAGACGTTAATGTCACTCCAGATAAAAGACAGGTTTTTCTTATTCATGAAAAATTAATCATTGCTATTATTAAGGTAATTTAATTTTTTTTCTTACATGAAAATATGAATTTAGCAGCCATAATTATTGGGTATATTTCGGCTCCTAAGTAAAGTTTACAAAAATTGAATATGAACAAATGGATTTCTTATTACATAAAATGAGGAAGTATAAATATCAATTCATAGTTAACTGTGAACTACTACTTTCTTAGTTCATTTCATCTTCTACTGTGAAATTATGTTATCGTTCAGCTAGTTGAGACAATACAAAAAGATAAACCTTATATTATTCATAAAATACCTCAATTAAAGTTCAATATTAACTTTATTAGATGACTTTAGTTGGGGTTCGGTCACGGTAGATCCAAAAAAATACAAATTTAAAAAAAGTGTATATTTTAAAAGATTATCTGCCAACTTTTTGGCTTACATTGTAAGCCATCTTCAGGCCTGCCTATCATGAAGACTAGAAAGGACGACCTGTCCCTGAGTTCACATTTCCATGACTTAATCTTTTTTTTTAAATTTGTATTTTTTTTTTGGTCTACCTTGACCGAAACCCAACTAACTAAAATCATATAATAATAATATCTATGGTCAAAAACTCTCCATTTGAAAATATTAACTTTAGTTCTCTTAAATTGTTAGCTATTAATTGACCCTATTGCACTTAGCAGATCAAGCTTATGTGAAATTAAAGTATTTTTCAAATCGATTATGCCATTTAAAAAAAAAAAAAAAAAAAGTATGCAGACTAAGTATTTATCATTTATGATTTTTTCAGTAAATGANTAATAAATAAATAATAAATATAATTAATAGTGATCAGACTCACCCACAGAGTGTCGCAGGATAGGGTTTTTCCCTCATCAGCCTAACGAGAACGCTTATTAATAGTCTCTGGACTCTGTATTTCCCTTCCCTCACTTCTCTCATCTCAGATTTTTTTTTTTGTTGGGGTTCGGTTAAGGTTGATAAAAAAAATCCAACTTTAAAAATATGTATTTTTTTAAATTATTCCTTCTAAATAAACCTGACAAACATTTTTTCTAGTTCCAAAAGTTACTTATTCCCTCTTTTGAAATAAGCCGCTCTTCAATTGTACTTACTGTTTCTTACCCCCCACTCTTCCACCACCCACAATGTCCTTCTTAAAAAAAAAAAAAAATTTCAGAACTGTTCCCCTCAGTCATGAAAATGTGAATCCAGGGGCAGGACTTCCCCTCTCGCCTTCATGTAGGTAGGTGTAGTTAATTTTTCTGCTTGCTGAATTTTTCTACATAGTTTACTACATTCATACTTTTGATACCACATTAAATTTAATTATGGCAATTCTTTATTATATATTGTAAATAATATATTTTCATTTTAACTTTTATTTGTATTCTTATGACATTGTATTTCAACAGCCCTGAAGATGGCTTACAATGTAAGCCGAAACGTTGGCAGATAATTTTAAAAAATACATATTTTTAAAGTTGTAGTTTTTTAGATCTACCTTGACCGAATCCCAACAAAAAAAAACATCTATGCTAATGAGTATATTGTTTTTAATTAGTGGAATATCTATTTACAAACTCAAAAGAATTTTTAATTGTGTAATAAGCTTTAAAATCTGTTTGAGTTTTGATTTATTTATTTAAATTAACTGCAATTTTGGAAGTTGTACTATTTATTCCTGAAATAATTGGTATGATAGGTTGGTCTTCCTTGTGTAATTGTAGAAGATCATAGAATAGGGGAGCTCTCGCATTCATGTCCTTGTATTTATTTCATTCCACTTAATTTTTTAAGATTACTGTGCAGTTGTTGATTGCAATCTTAGGTTAGAATGTGCTTGACCAAATTTAAAAAAAATTAATTTACCTCCATTATTTGAAATAAATTCATCACTTTTTTTTATAATAAATATCAGCCTTTATAATAGCAGTAGAGCCACTTTTATCGGCCTTAAGTATAAGGAGGTTGTTATCAACCAGCTTTTCCTAATGTTCCTAACAATAGGGAAAGGATTACCTGCCGATGGTTGTTTAATTCTTTATAGAGATGGTATTCCATCTATACATTTTCACTTGGCTTTGCTTGGTAAATCATTTATAACTTCTATGTATATTGCCAAGTCACGAATTCTCCTGCAATTAAATCCAAATTTTGGGGAAAATTTTAATCCCTTGTCCAAGAAATTATTTTCTTCTGTATAAAAAATCTTTTTAAATATTTTATTCGTTATGATATTTAATCCCACATTAATTTTATACAATAAATGCAAGGGAATAGAATAAAAAAATCTTACTACCTCAGGACTCGAACCTGGATCTCCTGCTTACCGGGCTGGCATGTTTACCAATTACACTACTGAGGCTAGCCAGATGATTCATTATATTTTCCGCACCTACTGGTACTAGGAGTCTAAACCCCTAAGCAAGACGAATATATATTCTTATGCTCTTAGGAGCTAACATTGTCAGTTATTTATTGGTCTCATTTTGTTAACCAAATAAATAGCTGACAATGTTAGCTCCTTTGAGTGTAAGACGATATATTCGTCTTGCTCGGGGGGTTTAGACTCCCAGTAGAGTTCGGGGACTATAATGAATCGAATCATCTGGCCAGCCTCAGTGGTGTAATTGGTAAACATGCCCACCCGGTAAGTAGGAGATCTTTTTATTCTATTCCCTTGGACTTATTGTTAAAAAATATTTTTATTTCACTGAAAAAAACAGTACGTGGGGAAAATTCTTGAATTGACTGAATAGTTTTTTTTTAATGTTTCTTTTCTTAACTTACTTTTTTAAACTTAGAATTTTTCTATCCAACATTTTTTTCTTTTTTAACATTACAGGGTATACATACTCTCTTATATCATAATGAAATTTGTCAAACTCTATTGGATGAGGGAGTTACTAAGTTTGAAAGGAACATAATACATATAATTCCAAATAAATTCCCTCATGACATATAATTTTCTTAATTATTTTCTTAATATATGAGTACTAATATTTTAGTATGAGTGTATATAACTTAAAGTGAACATGTTTGAAATATGTTTTGGTATAAGATTTTTGTTCTTACAATAGTTATTAAACCAAATATTTTTACTAACAATTCAGTATTTAAGTATAATCTATTTGCAATTATATGTATTTTGTTCATTTAAAACTTAGTAACTTCCTTCATCGCACAGAGTTTTACAGATTTGATTACAATATAAGAGAGTATGTTTACTCTGTAATAATGATAGCAAAAGATTTTGGATAGAAAATCCTAAGTTTAAAAAAGAAAGTTAAGAAGAGAAACAAGACACCTATTCATTACAAAAAATTGAAGATAGTCAAATACAAAAAAGAAATTGGAAACTTCTGTCTATATGTCCAGACAGAATTTCGATCCCAATTCCTGGAATTCAGGAATTAAAAAAAGGCAAGGTGTGAGAAGTGAGGAAGGCGAGGTACAGAGTCCAGAGACTCAATCAAAATAATAGACAGTACTTATTGGGATATTGAAGGGAGAACCCAATCTTCCGACACTCTTTGGGTGAGTCTGGTCTTTATTAATTATATTTNGAATTTTAAATTTAATTTATAGAATATTGTTGAATTAAATGTTGTTGATAATGATTTTGTTTGTGATATAATTCTGTTCTTAGTGCCTGAAAATGGTGTATTGGCACCGAAACCAGTTGCTAATAAGATTCCTTAAAATACTTACCATTTTAGTTATACTCATAAATATGTTTCCCAATAAGCATTTTTAATAGAAATTTTAGGAGAAATTCATTTTAGAAAATTACATTTTGAACCTATTATGTTGTACAAACTTTTTTGTTACTCTTATAAAGGCAAGATATATCAAGATCATAAATTTTTTCTTCCATAAAACTCCACACTAACTTAAACCAATCTCTGTATTTCTACCAAAAACAATATAAAATAAAATAGCTTGAAAATGGTAAATCTTCTATAATAAAACAATTCAAAATGTTTGTCTCCATGATTCATGTTCAAAAAATTTCTTTATCTCTGTCTTATTATAGAGAAACCACTAACCCAGTCTATTTGATTTTTTGTTTTAACATGAATTCATTGTTTTAGTTTATTTTAATCAATGCATTTTTTTTTTTTTTTTTTTTTTTTTTTTTTTTTTTTTTTTTTTTTTTTTTTTTTTTTTTTTTTTTTTTTTT
>KZ807351.1:203407-228287 GCA_000696205.2 Oncopeltus fasciatus | reverse complement strand
TTTTTTTTTTTTTTTTTTTTTTTTTTTTTTTTTTTTTTTTTTTTTTTTTAATCATTTGTAAACGTCTTTCAATAATTGAGAGAATATTTTCCAAAAACAATCAATTGATTTTATAAAATTTTAAGTATTACATATTTATTGATTTATTGTTCTTTGGCTTAATGGCGAATTTTATTTTTACTTGTCCAAAACTCTTTACAGTGTTTTATTTAAAACTTAAATTTTTTTGTAAAATTGGAATATTTGTCTTGTGCTTCTTATGTACATTATTCATTTAAAATTTAATATTGCAATATTTTTAAGATTCTAAACTTATGATAATGCTTCACATGTCCGATTTCCTCTTGGGATTACTGGAATAAAAAATTTATATATTTCTTTATAAATTTATGTCTCCCTAATATTTTTATTCTTTACACTTTTCACAGGCCTCAAAGTTTAGATCTAACAGCAGAACATGAATGCATTTTAATGGATAATTTAACAGTATTCAATACTAATGGATTTAAATTTCACATTGATGAAGAAGGTAAATATATGTTTTATAATGTCATCTTTATATGTTGAGATTCTAATTTTTATGAGCTATTTTAAGATAGCTATATGAATCTACTCTCTACAAAATATTTTATAAGAATCAACACAAACTTTAATAAAATTTAGATTTAGTTATATATTTTGTGTGAACCAAGACATTTCCACGAATCAATTTCATCCTATGTGCTCTGGAAAATTTTTTTTTGTAATTACTTCAAATTTTTCATGATCTTATACATTCTAGGACTTCAGAATTAATTAAAGCAAGTATTGAGACTACCATTTTCAAGTCGGGTTCACCAAGTCAAATTTTTCTTTGGTAACCATTTTTCTTTCCTTCTAGCCTGCTAAGGACTATTTTAAGTTAACCACTAATGAAACTCTTTGTATTAATTTCATAGACATATAAATCACATTTTATTAAACTACAGGCAAAATTGAAGGTTAAATTATATTGAGACACTCCACATTAAATTTTTAATAAAAAGTACATGGAATCAGAGTGAAGGAGGAGATTTCGCTATATTTCATGATGATACTTTTATGAAGAAGATTAACTTATAGTTTTTTCTTTATCTTTTATATTTATTCCATAAACACTCAGGATGCTAGAGCAGGGAACTCACTCTATCACCCCCATTGCCCTGAAGAAGGCCTGAAATACAGGCCGAAATATTGGTTAAATAAATAATTAAATAATAAAAACTATTTTAGTTTATAAATTAAAAAACACTAAGACCGAATTCCCGATCAATCCAGTTAGCTTCTTTCCTGAGCCTCTAGTTCTCCTTTTGTTCTCCCTGGTGGCCTCCTTATAGTCCCTATCTTGGCAGTGGTGGTTTGCTGCTTCCTTTTTGAGATTGTTCCTGAAGCAGATGTTTGGGTTCCCGAATCTTCCTGTGCGGTAGTTATTTTGCTGCCTTGCACTCTATCAGTCTTAGCTTACCATGTCTATGGCATAGTAGATTTTTGTCCCAGGCCCAGTATGAATCTAAGCTGAATTCTCATTGATACCCACAATCAATTATGTGGACCTCAATGCATCAGCCCTACCAAAGACCATCCAGGTTTTCACCTTAAGGCTAGGGCTAATTTATTTTTTGATGCAGCTCAAGATCTTTTCTATCTAATTACTACACTTTTGTTTTTTGATGACAACCTTTCATCCTAGGAAGTCCATCTCATCTACCCCTCAGATTTTCCCCATAGAGAAAGGCTGCCCCAATATTTTTTATCACTCATCAGCCTTCCAGCTAATGTCATCAAATTGAAGCTGAAACTTCTTTACTTTTTATATTTCACTTTAATTTGTTTTATAACATTTTAAAGTCAATTTTGTATTGTATTATGTTATCTGTTTCATTATTTTACCTAAATTGATAGAAATCTGTTTCACAAGTTCCGATAAAGTTAGGGAGCATATCTAAATATTTTCTTCTTAGGACTGGAGGTGCTTACATATATGGTTGCGGGTCATTAAGTATGTCTGATTGATGTCATTGCCATGTGGTTACAATGTATTAATAATATTAAAAGGAATGAAATAAATAATCGAAAACAAAAATTTTAAATTAAAATTCTTAAAAAGATGTAAAATGTAATATATTCTATTTCAACTTTTAAAAAAATAGCTTTAAAGTTTGTAGCTAATTTTTATTTTTTTAAATTTGAAATCTAAATAAATACTTAGAAGTATTTGTTGATATAATATATAATTCTTAATTATTTTTATTTATTTGTTATTGATTGAATTACTTTTATTTTATTTAAATTGCTTACATCTAAATTATAAGAAAGCTTAAAGCAGGAGGAGTACTTCCTTGCTCGAGATACTGTGAAGACTAAAGATGGTAAGCATCCTCGATAAATCCTTCCAAACTCCCCAAGTTCAAATAAGTCCTTAGGCTTAGAAAATGTACCATTGATTTGGTATGTTTGAGTTTAAGATGAGTTTATATATGAATATATCTAACATTTAACTTCCTTATACCTAACTACTGACAGAGGTAGTATCGGACAGGCTATCTCAGTGAAGTGCAAAAATGAAAAACTGTAATGTATTGAGCTAAAATCTGAAAGAAATAGGGGGTCTTAGATAGGATTGGAACAATATTCCAACATAAGCAGAATATTTATTAAAGAATTACTAAATGTAATGTTTGTCTTAATAAGAAAATATACAGCACATATCTTATGTGTGTCAGAGAGAGTTTACACAGTATTTTTACAGTATACAATACAATAAAGTAGGTAAGTTTTTTAAAGTTTATATTGTTTTACTTATTTTTTCTTCAATTTTCCTAATCTACATGTCTTGAAGTATTATTTCCATCAACTATAAATTTTAAATAAGACTGATAAAAAATTCTGTCAGGACGCTGGGCTAGCTCAGGGGATCCATACGGGTCTCACAATCCTAATGCCGCAGGTTCAAATCCCGCCCAGGTCAATCTTTTATTTATAAATGGAAGCTTGTCCTGAACCATGGGTGTTTAAAATGGGGTGGCAACCTGTAGATAGCCCCTCCCTCCAATGACCCTAAGTGGTTGCAAGGGAGGCTAACACAGCAAAAAAAAATTCTGTCATGCAGGAGCTACTTAGTCTAAGCATATTTCCTATTTTCATTAAAAATGTATATAAATAAAAGTACATGAAAAAATTTAATTTATAAATGGAGAGAACAATAAGTATTGAAGAGATGACCACTAAAGTTTGCTCACCTCTCCTAGATACTTTCTGAAATATCTTCCTTAATCAGCATTTTTCATTTTAACAAAAAAAAAAAATTGTAGAACATTAACATTATAAAATTGTATTTTACACCTTTTATCATCCATAATTTTTTTCATAACTCAAATAATGACAAAGATATTCTGATTATAAATAAATTTTGATCATCTTCTGAACCTATCTGATTGCAGCAAAAAAAATTAACCCCTTCAAGTACTTGCTATGAAAATCCGAAATTGCTCTTTTTATTTTAAAATAACAGGTCTCACCTCATTCTAAGTTATATTAAATATCTTTCTTAATATGTGTTTTATTGATAAATATTGTAAAACATTAATGTTATAAAATAACATTTTACATCTATTTTGTCTAGACATTTTTTTCTTAATCCAAATAATAACAAAATATATTAAAACAGAAAAAAAAATCTTACTACCTCAGCTGGGAATAGTAAGATTTTTTTTTTTTTTTTTGGCTCCCTTTGCATTTCTTGTATAAATTAATTAATATGGGATTATATACATTATTTTTAAAAAAAAAAAAGAAAAATAATTTTTTTTTTTTTTTTTGGCTCCCTTTGCATTTCTTGTATAAATTAATTAATATGGGATTATATACATTATTTTTAAAAAAAAAAAAGATAATAAGTTTTTAAATTTTGGTTTCCTTCTAAACACCTCCCTCCCCTTGGCCAATTTCAGCCTCCAACAAATTCATTCAATGCCGAATATAGCTTCATTTTATTTAAATTGAAGACACTAGAGTGCATACAGACTAATATATATCTGTATATACAATTTTTAACAGAACAGCATATTTTAGTTTCTCCATTGTTGTGAAGATTCTTTGAAATTTTTCAAAACTATTTTCATGGTACCAATGTGAATAGCTTGGTTTATTTGGTTATTTTATGGGAAATTGCTATTCCAAAAAACCTGTACTTCTTTCCATTTCGTGTTCTTGAGAGTTATCGGCTAAGGGGTTATCCTTTGTGTGTTTGTTTCTAAAAATCACTGTAATTATTTTTGAGTACAATTTGTTTCATTTATCATTAACAATTATGTTGACATATATATTTAGTATACTTGCTATTTTTTATCCATTATTTAGTATAATAGAACTATTGGGTTTTCTCAAAATATTTTCATTTATTTTCTTAAACTGATTGCAGGATAGATTTTACTTTGAAGTTTAAAGTAAGAAGAAGTTTAAAGTATTTGTTATTATGATGACACTGGTTAAGGTAACACAATATTTAAAATGATTTATAAAATTTTTTCACATTAATTTGGGAGAATCACGTCCTTCTGATAAGACAGTAGGTTATTATATGTATTTTTTTAATATTAGAAAAGAGGTCCCTAAAAAATAGACATTATTAGGACATTACTAAGCTAGAAAATGGAGTACATAAGTACACTTATTAATATCTTAAATGGACAATTTTTTTTTCGTAATATTTAAACCTTTCATTCCTAAAGTTTCATACTTAAATATCATTCTAGTGGCAGAAATATTGAAAAATTTTCAGTATTTAAGAATTTAAGTTAAATTAATTACATTCTGAATTTCTTTGCAACACAATCTTAATTATGTATGGTTGATTGGAACATTAATAAGGTAATGTAAACTTGTTGACAAATTTGATATTGGTTTTCCAGTAAACCAACTAAGCAAAGCAGTTGGCTTAGTTAAATTAATATCTAAGTGCTTTATTGTAGCTTAACTTGTTATAATTGTAAATCTATCTTCTATCAATAAAATAAATAGCATAACAATAAAGGCGTGGCATGCAGTTGCCTCAACCACTGCCAGAACAAAGGCAACTGCATGTTGTGCCTACAATAAAGCACTTAGATTGCCACAGGTAACAAAAATTGCGTGAAATATTCATTTAACTTGTTTGTCAAATTGTGTAAATTTCTATTTTGTTGTTAGTTAAATATTTTCCCCTGTAAAATAATTAAGTGTTCTTCAGAGTTGAAGAATGACATCTATTTAATTTGTCTTGGGAAAGGAAGAAGGCTTACTTAGAAATCCGTATAGAACCTTCTAGACCGGCCTTGCCACTTCCACAAAGTTATATTATTTATGTATATATCAGCCCCCGAGGCAGTGTTAAGTTAGTTTCCATGGCAGATCGCATTTAATGCCAGATTAGTTTATGCTATAATGGTGTTGGTTTATTCATACATCAAAAATATTGTTTTCATTAATTTTATTTATTTATTTTCCAGTATTAGTAGTATTAGATGAGAACCAAAACCAGGTTGGATTGTTAACAAAGAGTGATGGAATCAATTTAAAAGATGGGTAAACCTCATCCCTCTCCCCTGAGAAATAAATAAAATAAATTCCCTTTTATCTTTCAATTTATTTTGGCGAAGTTCATATTTAGGTATAATATAATTGGCAAAAATCATACATAAAAAGTTTACAATTATTTATGTGCTAAACTACATATATAAAGGGTTGGGAAAAAATCCATTATATCATTTTATCTCAAAGATGGCTTTAATTTCCTTTATCTCTTGTAACATTCATTAAAGGCATGTCATGAAGCCTAAAAATATATAAAGACAGTCAAAGTCCTAAGAATATTATATTTGTAAAGGGTTTTATTTATTTAATAAGTTAAAACTCATCTTTGTCATGTTTTGTTTTTTACATAAAAAAAAAAAATATGCAGCAGAGGCTCATCAAAAATTGTGTGATATTTGTGGTACTTGTGCAAATATCAATGCAAGAATTGAATGATGAACCTCTCTCCGAATGACCAATTATTGAAAAAGTCTATGAAATTTAGAAAAAAATCAAGGCAGATCAATTAAAATAAAACTTGCTATCAAAAAAAGCTCAATACTGTTCTTCATTGATTAACAGAAAAAAATTTATTTGGCCAAGTTTTGATCTATGAATCATTGCTGAAACTAAATTAAATGAAGCTATTTTTGAAACGATTAATCATAAATGGCAATGATATGCAAAACAATCATAGTCAAAGCCCCAAGAAGCTTCATAAATGGCAATGCCTGAATGGGCGCAAAGGAAGGTAATGTTGAGTACAAGAAATACAAGGAAGTAGAATTAAAAAATCTTACTACCTCAGCCGGGTACTTTCCCTTTTATTCGATTCCCTTTAATTTCTTGTATAAAATTAATGTGGAATTAAATACTAAAATTAGTATTTAAAAAAAAAAAAAGGAAATATAGGAAAAAAATTAGAGTCTAACAAATAGCCAACAGTGTTAGCTCCTTCGAACATAAGATGATACATTCGTCTTACTCGGGGGTTTAGATTCAGAGTAAAGTGTGGGGAGTAGATGAAATTATCTATCTAGTCTCGGTGGTGTAATGGTTAGCATAACTGCCCGGTAAGCAGGAGACTCGGGTTCGAGTCCCGGCTGAAGTGGTAAGATTTTTTTATTCTATTCCCTTGCATTTCTTGTATAAAATTAACATGGGATTAAATAATAATTAAAAGTATCACAACTAAAATCAGTGTTTTAAAAAAAGGTAATGTTGAGTGTTTGGTAGGATTAGAATCTTTCATCGTGGACTGACAAACCATTAACATGACTCATTACTGACATCAACTTTTGTGATTGAAGTAGGCGATTCAAGAAAAACGAACAGAAAAGAAAGGGGTTGTTTTATATCATGACAGTGCTACACAGCACACATCTTTAGTGGCTCAACAAAAATTTAGGAGCTTAGCTGGGAAGTTTTGTTTTATCCACCATAATGTCCTGACCGCCCTCATATGATTTTTTTGCATTCTCCATGGAACATTAGGAGATAATGGTGCAATTTGCTTGACTCAGTTTTTAGTTTTACAGTGACAAAATATTAGCTTACAAAAAAGTGGCAAAAAGTCTTCAATGAAAATGGAACATGTATCATTGATCAGAATTTGAATTATATATAAATAAATTTGCTTCAATTGAAGAATAAAAATTACTTTTTAAATTATTTTTATAAAATTCAAATTTTGATCAGTGATACATGTTGCAATATATGTATATATATACATATCTTTGTTTATTTATAAAGCATGTTTTTAATTGTTATAAATTTTAATAGTATTCTTTAATGGCATTCCTTTCTCCCTACTGATGAGAGAAATGTTGCATTATTATCAACATAGGAATTCGTCGTCATTGGCTGTCTTCCTCGTCCTTATGGAGAGCACTTCTGCCATTCTCAGGCAAAACATAGATTTGTACACTTTTCAGACACTGTCTGATATTTGTTTTCATGTAATGAGATTGTTAATCCAGGGTTTTTTAACTATTAGATTTTTCAGTTTTCAGGTTCATGACCTCTTGGTTATTTTTTCTCTCATGCTTAAATTTTCATATAGCAGTACATTGTAGTACAACGAGGAAGAAGAAATAAAGAGGTCATAACACACCTGAAAAACCTAATGAATTAGAAAACCCCTGACAGGATTAACAGACTCATTACTGGAAAACAATCAATTGAACATCAGACTAAGTCTGAGAAAGTGTACAAATCTATAAATAATTCATGAGAGGGAACAGAATAAAAAATCTATCCGTCCTCGCCAGGAATCGAACCTGGATCTCTTGCTATCCGGGCCTAGCGTGCTGACCTTTACACCACAAGGACAGGCTAGATATCTCACTCTATTCCCTCTTCATTAGCGAGAGCCTAACTTACGAGAAAGACGAGAAATTCGTCTTAAACTCGAAGTAGCTGACATTGTCATGCATTTTGTCAAACGAGGACGGATAGATTTTTTTATTCTGTTCCCTCTCATGAATTATTTATAATTTACGTGGGATAAATAAAACCACAAATAAAAATATTTAAAAATTAAAATTTAATATAATTAATGACGAGAGCCGACAAAATGCATGACAATGTCAGCTACTTCGAGTTTAAGACGAATTTCTCATCTTTCTCGTAAGTTAGGCTCTCGCTAATGAAGAGGGAATAGAGTGAGATATCTAGCCTGTCCTTGTGGTGTAAAGGTCAGCACGCTAGGCCCGGATAGCAAGAGATCCAGGTTCGTTTCCTGGCGAGGACGGATAGATTTTTTTATTCTGTTCCCTCTCATGAATTATTTATAATTTACGTGGGATAAATAAAACCACAAATAAAAATATTTAAAAATTAAAATTTAATATAATTAATGACGAGAGCCGACAAAATGCATGACAATGTCAGCTACTTCGAGTTTAAGACGAATTTCTCGTCTTTCTCGTAAGTTAGGCTCTCGCTAATGAAGAGGGAATAGAGTGAGATATCTAGCCTGTCCTTGTGGTGTAAAGGTCAGCACGCTAGGCCCGGATAGCAAGAGATCCAGGTTCGTTTCCTGGCGAGGACGGATAGATTTTTTTATTCTGTTCCCTCTCATGAATTATTTATAATTTACGTGGGATAAATAAAACCACAAATAAAAATATTTAAAAATGTACAAATCTATGTTTGGCCCAAGGATGACTCCTGCAGAAAGTGTATCATAGGATGAGGAAGACAGCCAACAAAGACGAATTTCTATAGGTATGTATGTTGATTATGTATTCATTGTTGGAAATAACCCATTAGATTGTATTATTAAGTAAGTCTTTTTTTTAGCCCCTCCTACAAAAAAGGTCTTTCTCACTACGATTCCAATGAGTAAGAACATGGTCTTTGGCAAAGAGGATATTGATGAGATGATCTTCATGCTGCAAGTATGTCAGTTGTTTTTTTGTTAATTGCTGTATATCAAAACATATTTTGATATTTATTAATTGGTTTTTAAAAAATTTATTTTTCCTTTATGATTGACGAGGAGACTAATATGTCTCAACCACATTTATTTAACAAAAGTCACATTAAGAAGTTTCAGCTCAGTTGAGTCATCTTCAGTTTCTATAATAATAGAGTTTCAGTGCTGTTTAATACTCTAATATAAAAAATAATGTAGGATTTTGATGGTGATACTTGGAACAGATCTTTTGCAGGCTTGGCCTTTTTAACTATAGTCTCAATTTTACACTGCTGTATGGCATGTACAGCCGTTGTTAAGAGAACTTTTAAAGTCTCTACACCATCTCCTGACAGAACAGAAGGATCCATCGGCAGAAGATCCGATCGAAAGAGTACTGGTGCAGCTTCACCAGACACATATTTGAGCAAGTTCCATAAACAGTTCACAGAACCTAAAAACTTTGTTACCCAGTTCATAGAACCCATCTCCAAATCCCATCATTGTTAAGGCCATATCAAATCGAAACTTGATGGTCGTGTCACGAACAGCCTTTCTTTTTTTTTTTAATCTCAGAGATATTTTTAATTGTTGTAATTGAATGAATTTCATCTATTTTTACATAGATTGATACAAATTCTGCTTGCTGGAAATGAAAAGTTTTGAGCCGAATTATGAAAAAGCTAGAATATTTGCATAAACCACAAGTAGTCTTAGAAAGAAGAGCTCACTATATTTTAATAAAATATCAGATCTAAAGCAAGGAAATTTATTGATAGCAATAGGTTTTCCATGTATAATGAGCATGTCGTTTTGAAAGAAGATGTTGAAATTGTTAATGTCAAAATTAAAATGTCTGTAGGTATAATGTTATTTTCTTGGTGAAACATTCAGTAGTTTAGCACTGTCAGTACAATAAATAAATTCCCTCAGTAGTTATAACAAATGTCATATGAAAATAAATCTTATTAGACCCAAAAATAATGATTTTTCAAAAATTATGGTCACCTTTCAAAAAATTATAAATATACTATAAGGGTCAACAAATAGAAATTTCGTATAAATAGTATATAAATGGAAGAAATACTACATAACACCTGGTAGTTGGAACATTAACACAATGTGAAAAGTTGTCATAGAGTTGAAGGAAAACCTTTGACCTAAGTCAAGAAAGACACCTGGTACCTCCACCAAGAGGACACTTAAGGTCGGTCAGCGTGCTGAAGCCTCCTCCTCTTATTTCCAGCCTTCAATTCCGGTGCATCACTCATATTGTTATGAAGTTTAAGAATGTTTTTTTAATTTGAAGCAAATAATAAGCATGTTAGAACTCTTTTACATCACTGTGACATTAGCATAGCTACCCTGATATGATAGAAAACCATTAAATTTACCATTAAGAACTATTGAACTGAACACCAACAGCAACTCCATCTTTTCAAATTGTTTATTTGGATACAAATTTTAGAAATTCAAAATTGTTGACCATAATTGACTCTTCAAAACTTTCTTCTGAAAAGGAATTCATTTTCTTGGAAAAGAAGTTATGAGGGTGATTCTAATAAAAACATTTTCTTCTTGAACATCAACAGTTGGTTGAACCTGTTTATAGTATGACCTAGTTCCCTTGAGCCTTTCTTCCCGCTTCAGCCTTTTCCACAATAAACTGTCATTCCATCCTAATCCACTAGTACAGACCTTGTCTTCCAACTCCAACCCCTAGAACCCTTCCCATGGACTCAAACAAAGATGGCCCCATGACCTCCTGCAGAGATAGTCTGTAAATAATTTGAGAGTGGTTTCATTTGACACCTTCCCTCCTCATGTGATTGTCATTAAATGTAATTTTTACTGCTCATTGTAATCAAATTACAATGTTTTTATTTTTAACAGAATGTAATAGAATAAAAAAAGTATGACCTAGCGCATCTAGTATGCTGCTCTGGAGGGGGGGGGGGAGGCATTTGAGTAGGGAGAACTGGCTTTTACATACTTCCAACTACTTCATCAGTAATGTTCACTGTGTCGGAACTATAAAATAGAGTGTAATTACGGTAGTGTGCATGCTTAGGTACCCCAAGTGCCAGGAGTTTCTTTCCATTTCTTACCTTCGGATTTAATAAATCATGTATCAAATAAATAAATCATGGTATTAACTAGCCTTCTTCACTTCTGCTCTGAGCTATATCTGGGCAGCTCAGTATTTACTTTCCCCTTGGGACTAGATAAATTTAGAGAGAAGAAAAACTGTATTACTAGCACCATGGGGTATCCTCAGTATTCAAGCTGACTACAAGGGAAAAAAAACAGTCCACAACAAGCCGTGTCTCTCTACTCTCTCTCTCTCTCTCTCTCTCTCTCTCTCTCTCTCTCTCTCTCTCTCTCTCTCTGAGGGGTTGCGTGTGTACTACATTGTATTAGTCTATTTTCAATGAAGATTCATTTAAAAAAAAAAACTAAATTCAGCTCATGATTTACTCCAGCATAATAATTCATTTCAACTCATCACCATAAAATAACTAATTATTAACTAACTCTACAAGAAATCATATTTTTGTATTAATCATTGTGTTTTTTTAATATTTTAATTCTATCTTTATTTTATAGATTCCATTGTATTTCAGCTACCATTTAGAGAAAACAACAACTTTATTCTATATAATGTTGGTTTTTTTTTCAAATTTTAATAATAATTATTTATTAATATTGCCCTCTTGCAATTATTCATAAATAAATCAGAGTGAAAATTTTCTTTGTAATCATTATTTACATTTTAATTCTAGCAATGTATATTTCAGGAAAATAATATATTTTATTATCATTGTTTAAGAATTTTCTTGATTGATTTTACTAAATTATTTTTTATTGAAATTTTTCAATATATATTTAAAACATGTTTGTTTATAGGACAGCCAAGGAAGTCATTGCCGTCCTTCCAGAGTTAGAGCTATGTTTGCATCAAGAGCCTGTCGTAAATCTGTGATGATAGGCACAGCTTTAAGTCATCGTCAAATGAGACAACTAATTGATAATATGGCTACCATTGAGCAACCATGGGTGAGTATCCAAAATTATGACAATTTTTTATGAATATTAAAAAATTATATGGTAAAAATGGTTATGTTAAGGTATCAAGAAAAACTAAACTAAAGCTGGAAAAAAAAATCCTTTTTTGAAGTACTTCTCTATTTGATTTTATTTGATTAAAATTTTCATAGCAACAACTTTAATTATTTAAATTTTATATATGGAGCAAAATCTTGACCCCTGAGAATTGTTGCTGAAGTCAATTTTGTCATTATAGATCAATTTAGTTTTCTTAATTTTTACTTACACCTTTGGACCCTAAAAAATAAAATACATTATATTAAAAAACATATAGAAATGCAAGCTTAAGGAAACTTTATACCAGTTGACAGAACTGCAGAAATTTACTTTTTATTGTTGGTCAAAAAATTAACTTGTTATTTTCAAATGGAGAGTTTGTCATGAAAATGGGATCCTGGTGACACATCTACTCTTGCCTTCATGATAGCCCTGAAGATGGCTTACAATATAAGCCGAAACGTCGGCGGATAATTTTTAAAAATACACATTTTAGTTTGTACAATTTTAAGTACAATTTTAAATTGTATTTTTTGATCACCTTGACCAAACCTCAGCAAAAAAAAAAACATCTAATATTAACTTGTTATCTTTTTCAGGGGTATAGTAAAAACTTTAGTTTAAAAAAAAAGAAGGGATTTCTGTGTAAAATGATGAAAAACCATGTTGCTCAATGTAACATAAAGAATAGCTGATAATATTTGCTACAAGATCCACAGAAAGTAACAAATATAAGGACACAATTAAATATTTAATTAATTAAGTATATGTCTATGAAATCTAACGGTAAATGTTAGCAAATGCAAAAAAAAAATTATCAGATGCTTAAATGATTTAAGAAAAATTAATCTAAAGAAATTGGTTGAACTTAAAGGCGTGAATAAAACAAATCTGTTCTAGATTTGTCCAATACATTTAATCAAATTTTTATTGACAAAATAAATTTTTCCTCAAATTTTCATAGAAGGTAACTGTATAAATTAAAATATCTGCAAATACACTAAAAGTACCACATAATTTATTAACAAAATGCCCAAACAGTCAATTTGTGTGTGTGTGTGTGTGTGTGTGTGTGTGTGTGTGTGTGCGTGTGCGTGTGCGTGTGCGTGTGTGTGTGCGTGTGTGTGTGTGTGTGTGTGTGTGTGTGAAATGATAGTTGGACTGAGAGATAAAAAACTCCAAGAATTAGAAACATGCAAAACTTGGTGGATTATTATTGACACACACCTTAGTTCCTAACATGACATTACAGTAATATGAACTGTGTTTTAACCTTATGAGGTCAATTTTGGCTTAGCAATCTCAATTATTATTCTTCTATTAAACTAAAATAACTTGATGATAGAACATAGTTGGACAGTAAAGTTTAACTGTTGTGGTGAAATGTGGTTAAAATTGATAAAGGCTGGTAAGGTCATTGCTGCTTAAGTAATAAGATTTTTTTAACTTTTAAGAAAACAAAAACCTAAAGTTTCATTTCTTAATTTGGAAAATATATTATTCATTATTATATACTTTTAATTTGTTAATGGTTTCTATATTTTTTTTTAGAATTGTCCTCATGGCCGACCAACAATGAGGCATCTCCTTAATTTGGACCTGATTTATTCATCCCCTGTGTGATAAGACTGATATTTTACTTGAGTCTATGATTTTAATGGTAAATAAATTAGTTCAGTCTTTTTTTAAAATATATATATACCTGTTTTCCTTTCTATATCCTGAAACTCTAAAACAAATTTAAAAGAAAGTTTGTCATGCAAGAACTGTTTAAACTAAGGACATTTCCTTTCTTTGGTGGTTTATTTAATGTATGGCATAAATCAAATTAAAATCAAATTAAATGTTTTTAATGCTAAACCTAAGGGTCAGTTAAAAAAGGTAGTTGCTCAACAAAAATTTATGTTTTATTATATTTTATTTATGGTTAACGTAAACCCCACTTCTAATTGTTCAATTTTGTATGCAGCTACTAAAATATTTCAAAAAATTAAGTGTTAAATTTCATTATACTAAACTAAATATTATGCCCACCATTCTAAAAAAATATCTTTAAATGGAGAGTTTTTTGACCATAGATATTATTATTAGATGCTTTTTTGTTGGGGTTCTGTCAAGGTAGATCCAAAACAATGTGTGGCGGCGTTTTCGCTGGTTCGAATGCGACAAATAACGAATAAATATTTAATATTAAAATAAAAGAAAAATAAAGAAAAATTGAATATAAGAGGTAACAAAATAACAACTTACAATTTAGTTTCAGCCAGGCAGCTCGGTCCTCGCTCTCACCTGCCGTCCTTCCTCCAAAGCGGCCCTGAAATTAAAGGTCTCCAACTCGGCCAAGCGAAAAACCCAAAAATTCAGAGCACTTACCTTCTTCTTTGCGTGGCAGTCATAAGTACACGAGGAATAGTGGGCTGTATTGTTATTGTAAAGGGGAGTCATATACGGAGGCACGAATTAATAATACTTTTAGGAAGCGAAATGGCGGCGGCGGATGCGCTAGACACCTCGTCTAGCTACTCCAATGGGATCTGGAAGCAGAGTGAGAAATGTTAGGTAGGGGAAAACTAAACCCCGAGTCAGCCCCTGTACCGAGATTAGGGCGCTCTGGCTTTTAAAAGAGGATTAGGGCGCGAACATAACCGCCCACCAAAAATTATAATAATTTTTCAAAAATTAAAAGCTCACAGACATAGAACAAATTAAAGGAATCACTTCTAAAATTAAGGGAAACAATAACTATTTACAGGGGGCTGGAAGCAATTTTACTAATCAGTCAGTAACGGGACCAAACTACTAACAGCTCTTGTCAGCAGCTTAGAATCATTAGTTCTAATAGAAGCAACTCGGTGGACCTCATCAGGACCAGGAATCAACCTTTCTATACGACCAATAGGCCACTCTAGGGGAGAAGTCCTAACCCTCTTTACAAACACAACATCGCCCTCCCTAGGCAGAACACCACCATAGGCCCATTTTCTTCTTTGGATTAAAGTGTTCAGATACTCCCTTGTCCATCTATGCCAGAAGGACTGCAATCTCTGACGAACCTGTTGCCAATGATAGCGAATGTTTACGGAGAGGGAGATGGGAATTTCAGGCAGAGAAACTAATGGGGAACCAATCAAAAAATGCCCCGGACTGAGATAATTAACAGCCTCACTGGGGTCGTCAGACAGGGGGCAGAGAGGGTGACTGTTAAGAACTGCCTCGATACGAGCGAAGAGGGGAGCATATGGAGGATTAAACTTCCACGCTATCTGCTTTTAAGCACAAAACCCACCAATACTGGAGTCATTTTCCTTCAAAAATCTATACACTTCGTCCAAACGGCGAAGAGCGCCAATAAAGTTGCGTCCTCTATCGGAACATATTTCAGCGGGGAGGCCAATAAAGCGCTCCAAGGCGGCAATAAAGGATTCAGTGGATAATTCTGACGTGAATTCGAGGTGAACTGCCTTAGTGGACATGCAAATGAATAAACAGAGGTATCCTTAGTGATGCGGGGGTTGCCCGATTTTACCAAGAAGGGGCCGGCAAAATCAACACCAGCGGAAGCAAAGGGGCGGCTGGGTTGGACCCTGGATGCGGGTAATGAAGCCATTTGGGGTTGAAACGGCTTCGCACGGAAGCGATGGCAAGTTAGACATTGTCTTATAATTCGGCGCAAAATACTGCGAACAGACAAGATCCAATATTTAGTGCGCAACAGGGCCTGAACAGTATTGGGTCCAGAGTGTCCAGGATTCAACGTGAAAGCGTTTGCATAACAACGCAGAGAGGTGAGCGGTTTTAGGAAGCAAAATTGGATGCTTGGCGGCTTCAACCAAAGAGGAAAAGGAGAGCCTCCCGCCCACCTTGAGAAGCCCTTGGGGATCTAAGTACGGAGTCAGAGAAGCTAAATTCTTGGGAACTCGCTTCTTTTCCCGCAATAAGGTGATTTCATTGTGAATGTGATGAGATTGCGTAATGTAAACTAGCTTATGTTCAGCGGCATCCAACTCTTCTGAAGCAAGATAGCCAAGAAGACGTGTTGCGTTTAGTTTACGGGATCGAGAATTCTTTACAAATCGCAAAACATAGGCAAAAATTCGTCTGGCCTTACTAAATGTTGAATAATGGGTAATACATTCTGCAAGAGGATTGTCAGGAAAGACTGCGACATCTTACTTCAGGGAGAGAGGAAATTTCATGCTCTTCATTAAATGCGTTAGGCCATTGAGAGGGATCCAAAGACAAAAATGGAGGACCGCTAAACCATAGTCTCTGAGTAGAAGGTCTAAGAAACTCACCAGGCATAACGCCTCGAGAGGCGTGATCGGCAGGATTCAGATTCGAAGCAACATGAGACCAGACACAATTTTGAACGTTCTCAGTAATTTTGACAACACGATTGGCCGCGTATGTCTTTAATAAGTGAGGGGGAGTCAGTAACCAAAATAATACTATGCTGGAATCAGAAAATAATTGAATGTTAATTAAAGGAGCAGAAAGTTTAATTTGAGAAGCTCACTCAACAAAAGGGCTCCGCATAGTTCAAGACGAGGTATGGAGGCAGTTTTAAGTGGGGCGAGCTTTGTTTTCGCCTTCCAAAGGGTGCTGAAATTACCCTTGAGGGTATGGGAGTAAAGATACACGGCGGCAGCATATCCTTTTTCTGCGGCATCACAAAACCCAGCTAGAGAGTAGGAGATAACCTTTTCAGTGGAAACCGGACGAGGTATTTTTAAGGCGGACATATCAGGCAGCTCTTGAATAACTCGACACCAGTTATTCTCTATAGTGGGGGGTAAAGGGTCGTCCCAATCAACTTTGGCCAACCACAGACCTTGCATGATCCGCTTTAAATTCATAATGACGGGGGCAAGGAATCCAACGGTGTCAAAAATACGCGCAATATAGAACAATAGCAATAGCGTTTGGTACATTTAAGATTAAATGGAGATACGAAGAACATAAAGGAATCGGTGGAAGGGTCCCATGTTAGCCCCAAAATTTTGACTGTACTCTCCTCTTTAGAAAAGTCGAATTTTGTTTCTATACGGTCGGAAGGTAAACCTTCCAACATACTGTTATGGCTGCTAAAAAATTTACTTAGGGAGAAACCTGCCTTTTTTAAAAGTTCCCTCAATTGCTGATGCAACGAAAGAGCCGACGTGCTACGTAGAAGGGTATTGGAAGCTTCTGGAAAACAAGAGTTTTCATCTTGGACCAGCTGATGCAGAACTCTTATGGCTAAAAAGGCAGAGGGTGTGACCCCATATGTGACAGTGTTTAATTCGAATTCCATCAATTCAGATTTAGGAGAGGGGCGCCAATAAATATGTTGGTTACGCCGATCAGCAGGACACACCATTATTTGGCGGTACATTTTTTTTTATGTCCGTACATAGAGCCACACGATGGAGACGGAATACCATGAGAACCTCAGTGATGTCTCTTTGCAACTAGGGGCCGGGGGGGAGGCGATCATTTAAGGACAGACCAGATGAATCGGGATCAGAGGCATTAAAGACAACCCTTATCTTATTCCTACCATTGGATACTTTAGTAACCACATGGTGAGGAATTATATACGAAGAGGGGGCAAGTGCGGGAGACATAGGCCCAAGAGAGGCATACTCATTCATAAATTTTCTGGAATTTCTGGTCAGATTTCCTTAGCCTGGATTCTAACTTCACTAAAGATAGTTTAGACCTATTATTATTATAGTGCAAGGGGGCAGCATCAGGTTTAAAGGGCAAGGAAACAAAATAGCGGCCGCTGGAATCTCTATAATGAGTCGATACGAAATGATCTTCAACCACTTTATCAAGGGGGTCGATCGGTATAACAGCACCAACATCTTCAATCTCCCAAAATCGCTTCATCACATCTGTTAACGATTGAGTGGTGTGCAATATCTCATTGCTAATATTGTAAGAGGAGGCACTAGTTGGGCCCAATATTACTCAACCAATACAAGACAATATGGCAGCAGGATAACCTTTAATAGGGGATTCAGAGGTTTGAACCAAAATATTGGGGTAAATGTCGGCTCCAATGAGCATATGAATGTCTGAAGGGATGTAAAAGTGTCGTCTGCGAGATTGAGACGGTTAAATCTATTAATTGTTTCATCAGAAACAGGAATCGTAGGAAGTGAATTCGAAATTTGCGACAAGACCAAAGCTCTAAGATGGAATTTATGATGAGAAATGGGAGACTTTATGAGACAGTTAACAAAACCCAGAGGTTGTGTATTAACTTGTCCTATACCGGAAGCAGAACAAACAACAGGTTGGAATTTTAAACCTAACTCTTGGGCGCAAGATTTAGTTATAGCGCAGACTTGGGAGCCAGGATCTAACACCACACGAATAGGATGCAAATTTCCTTTTTCATCTTCAATTAAAACTTTAGCTGTTCCTAACAGCACTTGTTGGAAACAGGGAGCAAGGTTTGAGTTTTGAAGAAGGGAAGCGGTTTCCGTGAAGACACATGATAATTCCTGCACCCCAGAAAAACCGGAGGCAACAGGTATGGCGGCAGAATCACTCTTAATGTTCTCAATGGGGGCAGAGGAGGTGGCATAATTACTCTTAATACTTTTTATGGAGGCGGGAGAGGTGGCATAATTACTCTTAATATTTTTTATGGAGGCAAGAGAGGTGGCATAATTACTCTTAATAGGAACAATGGGGGCAGACTGCAATGTAGAATGGTTTCTTTTACAAATTCTACAAACATTTGGAGAAGTACACTGGAGGCGGGAATGGCGGCCAAGGCAGTTAAAACAACGTTTAGACTCTCTCAAGAATTTATATTTCTCATCCATGGAAGATTGAATAAATTTAGGACAATTGGTCAATAAATGTAATTCACCACAGTTGGGACATTTAATACGCTTAAAAGTGGGTAAGAGGGGTCTGGAAACAGGGGGACGGGATGCAGGATTCGACTCTACCATTAACATTTGGGTTCTAGAATTTTTATTAATTGAATTATTACTACTACTAATAAATGAAGATTTATTGGTAGTTTCGTATAGCTCTAAAAATTTTACCTGATGTGTAATAAAATCAATAAGTTGTTGATATGAGGGAATAGAATTTGAACTATGTTTATTTTCAAAGTTTCTCTTTGAGGAAGCATCTAAGTTTCTCCAAGCAATAGTAAAAAGTAAAAAATCTGATAAACCATCTAATACTAAAGCCTTAATTGAATTTATAGAAGTGGAAAAAGTATTTAACATTAATTTTAAATTGGACACTGAAGATGACAAAACAGGTTTGAAATTTAAAATATTATTTAAATACATGGCAGCTAAAAGCCTTTTATTTTGGAATCTATCAGTTAAGGCGTTATATGCTAATTCATAGTTTTCACCAGTTAATTGAAAACCAGAGATTATGGATAAAGCGTCTCCTTTAATTGAAGATTTTAGATATTGAAATTTTTGGGAAGCATGTAACGAGGTATTACTGTGCACAAGGGAATCATAGAAGGAAATAAATTCAGGCCAGTCCTCTATTTTACCAGAAAATGTAGGAAGCGTTATTTTAGGTAGCATAAAGGCAGCGGAANATCATTATTTACATTTTAATTCTAGCAATGTATATTTCAGGAAAATAATATATTTTATTATCATTGTTTAAGAATTTTCTTGATTGATTTTACTAAATTATTTTTTATTGAAATTTTTCAATATATATTTAAAACATGTTTGTTTATAGGACAGCCAAGGAAGTCATTGCCGTCCTTCCAGAGTTAGAGCTATGTTTGCATCAAGAGCCTGTCGTAAATCTGTGATGATAGGCACAGCTTTAAGTCATCGTCAAATGAGACAACTAATTGATAATATGGCTACCATTGAGCAACCATGGGTGAGTATCCAAAATTATGACAATTTTTTATGAATATTAAAAAATTATATGGTAAAAATGGTTATGTTAAGGTATCAAGAAAAACTAAACTAAAGCTGGAAAAAAAAATCCTTTTTTGAAGTACTTCTCTATTTGATTTTATTTGATTAAAATTTTCATAGCAACAACTTTAATTATTTAAATTTTATATATGGAGCAAAATCTTGACCCCTGAGAATTGTTGCTGAAGTCAATTTTGTCATTATAGATCAATTTAGTTTTCTTAATTTTTACTTACACCTTTGGACCCTAAAAAATAAAATACATTATATTAAAAAACATATAGAAATGCAAGCTTAAGGAAACTTTATACCAGTTGACAGAACTGCAGAAATTTACTTTTTATTGTTGGTCAAAAAATTAACTTGTTATTTTCAAATGGAGAGTTTGTCATGAAAATGGGATCCTGGTGACACATCTACTCTTGCCTTCATGATAGCCCTGAAGATGGCTTACAATATAAGCCGAAACGTCGGCGGATAATTTTTAAAAATACACATTTTAGTTTGTACAATTTTAAGTACAATTTTAAATTGTATTTTTTGATCACCTTGACCAAACCTCAGCAAAAAAAAAAACATCTAATATTAACTTGTTATCTTTTTCAGGGGTATAGTAAAAACTTTAGTTTAAAAAAAAAGAAGGGATTTCTGTGTAAAATGATGAAAAACCATGTTGCTCAATGTAACATAAAGAATAGCTGATAATATTTGCTACAAGATCCACAGAAAGTAACAAATATAAGGACACAATTAAATATTTAATTAATTAAGTATATGTCTATGAAATCTAACGGTAAATGTTAGCAAATGCAAAAAAAAAATTATCAGATGCTTAAATGATTTAAGAAAAATTAATCTAAAGAAATTGGTTGAACTTAAAGGCGTGAATAAAACAAATCTGTTCTAGATTTGTCCAATACATTTAATCAAATTTTTATTGACAAAATAAATTTTTCCTCAAATTTTCATAGAAGGTAACTGTATAAATTAAAATATCTGCAAATACACTAAAAGTACCACATAATTTATTAACAAAATGCCCAAACAGTCAATTTGTGTGTGTGTGTGTGTGTGTGTGTGTGTGTGTGTGTGTGCGTGTGCGTGTGCGTGTGCGTGTGTGTGTGCGTGTGTGTGTGTGTGTGTGTGTGTGTGTGAAATGATAGTTGGACTGAGAGATAAAAAACTCCAAGAATTAGAAACATGCAAAACTTGGTGGATTATTATTGACACACACCTTAGTTCCTAACATGACATTACAGTAATATGAACTGTGTTTTAACCTTATGAGGTCAATTTTGGCTTAGCAATCTCAATTATTATTCTTCTATTAAACTAAAATAACTTGATGATAGAACATAGTTGGACAGTAAAGTTTAACTGTTGTGGTGAAATGTGGTTAAAATTGATAAAGGCTGGTAAGGTCATTGCTGCTTAAGTAATAAGATTTTTTTAACTTTTAAGAAAACAAAAACCTAAAGTTTCATTTCTTAATTTGGAAAATATATTATTCATTATTATATACTTTTAATTTGTTAATGGTTTCTATATTTTTTTTTAGAATTGTCCTCATGGCCGACCAACAATGAGGCATCTCCTTAATTTGGACCTGATTTATTCATCCCCTGTGTGATAAGACTGATATTTTACTTGAGTCTATGATTTTAATGGTAAATAAATTAGTTCAGTCTTTTTTTAAAATATATATATACCTGTTTTCCTTTCTATATCCTGAAACTCTAAAACAAATTTAAAAGAAAGTTTGTCATGCAAGAACTGTTTAAACTAAGGACATTTCCTTTCTTTGGTGGTTTATTTAATGTATGGCATAAATCAAATTAAAATCAAATTAAATGTTTTTAATGCTAAACCTAAGGGTCAGTTAAAAAAGGTAGTTGCTCAACAAAAATTTATGTTTTATTATATTTTATTTATGGTTAACGTAAACCCCACTTCTAATTGTTCAATTTTGTATGCAGCTACTAAAATATTTCAAAAAATTAAGTGTTAAATTTCATTATACTAAACTAAATATTATGCCCACCATTCTAAAAAAATATCTTTAAATGGAGAGTTTTTTGACCATAGATATTATTATTAGATGCTTTTTTGTTGGGGTTCTGTCAAGGTAGATCCAAAACAATGTGTGGCGGCGTTTTCGCTGGTTCGAATGCGACAAATAACGAATAAATATTTAATATTAAAATAAAAGAAAAATTGAATATAAGAAGTAACAAAATAACAACTTACAATTTAGTTTCAGCCAAGCAGCTCAGTCCTCGCTCTCACCTGCAGTCCTTCCTCCAAAGCGGCCCTGAAATTAAAGGTCTCCAACTCGGCCAAGCGAAAAACCCAAAAATTCAGAGCACTTACCTCCTGGGAATGCTTGGCAGTCGTGAGTGCACGAGGAATAGTGGACTGTATTGTTATTGTAACGGGGAGTCATATACGGCGGCACGAATTAATAATACTTTTAGGAAACGAAATGGCGGCGGCGGATGCGCTAGACACCTCGTCTAGCTACTCCAATGGGATCTGGAAGCATAGTGAGAGAAATGTGAGGTAGGGGTAGAGGATTAGGGCGCGAACACAATTCAAATTTTTAAAAAGTGTATTTTTTTTAATTATCTGCCGAAGTTTCGGTTTACCTTGTAAGCCATCTTCAGGGCTTTTTAAATACAATGTCATGAGAATACAATAATAATTTACAATATTATAATATAGAATTGCCATAAAAAAAAGCATGGTGTTATTGAGAGTAGGTGAGAATAGTGCCCACCACAAAGAGGACTCACAACAATGATAAAATAAACTCATTAGAAGTTAAGGCTCTTGTTGATAAACTGAACCATTTTTTTTAATAACCTTCCTCCTGCATATGACAGTAAAAAAAATTTACCACATCTCATGGATAAAAAGCAGGCTTAGCTACTGGACATGGGATCTTCAAAAAATCAGCGAATTAAAATAATCAAGGAAGAATTTTTTATCCAAACCCCTAAAGGACATGAAAAGTTTTGACAAACTTTGCTTCCATATTTAAGACTTCTCACACACATAGCCATTTGGAAAAATAAATAAATTATACAGACATCCACACTTCTAGACATATTTGAAGATTACTGTAAACTTTTCATTTAAACAGTTAGAGATAATTTTGAAGACATGCTTTATCTTGTGTAGTTCAAAAATATTATATCACAATTAAAATTAAATGACATGAAATAAATGTATTGATGTTAATTCAGACAATGAAAATGAGAATCATCATGTGGTAACATGCCATAGGAGATTTAGACAACTCAAAAGGTTATACTGCTTCCCCAAAATGATATTATAATAACAACATAAGTTATCAAATACGTCACTTTTATACAAACTAAATGTGACAGAAAACCTATAAAACTCAAATACTGTGTTACAACTCATTATCACCCATTTCAATATCATATGATGGACATGTGAGAAATTATGGCCAAAAATAAATCATTACTTTAGTTGACACACTTTGAAAAGGACTATTTGTAAAAGTTATTACTTTGTAAACAACAGTCAAATAATTAAAGTTTAATGGATTGATTAGAACTTTATCCTGCACCAGAGAAAATGAAAATGGTCGATAATTAAAGTTCTTTAATTGAAAATCTAATTACACCATGCATTTATATTATACCTCATCGAATCACCCCAACTGCCTAGGACTTCAAAACAGGCTACTCTCAACATAAATTCGAATTCTGAGAAGCGCCCCACCAGAAACCCAATAGACAGCTTGGAAAGTGGATTAAAAATTTCAGTAATCGCTTAAAATAACTCCTTGAACCAAAAATTAAAATTTGCACAAAACAGAATAACGTATGGCCCAAAACACTCAGAGTAAGCGAAATGATAAAAGGCAGACTTGTAGAACAATATCACAACCAGACTTAGAATAGGTCACACCAATCTTACCCACATGCATCTAATCACTAAAGATCAACCGCCAATATGCCATAAATGTAGCTCTCAAATGAGCATTCAATATTTCATCGAGGAATGCCCATATTACACTAGTCTATTTACATGCAAAAACCTCCCAAGATAACTGTCGGCATCCCTGGCAAATCATGAATCCAATGTAGGCAAACTTATGTGCACTTTAAGAGAAACAGGCATATATGAAAAAATTTAATTAACCCAACAGTCAGGGCGTAATAACTATGATGTTGATTGTCCTATAACCTAATCCTAATACCACAAATTAAAGAAAATTCAAAGTCTAAAAAAAACCAATAGAACATGTAAAAGAAATACATACTAAGAAACGACGTTGAACTACCTAGCAAGATGCATGCAAAAGTATAGACAAGAGTTAAAACTCAAAAGTCAGTCATAAGGAATAGGTTACTTGTGACATTAAAAATCTTACAGTATTCATAACTGTACGTATCTGCATTGTACATCCTCAAATATTGGAAGGTAATACTTGGTGAGCATGGCATGGGATAACTGTTACTGAAAAGACGTCACAAAAGTAGCAATCATGGGAGAAGGTTTTGCCTACATAGGATGTTACAAAATTTCATTACTATGCCTATGATTGGTACATCCAAAATATAATAATTTTTTAGATGAATAAAATTTGAAAAATCAGTTTATCACTTTTTTTTAAAAAAACTTGCGGAAATAATATTGGGAAAAAAAAAAAGTTAGCAGAGCGTGGTTTCGATCCACGGACCTCTGGGTTATGGGCCCAGCACGCTTCCACTGCGCCACTCTGCTCTGCAGGCTGGAGCCACTTTAATTATAATTTACATCGCTCAAGTTGTTTTTATTCTTATAGACGTGATGTTTTTGAGATATATTTAAAATTTATATATATATAATTTAGTAATTTTTTTTT
>KZ807351.1:167460-192235 GCA_000696205.2 Oncopeltus fasciatus | reverse complement strand
TCACATATTGCTGATATATATATATATATATACACATATATACATATATAAACAAATAAAACTCATTGAGTTGCATCCTCACCCGTTACCATGTTAAACCCTGTTATTGTACTTCTTCTTCTTTTTTATTTTATTTTATTGTTATGATATTTATGATCAGTTTTTCTATTATAAACCGTATGCCAGCCTCTATATCCATATCTTTATTGGTAAAATTTAACTTTCCAAATTATTTAAAAAATATTTGTAACATAAGATTATAATAAAATAAAAAGACTAATGTACTCTTATTTCTAAAAAAAAAAAAAAAAAAAATGTTATATTTATTTGAAATTATTGGTTTTATTGTTTTCTCTTGCTTAGAATTCTTTTAAGATAAATGAGTGTGGGTATAAGTAAAATATGCTTAGTTTAATTATATCATTAACGAAACATTTGAAAATAGAAAATACAATTCATCATTATAACTCATATTTGGAAATATTACCTCATTTTGGAAATGCTAATGCATCTTTAGGTTTTAATTTACTGCTGAGCATAAAATAAAAAAGTTCTGGATCTATAAAAAGAAAAAACCTAGTAGAATTTATTTAAGTTGGGTGCTAATTAAAATATACCTATTGTTGATTAAAAAGCCATGTTTTCTATTCTCAAAAAAATAGAATATTAGAAGAATTAGGAAATATTGAAAAATTTGCTTTATCTGAGTCATCCAATGTTGAAGCAAAATTTTTCACAATGACATGGAGACATTGTACACTTTTTCTTTTTT
This sequence comes from Oncopeltus fasciatus, assembly GCA_000696205.2. Lineage (NCBI taxonomy): Eukaryota > Metazoa > Arthropoda > Insecta > Hemiptera > Lygaeidae > Oncopeltus > Oncopeltus fasciatus. The sequence goes on along the minus strand of KZ807351.1, from coordinate 191,463 downwards.
TTCATTTACTTCAAGATGTTTGTAAGGAAAGTTCATAACAAGAGCTTTACATCTTGTAAATATAAAATATTTTAAGGCAGAAATATCTTAAAATTTGTTTTATTATATTTAGAATAATGTTTTTGGTTTTTGCAAAATTTTATTTGAAAATAGATTTATATTCTTCTTTCGAACAAATTTCAAATTAAAATGTATGGAATATAATATAGACTGGTTAGTAAATTAAAAGTTAATTCAGAACTTATTATTAAATATTAGTCTTACTGACTCACAATTATTTATTGTATAATTATTAAAGCAGTCTATCAGCTTTTTCAGTTATAAATACTTGACCCAAACCTTTTCAGGGCAAGATGATTTTTTTATTTTGCAGATTAAATATGACATTGCCAAATGATCAACTCGAACGACTCTTACGTTATCCTTCTGGTGATAAGTTGCCCATCAATAGCCCTTCTCGCCAGCGAGAAATGCGGGAAATTTGGAGACTTCTTCAAGATAATGAGTATCTTTTGTCTATTGTCTATGCTGATAAAGAAATATTTTCCAAAGTTGTTGGAACTTGTGGACATTATTTTGGGGTGGAATATCTCAAACCAGCTATAGATAGTGAAATGATGAAGGTACACCCACTTTTGACAAATATTTTATTTTTCTGCTGTAATAATAAATTTATTATCTTGTATTTATTAATTTTGCATTGTTACGTTTCTCATGCCACGGCTAATAATGCATTAATAATTCCATATCTTTTGAGTATGTACGAAAAGCAAAATAATTGTTGACTGACTTATCACGGAAACAATAAATTTCTAGTTTAGTTTTACCAGTTTGTACTGTACCATTATCTAATAATACGTCATATAATCGATTTTAATAAGGTTTATTTTAAAATAAGAAGCATTTTGAAATGTGTCTGAGTTACAACCTTTAAATTTAATTGTAATACTACATTGCATGTAATAGTACCAACCTTCAGATAAGACTGTTACTTCTGAAATGTCAAGGTAACCATTTTTTTTACCTCCTTTTTAATAACTTGGGGTCATGGAAGGAGGGGCTATCTGTATGTAGCTTCCCTATTTTAAACTCATTGCTCTAAAAAGGCTAAGCTTTTATTTCTTGATAAATACTTGTCCATAACTGTGTGTTGTGAGAGAGAAATCCAAACAGATCTCGGCTAACCTAGCACCCTCAACAATTGTTTCTCTTAATAAGAGTAGGTTATAATAAAAATGTATTTCAAGAGATCATTACTTGATTTAGTTCTAGTTTAAATGATTATATTACTCAATGTGCTGATAAACATTAAATTAGATCATTAAAAAATAAAAAATACTTCTATTACTTTTATAATTATATTTAAAATAAACTTAAACTAAACAACATTTTTTTGAAATTTTTTTTAATACTTTTAGGACAGTGTACACACGATAAAATACAATCAAAGATATAATTAGTTTTAAAAAAATTTTAATTACTTCTATTGTTATATTTGCAATAAACTTATTTAAGTTAAACAAGAATTCTAAAATGGAATTATAATTCCTTATGTAATATAATTATATTATTATTTATTCAGAATTAACAGAGCTCATTTCCTTTAATTTGCATATATTATGCAAAGTAACAGAATGCATTTTGCAAATAAAATTGTCACACTTATAACATCTGATAATAGTGTTGCAATTTCTGCCAGAATTCTCTCTAGTCTTGGTCAGCCTCTTAACAATGTCGATTGGAGAATAATTTAATTATTTTTTATTGGAGGCTGTATCCCAACAGGAACCTGTTGGGGTTCAAAAGCATTTTATCTAGCAGATCTTTATATCAGCACACAAAGCAAACATCTATAGACCATACTTAGTCAGTTTGCTGAAAATATATTGTATCCATGAACATTGGGCCTATAAATTGGTGGTTACCAAATCACTCAATGCCTACATTGACAGCCTGTTAGTAACAAAGATATCTATTAGTCACATATTGCTGCCATCTAAAATTATGAGACACTAAAAGGTGTCTCATCAATCAGTAGGAGTCGTTTTATCAACAAAGTGAAGGCTTTGAAGAAAAAATAAAAATTGGTTATAACTCATCATTGAGCGTTGTGTTTCAATGCCAGTAAATCACTTGTATGGTGACCTTTCTTTGTACTGATAAGAAAATGAAGTCCAAAAAGTGCCATGACTTCTGCTAGGGTAGTATCTTTACTTTTTTTTTGTAGAATACTACTGCTTATTAATTAATTCCCCTCCTTTAAACTTAGTAAGTTCCTACTACCTTCCCTTCAAGCACTCAGCCATAATAACTCCTATGATATAAAAAATTCCCTCTCCCTAAAACTTTTAATCAAATCTCTCAAAATTCCTAACAATATTATTCTTACATCCCTTGACATCACCAGCCTCTTCACGAACGTTCCCATTGACAAAGCCCTCACTATAGTTAAAAGCAACTGGCATGTGATTGAACCACACACTTTACCACTAGATTCTTACCGACTCTCTCTCCATGCTGCAGTTCTGGTTACCTACTCTTCTAAAACAAATTCTACAAACAGATATCAGGACTGGAGCATGAATGACCTAATTGACACTGTCCTCCCTTCTTTCCTGAACATCTTTTTTTATAAGAATGTACGTGGACAATCTCTTATTAATACTCAACCCAGACAAAGTGCCCAGAAATAAATTTCTTTGACTCTTACCATCCTGCTTAAAATTTACAATAGAACTAGAATCTAACTATGGACTCCCATTTCTTGACTAACTCCTAATCAGAAACCAAGACGGCTCCATAATTACAGACTGATACGTACATACTCCGGACGCTCCCTACATTTTAACTCCTCACAAGCCTATTATCAATAAATAAATATTGCAAAAAATCTCATTTCCAGAGCCCTTAACCTCTCCGACAATATATTCCATGAAAAAACATTTAAGACATAACAGACATTCTTGACCATAATGGCTTTTCATGACACATAATACAAAGACTCATCAATACATTTTATAATTCTCCTTACACTTCCCTCTCCACTCCAATTCCATCTAGTGACTCTCCAATATTCTGTTCCCTACTCTATACTCCCACTCTATCAGAAAAAAATCAGTAAAGCTCTAATTAATGCCATCCTCAAACTATGCATAGGCTTCTCCAACAACAACAAACTACAAAATGTATACACTAAACTGAAAGACCCCATCCCCGATACTGACAGATGTAATGTTATTTAAAAAATTCCCTATGGCACTCAAAATTGTATGGCAGCATGTGTAGGACAAACAAAGAACCCTATAAAAAGACGAATCAGCAACCATCAACATGACATTAAAAATATAAAAACCACCAAAGCCCTTTCAAAACACTCAACTACTGACAAACATACTTTCGACTTTGATAAATTCACACTTCTTGTGACTGAACCCAACCTTGAGAAACGACTTTTAACTGAGTCTATTCTCATACATTTATAACAAAACCCCATCAATGACAAAACAGACAAAGACTATACTTCTTCCACATGCAGTAATATTTTTCACATCTTAAAACAAAAATCATAAAATAAGACCACCTCATAGCTTTTATTTAGACTTTCTTGGAAGTGCAGACAAGAAGCAATTAGTGGATAGTGGAAGTACTCTTATCTTTCCACTTGTATACCTCGACTCTTCCAGAACCATATTCTCACTTTCCTAAGGGGGATGAGGGACGAATTATCTGGAGCATATGATTTAGGCTCACTGAAAAAAACTTATTTTCAAATTGAGTTCAGAGAAAAAGTTCTGAGTGTATAGTAAAAAAAAAAAAGGTCATTAGTTTTCGATTTTTCACAATCAACCTCTTTTGGACATCCTCCTACCAAAAATTTGTACAGTATTTTCAATATCAATATATAGTTCCTTAAGTATTCCCTAAAATTCAAAATTAAATAATTAGTTTTAGATAAAGGTTTTCTATGACCTCAAATTTAATCAAAAATTGAATATTCGCTATAGAGTTGAAATAATCACAATGAAAAACAAAATTCTTTATGTACAATTTTTTAGTAGTTTGTAAACAAGATCCAGTCTACCTGAAAACCTATTGAAATGGAATACAATACAATACAAATTTTGTTGATATTGAACAATTGTTGATTATTCAAATATTTTTTATTAAAGCAAAATAATTGGTAGATTTGAAGAGGAGATTTTCTTTCTGTATGAAATTTGGATTAATTGATATAAAATTAATTCAAATTATCTTGGTATTGTGTATTAAAATAAAATTTAGACGTACTTAATTATTTTGATTAATCTAAATAATTAAGTTCTCATCTATTACTGAGTTTGGTTTCACTATTTAAACAATTGTTGATATTAGAGCATTTAAAGGGAAATATAATTTTATATATATATATATATATAGANTATATATATATATATATATATATAGATATATATATATATATATATATATAGTAAACAAAAACAGGTAGGTTGAAGAGTGCAGTGAACACACAAAAAGAAAAAAAATTACAAAGAATAAAATTCTCGCTATTTGTCAGTGAGGAGTGAAGAAAGTCTCTTTGAGACAAATTAATTTTTAATATCAAAATTGTTCTTATTTATAATCCACTTAAAAGAGCTAAATGAATGGTCATTTCTTACTTAATTTTTGACTACCAGGGTCATCAAAAGTAAGGTTACAACATTCATGCTGGGACATCAGGGAAGCTCATGGGATCTATTCGGGTCTCGCAATCCTGGCACTGCGGGTTCAAATCTTGCCCTGCGCAAGCTTTTATTGATAAACAAAAGCTTTTCCTGAGCCATGGATGCTTATAATGGGATAGAAACCTGTAGATAGACTGTCCCTCCACGACACTAAGTTGTAAAAAGGGAGGCTTACACTTACAAATAATAACAAAAACATTCATGTTGAATCAAAAATTCAATAAAATTATCAGGATACTTAAAAATGTATTAAACGACTTTTTATATCATGCCTATCTATGCTTCCATCACCAATTTTTCTCCCATTTATTTATGTTCTGATCAAAAACTTTTTTAGTTTCATAGAAGGAGAGTTCAAAGGTGCCAATTAGAGTGATTGGGGAGATAGGCGATAATAAAGTCAGCATCGCCCTTTATAAATGCCTTGAAGACTTTTCATAACTTTTTTTAAGGGTATAGCACAAAGACCTCTTCATTATTATATTCCCTTTAGGAATGGTCCATAAAAGATCCCCTTAGTAGTGCAGTAGATGCCATAATGTTGTTGAATGATTGGGTAGTATTGGACTTTTTAAGCCAATGATTCATATTAATCCTAAAATTATTTTCTTTTCGATTTTTGAGTGAAGCAACACAGCTAGCTCATTCCATTCATGAGCCTAGAAAATATCTTCTTGCACATGCAAAATAATCAGAGACAAGTTTGTGTTTTGCTAGCTAATGTCTCTTAACTCTTTGCCTTTTCAAGAATATCAGTACAACCTTTAAATTACTTGTATGGAATTTTACTGACTCACTTCATGACTTACTTAAAATTCCACAAGATTCCAATAGATGTTTGCAGTAGTTCAGCTAATCTAAAATCACAAATAATTCATTTTTTTTAAATTGTATTTTTTGGATCAACCTTGACCCAATCCTAACAAAAATTCTACTTATAAAAACATTTTTTAAAAGGAATAATACCCTATTCCTTTATTTTTTTTTAACAAGATTTTTCAGATTTCATTGGGGAGCTTTCAGCGTCCAGATGGGCCAGCGCCCTCATGGCATTCCGATTTTTTCCTTATTTTTTCTTCTCTCCTACACTTTAGATGTAGTCAGTTCATTGATTCTGGGTCTCCCTCTGGGAGGTTCCCCTGTTGGTCTGACCTCAAAGTATTTTCTGGCGTTCCGGTCCTCATTCATCCGGCAGATATGTCCAAACCATCTAAGTTGCCTCTTTTCAAGGTTATCCTTTAGGGAGCCAACCCCCAGCTGCTCTCTTATCTTATCATTGCTGACACGATCTCTTCTGGTTCGGCTCGCTATTTTACAGAGGTTCCTCATTTCCACTGCCGTAACTCTGCTTAGGTGCTTGATTGTCCGTTCCCAACTTTCACTTCCATATAGGAGGGTGGGTAGGTAAACAGCTTTAAAGATATGCTGCTTTACATTTTTCTCCACATCCCTTTTCCCTATAACTGTGTTGCAGAGGTGGTAGTAAATTGAATTTGCCTTCTTTATCCTATTTGATATCTTCTGGTCTACCTTTCCATTTCTGCTTATCACTGTTCTGAGGTAAGTGTAGTCGTCCATTATTTCACCTTTGCAGCACACCTCAGCTTATTCCTGTTCCCGGCTATGTACATTATTTTACTTTTTCTGGCATTAATAACCATTCCTTTCCTTTCTAGCTCGGCTTCCCATTCAATTGTAGCTTGCTGTAGGCTCTCCTTTGTTTCAATATAAGGACAAGGTCATCAGTAAATACCATTACTTGGGCTAGGATTCCCCTCATGTTCCAATTTCCAATGGTAGTGGGCTGTCTTACCATGAATATGAGGGGACTCTCAATTTCATCGGACTCTTTTTCATTAACCTTCATTAACCTTTACTATCCCTTTGGAATTATGATAGGTTGACTTGATAGCTTCTAACAATCCTTGTGAGATATTGTTTCCTGAAAGAGCATTCCACTGTTCTTGCCTAGGGACCGAGTCAAAAGCTGCTTTTAGGTCAATAAATGCCAAGAAAATACTTTTTCCCTGTTCTCATGGCTTATCTATTATTGTTCTGAGAGAGAAGATATGGTCCTGGGTCTGGCATTGAGGCCTGAAAGCAGCTTGTTCCTCTTCCAAGTCATCCTCCACTAGTTCTCTCAGCTTCTTTTCTAATATGGAAGTATAGAGCTTGTACACAACCTGGGATAGACATATAGGTCTGTAGTTCTCACATTCGCTAGCATTGCCCTTCTTGTGAATTGGGACAATTATGTTGTATTTCCATTCCTTTGTGTTGTAGCATTCAGTTATTAACTTCTGAAAAAGATACTATAATGGTTTGAGCAGTTTTGCCCCCCCCCCCCCAAACTTGATGAATTCTGGGGCGATGCAATCTCTTCCTGGTGCTTTTTCAAGTCTTCTTGTGATCTCTCCACAGCTGCTTCCACATCCTCTCCCATATCACCTCATCATATTCTCTCTGTATACTCTCTCCAGGTATTCTCTCCTCAGAATCACCAGAAAACACCTCTTTGTAGGGGTGCCTCTATCTTTCCAAAATACCTTTGTCCCTGGTAATCAATCTGCCTCTCTCGTCTTTTATATTTCTTATTGGTTTGCTCTTCTTTCCTTTCATTGCTTTGATCTTTTTCCAGAAAACCTTGGCGTTTTAATGGTAATTGCTCAGTGAGCTTTGACCAAATTCTTCCCAGCTCTTTCTTTTTGCCATCCTTCCTACAAGCTTAGATTCATTTATCCTTCGAACATACAGATCCCAATGGGCTGGAGTCTTGTTTCTAGTGTATTCCTCTCATGATGCCCACTCTTTTCAACTTTATTAGTAAAATGTTAAGTTATTATAAATTAAACAAAATGTCTCTTTTTTAGATGCTTATGCAGGAAAGTTCAGAAAACTGGTCAAACCGTGTACATTTGGCTGTATCAATTCTTGATTTAGTTGAACAGATAGACTCAGAAAATCTTGCTCTGTGTGATGTAAAACCTAATCATTTTGGAATATCTGACTCTGGCAAATTAAAGGTTTGTTTTACCTTATATCTAGATAAATGCTGAAATCTAGTGCTCTCAACTGTAAGTTACAGGTTAGTGGGGCAGGAAATATTTTTTGTTTCTATTTTATTTTCATAATGAAAACTGGTTGCTATTATTTAACCTTCTAATAGCTTGTATTATTACTGATTACTCCACTCTGAATTTTCCTCTTTCCAACAGCCATTTTACTCCATCCTGATAGCAAAGTAGGACTAGATATATGTATCTCTTGTCCATCTCTTAAAGTTCTCCACTTAGGTACCCATTTTTCATTAGAATGAAAATTAGATAAACATTTAAATGTTAATAAAGTAAGGGTAAATAGTGCACCATATATTACATTAGGAATAAATAGTGCCTTGGGGGAAAATTAGCGGTTTGATTTTGCAAAAATCTATGAAAAGATAGTGAAGAGAGTGGCCAAGAAAAAGAGCTGGAAAAATTTCAACCATTCTTTAAGGAAAAGTAATAAAGAAGACCTTAAATACTTCTGAATAAAGTACTCTGCTTAAAAGGGAGAATCTAAAAATCTATTTGGAATGTATAAAAGGAGATATTGCCACTGATAACAAAAGGATTTGGGAAATATTAAGAAGACCAATAACTTTGAAAGTCTTCGAAGGTAGAATAGAAACAAGAGATCAGCATTTGGGGATAAGAGGAATCAGCAGACATTGATATTAAAAAGTTGAAAAAGCTTTAGAAAAACTAAGCTCCTGAGCTAATTATGTTCACAGAGTCCCTGAAATATTGAAGGCTACACGATGTTTATTCTTAAAAACATTCAGTGAGAATAGGACTCCAAAAGACTGGGAGTACAATATCTTTGTCCCCCACATCATTAAGAAGCCTGAATGAATGTGAATTAGAAAATAGCATTTAGACTGATTAACAAATTTAGGAGCACATCTTCACTCTAAGGAGCATCATGGAAAAGGCTTGGGACCATGGGAATAATATCATCTATTTGTTTTAGATCTAAAGCAGTAATTGATTTAGTCCTTGAGCAGAAATTTGGAACACTCTAACCTCCAAGTATCCATAAGTACTTCTTAGATGCCATAACCCACTTGCCAAAATCCCAAAGATATTGAGAGGATAAATGGATCAGAGTTCACAATTTTCCAAGGGAAAAAGGAGCGGCCAATAATTACCAGGCAGTGCCATCTCAAAAAAATGAGTGACTGATCAAGCTTAACCCCTCCACATATTATTAGTTAACACTAGCTGAATGAAATTACAGCCAGATTGACAGGGAAGCTTTAGCGATTGTTTTTTAGGGTTAAAAGTTGTATTATTATTTGTATTGACCAAAATTTGTTCTCCTGAGCGATCAGGAACTTCTTATATAAATTTTTTCCTCAGTGGGGTCTTCCAAAGATGACAGATACTTGTATGCAGGACTAAGCAGTAGTTTTGCAAGTATTTTATTTTTATATATATTATAAAAAATACAAGATATTGGAATGCTGATTTTAAATATACAGACCAAGAATTTGGACCAAATCGGATGTTCCTATGTTGAGTCAGCTAGCTATTTTGTTTGTAAATGTTATAGAACTACTTAGAAACAGGGAAGGATCTATATTTATCAAATTTAAGAGATGTTTTAAGAACCTGGCAACTACTCTGTTCCATTTCTGTTTCCTTTAGGAGACTTCTTGTTACAAAAAGGTTGCACCCTCTGAGGGGACAGAGTTTTGTTCTACCAAGCTTGAAAAAGAAGATTCTTCAGAATTGTATGAAGGTCACCAGCATATAGTAAAAACTAAGGTCTTAGTATATAGCAATATGTGATGACTATGGTATTACAACCTTTATCGAAGATTGTCTTCCTATTCAGTTTGCTAGAAACTATCCAAAAGAAGCACCACTACATTTTGGGAACCAACACCAGCTTGACATCCTATGGAAAGGTTATACATAGACTTCATGGTCTCTGGTAATGTAATTAATTGACAATTAGACTAATTGTTAATATATATAGTAAATGGTTTGAAGTCTACCCCGTTAAAAGAATAAACAGCAAAACTACCATTACCTATGTAGAAAATTTTTTACTTTCAGGTTACCCTGTTACCTTGTTAGTAACACTGCTACTTGGATTAAAACTAAACATTTTCTGATTATTCTAACATTGATGAAATTGAAAACAAATTTTCAGTATTTTTCCACCTCTTCTACCAATGGCCAAGCAGAAGTATACGTCCATGCATTGAATAATTAAAAACAAAATACTCTGTACGGCAAGAATAATAAAGAAACTTGTAGAAAATATTTTAATTTATATTATAATACATCTGACTCAACATCAGTTGAAACATCTGTCTTATTTGATGCACAGAAATGACAGATATTTTTGGATCTAATACCAGTAAATAACCAGCAACCTCTATTTTAATTCAAAAGAAATAAATGCACTTGTTAATAAACAATAAGTATTATTAAATACTTATAAAAATAAGAATAATAAATACTCAATAAAAATAAGTATTATTACAAAATTTAACACATTTGATCTTAATATGCCCCAATAATTGTCTTGATTATGCCTATTGTTCTTAAGAAAGAGCTATTATTCCTAGAAAAATATTTTAATTAACTGCAAAAAGTTATTGCTTCAGAAATCAAATCTTTATTAAAAATGCCATATTAATTAAAAAATTGTTTTGAATTTAAAAAATTTGAAGAGAGAGAACAAAGTGGAAAGTCAATTGGTTGAAACTATGAAATAAGAAAAAAGTTAAGAATTTTCAAACAAATCATTTGAAGTATTTTTATAACAATGACTTTTGGCATTCAATTAACTTATTAAACTATTAATTAAACTAATCAGCAAATGTAAGTCTTAACTGCTTTGTTCTTGTAAAATATCAGAGAAAATATTTGGCCTTATTATTTGTAGATTCTCGATTTGGATGTCACTTTTCCCCGTGTGATTGCCGATGGAATTACAAAAAGTGGAAAAAACTGTGAGTTTGATAATGACTGTCATCTTTTTGACTGCCGTTCATCTTGTGATAGTTTTAAAAAGATCTGTGATTCTCCTATTAAAAATAACAATTTACAGGTAATTTTTTTGATGGTATATTTTGTGATTATTGGTTTGAAATTATTATTGATTGTCAATATTCTATCAGAATTGCCACAACAAAAAAACTTTTAAAAGGTCTAATTTTAGGTATTGTTAAAATACTTCATCTATTATGAAGAAATAATGCTTAATTTTTTATAATAAAATAAATTTATTCAAAATCTCTTTACTTTTAATTGAGAATATAGTGGGAAACTTCTTGTTTAATATTAAGCATTCAATTGAACACTTTTTATTTACTGGATTTCTCTCAAGCAAGGTTGCCAATTTGTTTTCCCATTATTCCAGTGTCATTATTCACACATGGAAACATAAGCATTTATCTAGAATTCCAGGCATAAAAACATTTTATTTTATTATGTTAATAAAGTATATTTTGGTTAGTATGTATAATCAAAACAATTCAAAATTTTTAAATAACATTTAGGAAGATAACTTCTTTTTTTTTTTTAACCTAAAGCTTTTTTAAAATTTAGGATCAGTCTTGTGTGTCCTTCCCTATTAAACCTCTCCAAAGCTGAAATTTTCTGCAAACTGAATGAAACATAATTAATGAAAAGGTAATATTCCTTCAGTAATCTGGGTTGTTCTGAAAGACTTTACAGTATTTAATTAGGCCTTCGCATCAAAGTAACCTCATGATGAGTTCTTTTAGTTTCAAAAACTCAAAACTTTTTTTTCTAAAAAAAAATTAAATTTTTAATTATTTGAATTCTAGGAGCCATAGAATATGACATTATAAGAGAGGTCTTAGATGCCATAACCCACTTGCCAAAATCCCAAAGATATTGAGAGGATAAATGGATCAGAGTTCACAATTTTCCAAGGGAAAAAGGAGCGGCCAATAATTACCAGGCAGTGCCATCTCAAAAAAATGAGTGACTGATCAAGCTTAACCCCTCCACATATTATTAGTTAACACTAGCTGAATGAAATTACAGCCAGATTGACAGGGAAGCTTTAGCGATTGTTTTTTAGGGTTAAAAGTTGTATTATTATTTGTATTGACCAAAATTTGTTCTCCTGAGCGATCAGGAACTTCTTATATAAATTTTTTCCTCAGTGGGGTCTTCCAAAGATGACAGATACTTGTATGCAGGACTAAGCNAAACTTTTGTTGTTGGCTATGAAATGTGGTAAACGACATTTACATGACAACGTAAAAGGGAGGTCTCTGATTTACAGGAACAAGATTCCAACTTCTAGTTCAGGAAATATTACTTTCATGCTCCCTGGAATGAATTTAGTAAAAGTAAATTATTCAGATGACAGAGAAATATTTGAGTAGAATTATTTAAGAAAATATTTCAGTAAAAGAGTTGGTATACCTTAATTGCAATTTAATGATATGACGGACATGTTTGAATTAATAAGTTAAATTAATCAGGTAAATATCATCACTAAGAATATTGATAAATAATTATATTAACTGGCTAAATAACATTGGATAACTGGGTAAATGGCATTAAATAACAGGGTATATGGCATTAATAACGTGCTACACGTCATTTATGTATATAATGTTATTGATTAATGTATTGCGATGTTATTATGCATAAATGTATATATGTACGTGTATATATGTGTGTTTGTATTTATGTATATTATATATATATATATATATATATATATATATATATATATACACATATATATATATATATATACATATATATATATATACACACATATATATTTATTCATATTCGTCATACTTAGCAGTCAGACTCGTAGTGAAGTGAAGTGTGGGGAATTATAAATTATTCTCATCTCCCTCGGGGGTGTAATGGTAGCGCACCCCTTCGGAAATTGGGGGACCTGGGTTCAATTTGCAGTTCAGGTAGAGTTTTTTTTTGTCTCCCTGTACGATTCAAATTAAAAAAATATACTTTTCGAAATTTTATTATTTTAAAATCTTTAGTTTTTAGAAACCATTTAGCACCAATTATACTATTAATTTTTATTTTCTGTTTATTACCATATATTTATCAATCTGAAGTTAGCTCTGGCAATGTTTTAGAACATTTGAAGATTTTAGAAGTTTTCCAGTGTTTTCTTCTACAGTTGACTAGCTCAAAAAAATCTCTATGCAGTTGATTATCTCCTCAAGTAGACCTCATCACTTCAGCCTTGTGGCTTCTTAACTATCATTGTGAAACCATGTAGACTAAGGTTCCCTTTATAAGGGTCCAAATGAAGGTAAGGTGGTCAGCATTGCTGAAGCATGCTCCCCACAGTGAACACAGCATGGTTCTTCCAACATCATTTTCATTTATCTCAGCATATATTCCAAATTTCAGTCTAGCATTAGTTCCTCAGTATTTATCTACTGCATTTTCAGGCTTTTCAATTTTAATATGTCGGCCTGCTTTGCTTCTTTTTGCTGGCAACCTCTTGCTTTCTAGCCATGAGCTTAGCTTTAATATAAGAAATGTTATGGGAGTGATCAACTTTACAACACGTGCCTTCTTCCTAATACAATTTGATCAATTTGGTTTGCTGTAAGTTAATATATGGATGTTCAGGTAGCTCAATAAATCTTAAGAGGGAATAATGAACTTCCTACAGCAAAATTTCTGGATTGGCAAAGTTAATAAGTCTTAATCCATTATCATTGGTTTCCTCTTATACTGAGCCTTGAATATTTGTTTCCTATTGACATTTTAGTCCCCTACTATTATTTTATACCATATATTTGTAAGGACCTTCCATCTCATTTCCTTTTCAGCTTGTCTTAGAAGGTATTGGTGTCTTTCTCCTCTTCTTCACCTGCATCTTTTGGAGCATTGAGAGTTATTAAAGTTTAGTTGTTAAATTTCCCAGACATCCAGGTAATACAATTCTAGTCCTCTTAGTCTTCAATCCAATAATAAATTTATATCTCCCTCACTCTCTAAATCATGAAACAATTTTGTTTGATTGCAGCTGTAAAATATGGTAGGGATATTATTTCCTACCTAATTACTTTTTGGATATCAGTTTTTATATCTAAAAACTAGATTTTGAAGCATACAGCTTTGTATAGAATAAAATATTACTCAATCAAAGCCTAAAATTTCTATATGGTTAATGGAGACATTTCCATAAATGCATTGTAGAATCCTATATTAATGAAGGGCTCATGATATTTAGACAATCAATAACTTCTCCCTGAGTGCCCTAGGTTGATGACCTAAGGCTCTGAGTCTTGGCTGCAGTTTACTTAGTCAGCTCTCTACTCTCTATACTGTATGGAAGTATTGGAAAAAGGTAGGATTTCTTCTCTTGCTCCATCATTGGGGCTGCTGGTATGATGGATTACACTATTCACCAGACTCCTGGAACACTCTGGCTAAAATCCCACTAATGGGTCTGCTTTAATCACATTTTCTTATTCTTAAAATTAATTAGTTCCCCATTTTCTTTCACGCATAGTCAAAATTCTTGGTATTATGCTAGAAACACAACTTCTGGAAATGCTAAATTTCTCAAATTTCCCAGGATTGCTTTCCACTCTCCAACATTCTGATGCTCTGGTCATTTCAGGTGAATTCTGTAGACACTTTGTTTCCTCCCTCATTCTGGACACCTTTCACAGAACTGTACCATGAGTCAGAATGATCATAACCATTTCACTGTTATATGATTTTGCCCAAGTTTTTTTTTTTAAATTCCCTCTCCTATCAGATCATAACATCTAATTTCCCTCCCATCTCTATGATCTTTATTACTTTGAAATCTTCCTTGCTTTTCCAATATACCCGATTCCAAAAGTCTGATCTTTGGCCTCCTGATTAATACCTCAGCACTTAGTTGTTCATTCCTTATTTAATCTTCTGAGTTCTGGAATTCCATACCATTAATATTTGTCAGGTTAGTCCTCCTTTTTTTCATCCCTCAAATACCAATTATTTTCAGAAATAAGGTACACATCTTACAACAATGAGGCATTTGTAAACCAATGTTGTTATAGCTTGTAAATATTAAACAGAAAATTGTAATATTTTTTTTGTTGTTTTTTATCCCTTATTCTTCTCTTATAATTATTACCTTAGAATTTGTAATTGTTTATTCTGTTTTTTGTTTTTTTACATCTCCCATTCAGCCACTTGTCTTGGATGGAGGAGTGAACTCTATACATGTTACGACCTTATTCTAAACACTCGTGGAACTCCCCATGCTTTTATTTTTCGATAAAAGCTTGTCCACGATAGGAGTTAAACCCATAGTGGAAGGATGGAATAGATCTCCTTGGCTACTGTTATTAAATCGGTTGTCTGTAGTACACTATTAATAGCATTTAATCTATCTAGTTACTATTGAGTTAATTAGTGAAGAAATGTTTAAAATGGGTGTTTTTCACCAATAAAGCTATAGAAATACATTTATTCCTGCTGAATACAAATTAAAAATGTAGGATGACTGAAAGCACCAAGAAATATCTCCATAAAATGCTACACAGAGGAAGGAAATTAATAAGTTGTATTTATTACAGGAAGAGAAGGAAAAATTTTATGTTGAAAAGCCATAGAAGTTAAGTATGTTTCTTCTCAGGCCCTGCAGGGATGATCCAAAAGGTATAATTGGTGATATGACCCATTGTGAGCAAAAATAGTCCTTAACATAGGAAAAGTTGATGCAACTTCACAAGATGCGGCAGTAGTACTGATAAAGAAATACTCTCCTGCTTTTTGATGTAAATGGGAACACTAGGCAGAGTTGGAGGAACAGATCAACACTGTTTTTTAAAATAGGTTGGTAGAAGAATTAATTTATTTTTCTGAAGCAAACTTGTCTATATAAAATTATGATTAATTATATATTTAATCCTTTTTTTTTCCTGAAGTTTTGGTACTTTTCTGGTGAAACCATTATTTACTTTAGATTTCTAAAAAAAACATTTTTTCTATTAGCATACAAGGGATTTAAACAAGCCTCCTCTGAGATCGGCTTATAAAATTAGCTAAAAATGGTCAATTCCCCAGTCTGGATTCATTTCCTTATAAATTTTCAAAAAGCTACAGAGGGATTGCATTGCTTAATATGATTAAGTTGTTCACTAACATCTTGGCTTATCAGATCATGACTTGGCAGAACAACTAAATATTATCCTGAAGAAAAGGCTGGCTTTAAAGTGAGACAAGGATCTATAGACCATATTTTTACACTATTTTCTTTACTGGCTATTATCTTGAAAAGAAAAAAAGAAAATAGTATGGTTTTTTATTTATTTAAAAAACTTTTGACTCGTCATTCTTCACTTTATCATAAACTCCATAAAATTGGCAAGATAATGTGGCTGGTAGAAATGATATATTGGAAATGAGTTATTCGATGAAGTTGAATTAACATCCAGATTATTACAGAGAGAAAGTTAAAACCCAAGTATCATTGATTTTATTTATCTCCGATATCATACTTCTTTTTAATAGAGTATGGTGTGTCAGTTGTCTCAGTCAATCACATAATTATAATACTGCTGTGATTATTTGAAGATGATTTGGTGATTTTTTCTTACACTAGATGGAAAGTGCAAAATTAGATTTTTAGCTAATTAGATGTATTAGAGAGTGTACAATAATCTATGAAAATTAGTTTTGGCTAAAGGTTGTTTTTTTGTGATCTTCCATTGCCAGCAGAAAATTTTTTTAACTCGTCTTTTATTTGAAACAAAATAGTTTTTTTTTTTTTTAAATTCTGCCATTAATTAATTCAAAATGATTTATTTTCTTCGAAAACTCATTTTGATATGCATTTTTCATTAATATTTTTTGAAATAGAAATTTCTCAAAATTAACTAAAAAGAAGAATTTAAATTTGCAAATTATATCACTCAAACCTATTAAACATAATTAATTTTTAAGAATGTAAATTTAAGAGTTTTTAGTAGTAATGTTTGATGAAAACAGTACATCAATAAAGATGAAAATATATTTAAAAACAAAAGACATAATGACTTGATAAATCAATATTACATAAGTGTAAGCTTGTTTTCTTCAGCTGGTTTAAAATATTTCTTATTGTGAAAAAATTTCCCTTTTTCAATTTCACTGTAATACCTATAAATAGAGAAAAATAATTTTTTTACAGTAATTAATTCAAACTATACTGTTTACTCAAAATTTCACTAAGACAAAATTTATTATGCAATGAATAAGTATTTTACTGTAATGTATGGGGTAATTAAGTAAACTGCAGTGTATTTTTTTAAAATGACAGTGTAGGTGTATCTTTATAAAGAAATATAGAATGAAAATAATTATATAGTACAATGGGTAATAATAGCATATGACCCAGATTAGTAAATTATACGAAATGTGTAAATATATATTTCGAATTAACATCTAGCTCAGAAAAATAAATATTAAATTATTATCGCTTAGATAAATATGCAGTTTCTCAGATCAGTCTGTGGTTAATGTAAAGTGAGTATAAATATCAGAGGAAGCAAAGTTCTAAAGCACACTTATGCGTATTTATAAAAGTAAAATATGTGAATTATCTGAGCAAATGAAAACAGATTTTTGATGTATACCTACCATATAAATCATATTTAATGTTTGACCCATAAATCTTATTCAATGTCTCAATTATTATTATAGACACCAATAGAAAAATATTAAGTTAAAAATTTCTTATAACCCAATGTAACAGAACATTAGGCACTCCAGCTACTGTGCCCATTTGCAAAGAGGCTTACCAGCCAGTACAGTCAAGATGCAGGAGCGGCCAAAACTTGGTTAAGCAACTTTGCAGCCAATTGATCAGCTTCCAGTTGATCAGTCTTCCACCAGACCTTCCTATCTCAACAGCAGCATCATGCAACTGGTATCACTCTAATATGAGTTCAGGGACCTTTTGTGCCAAACTCCAACCATTTCAGACGTAAGCCGGAGAATAACACGTGTTTGTGGCAAGACTACGAAGCTTTGCTCTAGACCAACCTCAAAGGAATAGTAGGGGGGGGACAATAAAGGTCAGTCTCATCACAGCTCTCTGAGTGTATTGATCCCTCTCCCCATGGACATGACATGGCGCAGTCAGGATTATTCCTGCCTACCTCAGACCAAATGGTAATTGTTTAATATTTGTTAGAATTATGAACTGTGGCATTAATTCTAAAAATGTTCCTCTTTACTAAGACTATTAATAAAATGCATATGTTTTCCCTTTAATTAACTCAAAAAAATAAATATTAATAAAAATAGTATTATATATTTTTGGAATACTTGATTTAAAAAACAAATACAAAATGGAATTCAATCCATAAATTTTAGCGGCAACCTTTCATCCAATTGGAAATTTTGGAGACAAAAATTTGAAATTATCTGTTAGCTACAGAAATTAATAATAAACCAGAGCCAACACAATGTGCTCAGTTGCTTCATTTGATAGGGGATGAGGGTTTACATATTTTTAATTCATTTAATTTAAATAAGGAGGAGAAAAACTCTTTAAAAACTATATTAGATAGGTTTGAAGATTACTTTTTACCAAAAAAAAAACTTAGAATATGAAAGGTTTAAATTTTTTACAAGGAAACAAATGGAAGGGGAACAGTTAGTTAACATTTTGTAACAGATTTAAAAAACAAAGCTTCAAATTGTGAGTTTGATAAATTGAAGGATGGCCTTGTCAGAAGTTTATTTATATGTGGTATCAAAAATGATTCTCTAAGGGAAAGACTTTTGGAGTTGGATGATAAAACTCTTGATGAGACAATAGAAATTGCAATAAATATAGAAAAATCCAGGGAGCAATCAAAAATAATAAAAAGTGTTAGTGACTCTTTATACAGAGTGGAAACAATTAACAAGTCATATAGCACTAAGCCAATAGGAAATGTTAGAAATTTTAATGATAAAATTCAGACTAAATTTTAAAAATCTAATCAAAAGCACAATTCTGATGCAGTTGATGTGGTCACACCCATCCTAGTAACAAATGCCCGGCATTTAATGCCACCTGTTATTCCTGTAATAAAAAGGGACATTTTGGATCACAATGTTTCTCCAAAAAAATCAAAAATGTTAAAGCTATAATTAGGATTTCCTCAGAAGAAAACATTAACAAATACTTCATTAATAAAATAGAAGCCCAAGAGTATCATAAGTCAGAATTGAGTGTAAATCTTCTTTTAGAAAATGAAATTAAAGTGAACTTTAAATTAGACACAGGAGCTCAGGAGAACATTGTAAATTTCAAATTATGGAAATCATTAAACATTCCCGAAGAAAATTTGTCACAGCAAATAAAAAATTAACCACATTTTCTGGGGAAAGACTAGAGGTCATTGGAAGAATATCTTTAAATGCTCAATATAAAAATAGAATGTGTTTTTTAGAAGGAGAGTTTTTTGACCGTAGATATTATTCTTAGATGATTTTAGTTGGGGTTCGGTCAAGGTAGATCCAAAAAAACACAAATTTAAAAAATGTATTTTTTAATAAAGGAGTATCTGCCAACGTTTCAGCTTACATTGCAAGCCATCTTCAGGGCTGTAAAAATACAATGTCATGAGACTACAATCATAATTGAAATTAATATAATATAGAAATACAATAATATGTGATATCAAGAGCATGAATTTAGAAAGCTATGTAAGAGAATTTAAAAAGATTTTGAAAAACAATAAAAAAAAACAATTTGAAAAACATGCAAACAACTTATTGACAAAGAAAATATCCTAATCACATTAGTGTTCCGGGTGATAAGGGTGTCAAAGAAGGGAAGTTGATAATCCGATTCCATTTCAATGGTAAATTTCAGACGAGGGTGTTATGAATTAAATGCAGTAAGGATCTGGGGGATTTTTTCGGGATTCAGAATGAGAAAAAGGTCGTCAACATATTTTTTAAGGAAGAAAATGTCTTCGTGTAACGAGGGAAGGATAGAGTCAAGGAGGTCGTTAAGGGTGATGTTTGAAATATCGGGAGCAAGGTTATTTCCCATAGCCAGACCGTTAATCTGGTTAATTGGACCGTTGTCCACTATTATGGATGTGTGCGGATCTGTCCACCTCTATTTGCCACAATTTTTATTTATATTAATTAAATTCGGCAAGTAGCAGCTAAATGCAAAACGATAGGTTGTTTTTTATTGAGGAATTCTGACCAATAGAATAGGGATTCCCTACAACGTCAAGTTCGGGTAAAAAACGTTTTCTCAATATAGCGGGCGTAATATTTATTTAGTGCAATGAAATTCAATTCAGATTTTTTTATTGAGAAGTATTTTAAAATTAATAGATAAAAGTGGGGGTTTACTTGAACCGTAAAAACGTAACTTTATGGTCTAGAAGGCACACTTATTTGTGGTTTTACTTTTAGATTTGCCATACTGTCTTTAAATATACATAGAAAGAATTATTTATAGAGCCAAACAGGAGTGGGCGATTAACTAAAAAGGAAAGAATAAGTAAAAAAATTTTCGGATGTAGCGGAATAATATTAATGAATGATTAATTAAACTCAAGACAGATATTTTTATTGATGAAACAATTTAGGAGTTAAACAGCAAAAGTGAGTAATTAGTTGGGGTTTACCTTTACTGTAAATTTTAATTTTAATTAGTGGTTTTTCATATTTGGCATACCGCTTAGTTTAAAATGGAAGAGTGAGTTTGTTCAGGAGCGAAATCGAAGAAGAGTAATACATATAATTATTAGATTTTTTTTGTTATTGTTGATGGGATTCGGTCAAGGTAGTGAAGTAGTAATTAAAGTAGTAAGTCTAGGCATAATATTATCTACAGTCAAAAAACTTTCCATTTGAGTAATACATACATTTTCCCTTCAACAGTCAAAATATTTAGTTAAGTTCAATGAAACTGAACCCATATTTGTTTATCGATAAAAATATATTCTTTAGTGTATGGATTTGCATTAGAAGAACAAGTTGCATTAATCTACTACTAAACTAAGGAATTCGCTTTGTTTATACATTTCCTGCTTGACAGACTTTTTATATTTATTATTATTTCATAAACAGAATATATATGTACTTGTAAGTAGATGTATTTATTAAAAATAATTGATGTTCATCAATATTTTTTAAACAACCAATAATATTTTTTAAATAAAACTTTAACTTTTACTTAAATTATAATAGATTTGACATATACATCATAACATAACTTCGCAATTCGTAATATGCAAAAAGCAGCCTATTCACATTGCTACTTCATATACTAATCGTATTAACCAATAATATTTTTTAAAATAAACTTTAACTTTTACTTAAATTATAATAGATTTGACATATACATCATAACATAACTTCGCAATTCGTAATATGCAAAAATAAGCACTTAATCGTGATTTCATGATGTTATTAAGACAATACTTCTTACATAGTTATTCACATATTAGAATTTTTATTATTTATATTATTTTAGGGACTATTTAAATTGTCCAAATAAATTCACAACTTCTTCTAGCTCTTATATTTTATAGTAAATACTAATGTCTTTGGCGAGTTTAATGAAAGCTTTTGCAGTATCTGTTGAATCTTTTCGTGACTGTCCTGGAGTACGAGGGATACGAGGACTAGTAAATATCTTCTTTCTGAGCTGTTGGGCATTCCTCCAGAATGTGTTGTATCGTCAGAGGGATTTGGTAGTCTTCACAGGTAGGTTATGGCTCTTTAGTTATAAGGTTACACTACCACCAAAGTCATGTTTGTGTGACCTATCTTCAGTCTCGCTAATGCTACGTCTTCCCTTCGCTGGCATCTCATTGTGCTTCTCCACTTCTCTGTCGATGGTTTCATGCTTCTTACTTTACTAACAAGTGGTACTTTGTACAACTAATGGGCACCTTATTATACTTTTATACAGCGGGAAAATTGATTTATTTGTTTAGTTATATTAGTAGAATTCTTAATCGAAAAGCACGCAAATAAAAAAAAACACAAATAACAATATTTTGGTCATGCACAAAATGTTATATATATGTCACTTTTAAAAAATCTTTCTTTACTTCAATATTTATTTCTCTCATTTTAAAGAAATATTTCCTCTTAAAGCATGAAAATTAATAAATTAGTAAGATTAGGCTCACATCGATGAGATCANATATTTTTTAAACAACCAATAATATTTTTTAAATATATATTTTAATATTTAATATACATAATTGATAACGTATTACGATAGGTGTCTGTACTATCTCTTTGATCTTAAAAGCACCTAGAGTAAAATAAAATAAAAAATTGGTGGAATAAATAGCTGAATTAATTTAGTCCTGTATAAGAACCTCAATATAAGATATATATTCTTATTATATATGATCCACTACTACTACTACTACTACTACTATGGTATTCTTATTATAATGAATAAGGAATTCAATATTTTTTTAAAATCTACCTTTCTACTTCTAAACGTCGTAGAGGGAGAGGTTATTTACAGGTAGACACCCTATGATAAATACCCATTGCTCGGGGCGGAATTCGAATTCACATCGTCAAGATTGAGAAACGCATGTATTCCCAAACTTGAGACCCCTGAAATAAATTTTATAATATTTTGCAATGAATCATCATTGTTTTTGGAATCCTCGAGGGCCTTCTACTGTACTTCTTAACTATTTTTTTCAAAATTATATACATGCATATACCTAGCAACTTCAAGTCCAAGCAAGGATGAGGAAACGGAAGGGTTTAGAGAGAGATCAATGCTTGTTTATCTTTATTATTTGAGTTATAAAAAGTTTATCGAACGAAGTAGATGTCATATGTAATATCTTAACTTTCATTACCATCCTTTTATTTATTTTGAACAATGCTTGTTAAAAAACAAATTTATTAGTGTAACTACGATGGTTGAACGCTTACCCATTTCTTAAGGGTAAGGTAATGACCGGCCAGTTTATATTAAAGCTTAGTGGTCAAACCTCCCATGTTTATTGCCCTCACTAGCTTATAAATAATTCAATTTAAGTAATTCAAAGCTTACTTATATTCATCTTTAATGAAACATGAGAAATGTACTAAGATTAAGCAGCACCTGACGGACTTAAATCATTGTAACGCCAGTCATGAAAATGTGAATACACTTTTTTTTTAAATTTGTATTTTTTTTTTTTTTTTTTTTGGATCTACCATGACCGAAACCCAACAAAAAAATATAATAATATCTACGGTCAAAAAACTCTCCAATTATAACGTAAAATGTTTTGAAAAAAAGAAACATTACCAATCGAAACATTTGGATAATGAAACGGCTTCTTGTCCAAATAGCTTCCTATATGTCCTGTATATTTGCACTGGATGTTGATATCTGTGGCAGATAAGATAGAACATGTCCTTCTGCAGTTGGTGAAGTTTGCGATTTTCATTAAACATGTCTATAAGTTGAATACAGGATAAAATTTAAGTGTTGAGTACTAATTGTTAAAATTTAATGATCAAGTATATGAGAAAGAAAATCATGTGTTTTTGCATCCCAAACAAATGGAATATATATATATATATATACACACACACCTTTAACTTAATAATTAATTCTTATTAATTCATGAAAAGAGAATTAATATATCTCGCGGAGAAATACCATGGACACTAAAATGAATACCCAATCCTAGAGGAATATATTTGTACGGGGTACGTAAGTGACAAATTTAAGGTAATTTTTACAATAAATAATTATACCTCTAATAAAAGATTGCCCTTACTAACTACTAAATATTTAGGTAAATAATCTAAAGAGTTATTATCACTACCAATGAATATAGAACTATCATACCTTCTATTATCCGTCTTCATTGGTTTCTGCAAACCATCTTCTGGTGGCGAGCGCTTTCGGACATTATCCATCCTCGTGGCTGAATACAAGGATGGATAATGTCCGAAAAGGCAGTTGAGTACAGACAGTGACAGTGAACACATGTATTCGGCCACGAGGATGGATAATGCCCGAAAGCGCTCGCCAATAGAAGATGGTTTGCAGAAACCAATGAAGACGGATAATATAAGGTATGATAGTAATAAATATTTAATAGTTAGTAAGGGCAGTATATTTATTAAATGGTTGATGGTTAGTTGGCCGTCTCGAATATCATGTGAGAATGGTCGGGGTTTCGGCCAGGAAGAAAAAAATATACACCAAAATTTGGAGTAATATTTTTATTTATGCCAACGTTTCGGCTTAGCTAGTAAGCCATCATCAGGGC
>KZ807351.1:137739-153833 GCA_000696205.2 Oncopeltus fasciatus | reverse complement strand
ATATATATAATCAATGTTTTGGATAATTTAAACTGTCTTCCAAAAATATAAATCACAAAAATACACGGGAGCATGCTAAGTGAGCGAGCCATAAGCTTAAAAAATGTGATTAAAATAATATTACTTATCACAATTAACATTTGTTCATAAATTATTAGTATGAGTTTATGTTAATTTTTCTTCTGAATGAAGTGAGATAAAATTAAAATAATAAATATAACTTGCTTAATTGGTGGTAAATAGGTCCAAGTCAATAATAAAAATACATAAATTAACAATAAAATAAACTTATTATAAACAATGCTAATTTGTTAAATATAAATATGAACAATATTTATACCTATGCAATGATTGGTAAAGTGTTATTATTATTTTTTAAATATAACTACTTTTATTTTTATTTTAAAATAACTTTTAAGATTCTCATTCATTCTTTGAACTAAGCTTTTTTGAGTTTCCTTTTGAGCTTTGTTGTGATTAGTAGAAAACAAAGTTTTAAAGAGATACATACTTTTTTTTTTAGTCAAGTCCTTAAGGAATGAGAGGGCATACCCCAATAATGTGTTAACAGGAATTCATAATATGAAGGGTAGTGAAAGGTTATAGTGGTTCATTTTTGGGCGCATTAAAACTTAAAAGAACTATTTCTTTTTATATTTAGCGTTGATCAACATTATTACTTAAATTCTTAACTAATAATTAATTTTTAGAGGTATCTACTACATAATAACTCATAGCTCTAAACTTTAATTTAAGTTGGAGTAAAATGCATCAATTTTAGCTGTTTAACTATATTGAGACAACAAAATAAAAGTTACATTAATTTTTATTACACGATGTGTAATATTATAGCTTAGTGAAATACCTTTAATTAAGCATGATCCAGAGCAGCTTTTAGAAAAAAATTAAAAATTTCATTAATCCCAAAACTTAAATAAATTTTGTTAGAGATAGTTTGTTCATATGAGAAACAATGAAATAGCATGCAAGGAGGAGAGGCATAATCTTTAGCCATCTTCAGGTGACCTCGGAATCAATGATTAGACAGATTCGGGATTGAAGGGCGGTTCAGGTTCATGCATCAGTTTTTATTATAGTCAGGTTATAACTGATTTTATCATTTAAGTTAGAAAGTCTTATTCAGCTTTTGAGTAATTTTATAAAGAATGGGCTCTAAAGTTAAGAATAATGTTTCAGTAAAATGTAAACATTTTATTCTCATTATTTTAAGAGAGGCAGGGTCTTTTTTTCCTACTTCTGCTTCAGCCAAAAATAACTAAGAAGCTCTAAAACCTGTGTGAACAGGTGCATTATATTATGGAAGTATACTGTATAATTGTAAGCAATTTACAACATAGTTTTATTAATAAATTGAAATCTGTGAAAAGCCATTGAAAGGCAAACAGAAAGTCCAATAGACAGAAGTAAATAAATTTCCAACTTTTACTAAACATAAAAATTTAATATTTAAAAAAATAAAATTTAGGTTAGTGGGAACATTCTATAACATTTTATAGAACAGTTGTAGTTAGAAAATAGCATTATACACGTACTATGTTTTGTAAAATTTTTCATAACTAAAATAACAACAAAAACATATGTATTGTAAATTTTGGTCCTCCACCCAACCCCTCATATGATTCCAATCAAAAATTGATTCTTTTAAGAGCTTGCAATTAAAAGCCCAAATACCAAATTTGTTAATATATTTTACAAACAAGGGATCCCACTCAATACTTGAATTAGATTATTGAATATTTTCCTCAATATAAGTATTTTTTTAATGCTATAAAACATAAGTGTTGCAAAATTAAATTTTCCACTTTATCTCATTTCAGCCATTGGCAGACTCATACAATGGTTTGCAAGAAGTTTACATACTGAATTTGGTTACATTAATTTTCCAATGAAAGAACGGAAAGATCCGTTGACATTTTTTGAAGTCGCATCATGGTACTAACATGAATAGTTTATATTTTCCCAAGGGTAAAAACAAACTAGGTCGAGTAAGAGATACCTAAGGAAAAGTGGCCCCAAGACAGCTTATAAAGCTGAGCAATTTCAATGGGAAGTAAACATTAATGCCTACATAAAATTTCTTGAGATATGTTGTTGCTATATATGTTGTAGGAAAATCAAAAGACAAATCTCTTGAAAGAATCTTAAAGACAAATTCAAGTATATTGTATGATAAAATTAACTGACTGCTCACTAAATATATAATGCAGACAAGACTGGCCATTTATTGGAACTCCCTAGTGAGGATTTGAAAGCTGATGGGGTTGTGAAAAATAAAAAGTAATAAAAGAATCAAAGGATCTCAATAGAATTATCACCATATGCGGTTTGTACCTCATTACAAACCACAACCGGATTAAATCCCTTCCAAACAAGAAAACGGATAACGAAGCGAATTTCACACTTTGCTGGAGATTGGATTGACATTTCTCACTAAGTTGTCGAGGGGAGAAATCATGCTATGCGGCAGTGCAGCCAACATGTGGAAAAACAATTCCCTACCCTTACAGGAAATAACTTTGAAAGAAGAGAGAAAGGGGACTGGGGAAAGAGTAATGAATTTTCCAAATTTCTTTGAAATATTTCAGTAAATGTAGGACAACTTTATTTAAAATTCATAATTTTCAAATATTTATCATAGTCTTGAGGTTTAAATCATTAGTTCTTTATTTTTATTATGCATCCTAAAGGATATTAAACAAATGACATACTATTGAATCACAGACAAATAATGTGTTTTTATTGTTACTTCTTTCATTGCTAATTAAATAAATTTTTTTTGCAATAGATTTCTCCTAATTGTGATATTTAATAAATTCATATAATGTTACTGCGTTGATGCCATAATATACTAAAATTTGTAGTAAATATAATAGGGTTGAATAATTTATTAAAAATAGTAAATAAGACTACATTATAAGTGCTTATCCGCTGATTCTGTACGGTCAAGAATACATAAATAATATAAGTAGATGTTATTTTGCTGGGGTTCGGTCAAGGTAGATTTTAAAAAAATATGCATTTTTTAAATTATCTGCCAACCTTTCAGCTTACATTATAAGCCATCTTCAGGGCTATCATGAAGGCAAGAAGGGACATCGTGTCCTATATGCATGACTGAACATAGGCAGATAATTAAAAATACATATTTTTTAAATTGTATTTTTTTGGGGATTTACCTTGACCGAACCCCAACAAAATAACATCTACTAATAATCTCTAAAGTCAAAAACTCTCCATTTGAACATAAATCATAATTTTCATTAACAATCTAATAATTTACTTACAAAGAACATCTTTTGCAGATGAAAATGTTTCAACATTAGGAGGTTTTGGAAGTGAGGCAAGAGGTATATCTGGGACGCCATCTACATCAAAT
The DNA here is from genome assembly GCA_000696205.2 of Oncopeltus fasciatus. NCBI lineage: Eukaryota > Metazoa > Arthropoda > Insecta > Hemiptera > Lygaeidae > Oncopeltus > Oncopeltus fasciatus. The sequence continues at coordinate 150,436 of KZ807351.1, read as the reverse complement.
TCTGGATGCCATCTTGTCAACTTACTTTTATCAATAACCATTGGGGGATCCAAACTTAAAATAAATTCCTGAAAGAACACAACTTTGAATAAAACTACTATGTAATTTAATAAATGTGATATATAAATATAATACACACTTACACATACAAGCAAAACTTCTCCATTTGAGAAAGAATTGTTTTTAGGCAAGGAAAAGTAAAATATTTTGCTTGAAATATATAGTTTAAAAAATAATATATTTCTAATTATCATAATTACTTATTTATTTATTTCTAGATAAATATAACACAAATGTAATGAAAAATTATAAACATGATCTAGATCACCAAAATATAATATCTATCATGATAGAATTTTTTAAAAATTATTTCAATATTTTCTTTGATTCTACTTACNTACTTACCTTTAAGAGGAAAACTCCCTTCTCTCCTCCCCTTTTGGGCTAGATATATGTATATATATATATGTATGTATGTATGAGGGATGTCCTATAAGTAAGTGTACTAAATTTTGCAGGTTATACAAATTTTTATTTGAACAAAAAAATTACCTATTTGCGTTAGTACATATCTAGGCCATTTTTCTACAAAGTCACCATTCCTCTAAATGCAGGTGGTGTACAGAGGTATCAATTTTTTGATACCCTCCTTGAAGTAGAGTTTCGCGCCAATACCTTCCGTCCACTTCTCTACCTCCTCATCTGTTGAAAACCTTTTTCTACCCATGTGCAGCTTCAGGGAGGTAAAGAGGTAGGAATCTGATGGTGCTAGGTCAGGGGAATGAGCGGATTGGTTCAGAACATTTCATTTAAATGAGGCAAGCAGGTCTTTCATGGCGTTAGCCATGTGTGGTCTGGCATTGTAGTACAGCAGGCAGACTCCCTTTGTCAGCATGCCTCTCCTCTTGTTCTGAATTGCCCTCTGTTATTTTCTTAGGGTCTCACAGTATCTTCCAGTGTTGATGGTATCCCCTTGAGGCAAATATTCAATATGATTGACAGTCCCAAAACACGGATGCCATGATTTTCTTGGCAGATGGTGAAGAGGTGTGACACCATTGTTGAGACTGCATTTTGGTTTCCGGTGTGTAGTGGGCAACCCAAGTTTCATCTCCAGCAACAATGGAGCAGAGAAATTCATCACCATGATGTGTGTAGCGTCTCAAAAACTCCTGCTTGGCCTCCACTCAATTCAATTTGTGTTAAGTCTACCAGCTGTTTTGGGACCCACCTCGCCAACAGTTTCTGATATCTGAAGGTTTCTGTGATGATTTCATGTACCAGAGATCTGTGGAAACATTGTAAAAAGTTCATCATTACGGATCGCATTTTTGGTTTTTTCCAACATTTCATTAGTCACAATTGAAGGTCTTCCGCTCGTCTAATCATCAAGCATAGATGCAGGACTGTTTTCAAACTCGCAACACCACTTGAACACACTTACACAATTCATAGCTTCATCACCATATGCAGTTTGTAATTCATTACAAAACTCAATCGGAGTTAATATTTCACACTTAGCAGGAGATCGAATTGACATATCTCACTAAATGTGTTGCTGTGTCTACAGTTCTCAACACACTGACATTGAAGCGGTCTTGCTGTGGAGGGGAGAAATCACGCTACAGGGCAGAGCAGCCAACAAGAGGGAAAACAATTTCCTACTGCCATGTCTCAGTACACTTACTTTCTGGACATGCCTCGTATGTGTGTGTGTGTGTGTGTGTGTGTGTGTGTGTATATATATATATATATAATATATATGCGTGTGTGTATGTTTTGTGCATATTTTAATGCTCTACAGGACAGTTTAAAAATAATAAAATTCAGTATATAACTGCTAAATGAAATAAACCAGGGAAAGTTTGTTATTGAGCCAAATTGTACCAATAGGAAGTTGGGGATTACCAGCAATGTCAAGAGAATGAATAGTAGCTGCTGTAATATTTAGTTAAATACAATGAAGCTAAAAATACACTTGTTTAATGGTGAAAAATATATTCTATAAATGTGGAGGACTGCATGAAGAGGAAAGTTCAAACATCAATTTCCATGAACTGAAAAATTGAGGAATTCACATAGTTTACACAACTCCTGCATGACAGATTTTCTACTTCTTTTATTTATACTAAAAAAATTATAATAATAATACAGAGACTAAAATATTTCATAAAGCCATTTATTTTAATTCAAAATCCATATGGATAGACCAAAATAACAGTTCAGATATGGAATACCATGACTAAAGAGAAAAGCAATGATGATATAACAATGATTTATAGCCAGAGCTGATTGACAGTGATGCAGTAGCCATTGTTGATGGAAGACTTCCTGATGTCACCTTGCAATATGGACAATTTAATAAGTACATTTAATGGTATGAGTTTAGAACTGACAGCCCCCTCCCCAAAAAAAACCCACTCTAGCAAAATAAAAGTAAGGTTAAACCACACTGAAAGAAGTTTTACCATTTTCATAAGAAAAGACCATATTAGATATTCAGAAATAAATAAGAGAGCTAGTCTGAGGATGTATTTAAATCTGACATTGTATTAGTGAATCTTTTTATTTTTTTTAAGTGTTTGCCTCGCTTTCAACCACTGAGGGTCATGGGGGAAGGACTATCTACAGGTTGCTATCCCATTCCCATTCTAAACATCAATAGCTCAGAGCAAGCTTTTACTTATCGATAAATATAAGCTCATCCAGATAGAGATTTAAACCAGATAGAATCAAAAGTAGAACAACACTAGGAATGTGAGACCCTAACAGATCCCATGAGTTATCCTGATACCCTGGACGTACCTAACAAATGAAAAAGCTTACAATTGAAATGAGCAGAGTATCTTCTGCACTTGGATGACCAATTGGTTACCATATGACCTTAAGAGAGAGAGAGAAAAAAAAAGACTACTGAAAAAAAAATTTCTATTTATTTAAACAGGGAAACTCCAGCAACCAATGCTCTATGAGTCAACCTGCTAGCTATAAAGTTTGCGTCACATAACAACTCAAGAAACTTCTTTCAAAAGCTATGCGAGCCTTCAGCCCAACCCCAGCGAGGAACTTAGGCCCAGTCTCAGAGGGAACTCTCATCCAACATCAGAGAGGATGTCCAACCCAGTTCCAGTGGGCACCACCGGTCCAGCACTACTCGTGCACCAGTAAGGTACGTTCAGGAGAATCTCTCTTAATCCTGTGCCGCCAGCCAGGTCCAACTGCAGGACAGCACCCCACTACTGTCGCATATACAGAAAACAGCTATTTCCTAAACCTCTCCACCTCCTACTTCTTCTGACATGTACGCTAACATGGAAACGTTTTTGGCTAGAACCCAATCCATGAAGGAGTCCAAATTAAATCCTTTCATTAACTTCATCACAGCCCTTATTGCCTGCTTTCCTGTTCCTCAACCATTAATTCCCTTACCAGTACAGTTTTCCTATGGAAAGCCAATGGAGTACGTACATACACATAAAGACAAATTAACATTAGTTCTAAATGAAAGAAATGTTGATGTCGCACTTATAACAGAAAACAGAAACACGACTTACATCATGAAAATACAACAATATACCAGGGGTGCAGATCTTATAGGACCGACCAACCAGACGGGAAAACCCTTTTGACCCAGGGTGGGACAGCCCTTCTGATTAGCAATTCCCTCTCACATCACCTGATTCCCTCTGATCATTCAGACTATTTCCAATCTATGGCTGTGTCACTCTCAACCTTCACCTTTCCTAACACCCTTGTGGCAGTGTACTGTTCTTCTAACAAATACATAACTTCTGCTAAGTTCCAACTCTTTGACTTACTGGGCTCTCATTTCCTTGCTGGTGGCGATTTCAATTCGAAACATCTACAATGGAGCTCTCATGGTCATACCCTAAACACTTCCTTTTCTACAGGCTTCTCACAACCCTTTCTCCGAATACCACTACTTACAGGCCTACAGATGGCAACCGAGTACCAGATCTCATAAAATTTTGTGTCCACAAAAGCCTAAATCCATTCCAATCCTTTACAGTCAATGACCTTTCTTCTGATCACAGTGTCGTACTCCTCACCTTGTCGCTAGAACCCATCTCAAAACCGACTCCTCCATCTCGGGTTAATGGCCATGTTGATTGGGATAGGTTAAAACCCTTCTTAATGACGCTATAGACCTCAGAGTTTCCTGAAAATGCGATGTGTCGCAAGCAATTGACAGGGTCTGGCATCACGGACTATTGTTCAAATTAAAATCCATCCTACCAAGCCACTCCTTTACCTTATTAATATTACCAAGTGGAGGCTGGAGTTCCACAAGGTAGTGTGCTCAGGCCCATCCTTAACCTTTACATCCAGTACAAGTTAGGGTGCTAACCCGTCCAACATACAAAGAATACAGTCCTTCCAATACAAAATCCTCAGAATCTTAGTTGATGAACCCTATTACATCCCAAACTCTTTACTCTACAATGAACTTGAAATACCTTTTGTTAAAGACGTCATCACAGTCCGTTTTAATAAATTCCACTCTGACCTTTCCATGCATCCCAATTCTTTAGCCCAAACTCTATCCAGTATTACCCACCCGAATAACCCACCATGCCGCCTAAATAGGAAATGGCCACAAGACCTCCACATTGTCAACACTTCATAATAATAATATGAAAAAATCAAACAAAAGATAATATTGTAAATATTGATTTAGGAGTACTGCCATTGGGCAGCTTCTCCATAAAGCGAAGTACACGCTAATTTAAATATTTATGTATTACAGTTTTTTTTTACATTAATTTACATTGTATATTGTGAGCACTTTGCAATATGCACGCTGTGCAGGATGTAATTCATAAATAAAGTGATTTAAAAAAAAAATTTAATCATTTGATTTTTAGGAATAAGTGCAGAGCTAAAAAATGATTTAAAAATAGCACCTAGTGTTCTTATAATAAAAGAAAAGTTTGATTTGTAGCGGAAAACATCTGGGAAGATTCTTTAAAAGTATAAAATAAAGGAAATTGATTTTTAAAAATTCCTTTCTTATAAGTAAACCCTTTGATTTAANATATATAAATATATATGTATATATATATATATATATAATAAGAACAGGTAGGAGAAAGCGGTTGTGAACGCACAAAAATAGAAAAAATTACAATGAGTAAAAATTACGGGGAGATTGCTCGATCTTTGTCAGTGAGAAGTGAACACAGACTGGGAGTGTGGAAAGAACTAAAAAAAAGTAAGGGAAAGGCGATTGGGATTTTCCTAATCCTCCTATTGTTGGCAATTGATGCAATGTCTTGTTGTGGCATGGAGAATGTGGACATAAATTCACTCTCTCGTCTTTAGTCTGTGGCTCTACTCCAGTAGTATTATTTATTTGATAACAATAAATAAATAAATTGTTATTTAATATAGATAATAATAAACCAAATTTAATCACTCAGTTGATTTTAATAAAATTTAAATTTAGGGTTACACCTGGAGATATGAATTATAATTCTTTATAAATTATCAACACTTTATAATTCTGGTCTGATATGGTCTAGAAGATGGCATAGCTGAAACTTATTAACCTAAATTTAAAAATAAAATAAACTTCTTAATCAAATTTTGTCAATTATTACTTGTATGAAAAAACAGAATACATCGCCTTTAATAAACAATAAGTAACAGTAAAAGAAGAATTAATAAAATTTTAACCTTTAGATGTAGAGCGATTCTTATTGCTTATTGGACAATTTTAACCTATTAAATGAATTTAAAATTAAAGTTTGAAAGGATTTTTGAATACTGTTACATATATAATTGATTGCCCTTAACTGTCAATAGTATTAGTGCATAAAAAAATAAATTCTTACCTCATGATAATTCTTAGTTTTTTCAAGAAGCTTAAAATAGAGTTTTCTTTTACGTTCTAGTAAAATTGATGGAGTCATAAGATTTAAATTTTCAGGCTTTTTATTCGATTCCACATTTCCTTCTGAAAAGAAGAAAAATAATTTTATACAAGACTGTATACAGGAATGCTAAGGGTATTTCGGCACTTACTAAGGAACTGGTACTTGCTGATAAAAACATAAACGTAGGTGACAGAAACACGACTAACTAAACGAAATAATCTAAAAATTACTGGCTACCACACTTAGAGGACAGATCATCATGACGGATGAGCTCATCCTGAAATTGCGCTTTTTACTAAGAAATCCCATCTCTATAATATATTACCCTTCAGTCCTATAGAGACCCTTAAATCAACAACAGTGTCTATTTCTACAGCGTTTCTTTTATCACACTTTCAGCAGTGATTGGCTTTCACTACACCATAATTTATCACTTTCCTCTAAGACCTTGGTCCCTGTTTCCTTGCCAGTTGAGACTACAATGTGAAACTCCTTCAATTGGGATCGAGAACGACCAACTCTTGTGGTTGTGCTTTATATAATGTATATCACCAAAACCTCACCACAATTAGTCCTTCCTCTCCCACTTATTGGCCCTCTGACCTAAACCACCTTCCTGATATCTTTGACTTGTTCATCTGCAAAAACCTAACTCCTTTTCATTATTCTGCTTCTACCTTAAACGAACTCTCTTTGACCATAGCCAAGTCTTCCTAACACCGTTCAGGGCATTATTCCAGAAGTATAGACACCCCATAGATCGCAAAGACTAATATCGTCTTATGAGGCTCATAAAACAATATTTAGGTGCTTTACGTAATGAGGCTTTTAATGCCCATCTGTCTATCCTCTCAGAGGGAGAAAAATTCCTCCTCTATCCTTACAGCACTCTATGCGAATTTTCCATTGTTTGAAACAGTGATTGAAGTCTTGTTCTGTGAGCTCCTGCATGACGCGAGTCGCCTTTCCTTTCACAGCTTTAACTGACTGAAATCTTGTTCTTTTTAATACAGATTTGACCTTGAGAAACAGATAAAAGTCACATGGCACCAGGTCAGGTCAAAAACTGGGATGTTGTACTTGGCTAAAATATTGAAAGACAAAGCATTGTGAGCCAGCTTGTTGTCTCAATTGGAGAACCCATGCTATGTTCTTCCACAATTCGGGTTGTTTTTTCCTTACTCTTTTGTGGAGTTGAGCAAGCACTTTACAGTAGTAAAGTTGATTAAAATTTTGGCCTTCAGGAACCCAGTGAAGGTACACAATCCCTTGAATGTTAAAAACGACAATACAAATCTCTTTGAATTTTGATTTGATCATTCGAGCTTTTTGGTTTTCGGTTGGATTCCCTTCCAATGAATTGTATAGATTTGACAAATCCAGTTTAGTTTCGGGATTATAAGTGAAAAACCAAGATTCGTCACATGTTATGACTCATTCCAAGAAGTTAAGGTTAACACTATATAGAGACATTATTCCTGGATATTCCCATTCTGGAGCAACAAACCCGGGGCCCTGACAAGCTGATTTTATAGCTTCATGGAAGGGACAAGAAGGGGCTAGATCTCATCTGAATATTTTTCAGGATTCTCTTCCCAGACAGAGGGAAACATCTGGCATCGTACAATTGGCCCCATCCCATACAGGTCTGGACTTACACAACCTACTTCCCTAGTCTTTAACAGTAGCTTATTGACTAGTGACTCATTTATAAGTTGATACAATTAATTAACTAAAGAATAAATATTAACAATGATGAATACAACAAATTATTTTATGTCTTTCTATATTATTACCAAAGAAGAACATAGTGGCTTATGCTGCTATTAAGACATGGGATCTATCTAAGGAACATAATTCAAAATTTGTCTGAATAACATTTCATTCAGGCAATAACGTCATTAGTCAAAAGACTGATTCAATTTGCAATATCAAGCTAGTATTAATATACTTTTGCCAGATCATATAATAACTGATTCAACTCAACACACTTTTCTAGGTGAAAACTGGTTGAACTCAAGACAACCACATGTGTGTGTGTGAGTGTATATGCATGAATGCATTTATGAGAACATTAGCTGATTAAATTATTTCATGCTTTCTAAAGTGAAAAGTAAGATTTTGGAATGACAAATAAATAATAGATGTATCATCTACTGTGTATTATAGGGCTTTTTCTTCCCTCAGCTCTTTTTTTTTTNTTTTTTTTTTTTTTTTTTTTTTTTTTTTTTTTTTTTTTTTTTTTTTTTTTTTTAATAAACTAATTACTGGAGAAATTAGTCAGGGTTTTGGCCAGGATTAGAAAAAAAAAAATACTCGAGTTTATTTCTGCAGCCTGAGATGGGACCATAAACCTCCCATGGTAATCTCTCCAAACAACATTATTGCCCTGATGATGACTTAAAAGTTGTTAAAACAATGGTAATAATAAAATGATTACCCAATAATTCTGGAGTATTTTATTTTCCTAATCCTGGACAAAACTACACACACGCACACACACACACATGGTAAAAATACTCCCACCAATACTCTGATAGAAAAAATAATTAAATGGCAGTCACCAAATATAATCATCATTAAATAGGAATAATTCATAACACATTCTTATTTGTGAAAGCAATATATTGCAATTGCACAGTACTTACGCTGATTGATATCAAAAACAGGAGTGATTAGAAGTTCATATTTATCAGTTTGCCCTGGAACGTGACGTTGTTTTTCTTGCTTAAATATGAATAAGTCAGAGCAAGCTGTATGGATTTGGGCTAGGTGTGCTTCAGTTAAATTTCTGAAAATGAAGTTCAATAACGGTTGTAATAAATTTTATAAAAAGAGAATAGAAATAGTTTTGCATAATTTTCTCAAAAATGCCATTTAAAATATTTATTAATTGAAGTGCTTAAGCACTGAATGATGAATGAAACCTTCTCTTTATTACCCCATCTTCCATGCTTAGTTAATTTTATTTTGGTATAAATACTTATAAAATTAGAATAAATATTCTAATAATAAAAACGGTAAAATTATTTGTGATTATATAATTTTATTTATTTATTGAATTACAAATTAAACTTATAAGAAATACACCTATTTCATAAATTGAAATCTTAAATTAGAAATAAAGCAACAATTTTTACATGTATAAAACTAAGAAAATTTTTTACTATCATAGTTATTGACTATTTCTATTTGAACTTTCCATGTAATGTAAACCGTATTCCTATTCCTTTGATTATCAGAATAAAATCTTAGTCCTGATGGGCAGAACAGTCAATATGTAATTAATTGAACATACGTTTAAAATTATTTTGAAATTGAGAATCTTATGGAACTGCTTTAGCCGAGAGGATATGTTTAGAACTCCAAACTGAGGGACTTTGGACTATAGGTACTACTATTCTTATATTGAGAAATCAAGGCTTGCCCAGTGGCATGGACATTTAGAATTGAGTGGCTACTAGTAGAAAACCCCCATCTCCATGAATTAAGGGCCAGGAAGTATTACAGACCTAAAACCCTCAGGGTTAAAAAAAAAGTTTAGTACGTTATGCTGCATTATGGTCATTTTAGTTTTAAAATTTTTTTTAATCTAAGGTCACATTTTAAGTTACCTACTAATTAGCAGAATATAACTTAGAACAATAATTTTCAAAATAGAAGTCTATTTTCATTCTATTTTAATAGAAACTGCATCCATGATTCCACTATTTTCCCTTAGAGTTTAGATAAACCCCTATTCTTATTTAACCAAACTTACTAGTTCACAGACATTAAACTTTAATAACCATTTATAAGCTACATACTGAGCTGAGATGTACTTACACAAGAATTATGGCATTGGAAAATTTTTTCCATCATTTACCACTGCAGTTACCCCCCACTCCTAATAATGTGATTTTACTGATTTAGGGAAAATACAACAATTATTATTTCAGTGCCATAAGTAAAATTTAATTTTATCACTAAAATCACTACAGACAGGAAGTACTCCAGTGATAATAAAATGAAAATTGATATTCCAGATCATTTAGTTATGATAAAGTGTTCAGTGACTTTGTTATAATCATTAGAGGTTCATTTGTAATAGGGCAGTAGTCTTATTGAATAATTAGTAGCTTATCATTGGGTCTTAATGTAAGCCGAAACTTGACCGAACCCTAACTAAAATCATCTAATAATTGGGTCTTAATTTTTAGTTTTAATTCGATTTAGTTATAATTTTTCTGTTGGCTTTATTTACTGTAGCCTATTACATTTTTTTTTAAAAAGAGTTTTCATAATAGGGTGGCAGATTAAAATAATTTTGAGAAAACTAAAAATTAATCATTTTATCAATTAAATAGTCAATATTGAATGTGACTACTTGTTCGAAAGTTCCTGAGAGAAGTAGTGATGGTATGTAAACAAATGGAGTCATTAGGACTTGTAGAACTGTCCTTAACCTACTAGGCTTTGGAGGAGTAGGAAACAAATTTACTTAAGATGGAAAAACTTAAGGGCCAGGAGAACACCCACAGGAGTATTAGAGACCTAAAACCCTCAGTCACTACACCAACCACCACAAGCAACACCAAGGGAATAAAAGGAGGAACCTAAGCCTAAAAAATATGGTCTTTCCCAATAGGAGAATGTATAAAAATCTAGTAACCTCGAGTGGGAACTGAGAGGATCAGGATTAAGCCCTGGTCCTGCAGATCATACTTAAGGGAGCCTTCTTGCTTTCTAGCCAGCTACAGGGACCAGCATAAGCCCAAAAGTAGTTTTATAAGACTTAGGGAGGCTGTACAGGAATTATTAAAGGTTCGGTCCAAATCGGAAAGCTGAAGATAGCTGTTGACCAGACAATTTCAAGGGAGAAGAAAGCTCAGGAAGTTTCAAGGGATGCAAAAATATTGGATACAGAAAATTATTGGGTACACACACAAAGGATATTGCAAAAAAATTACTGAGGAAACCTATTCCCAGAAAAAATGACCTGGGAAAAGGGAGCCCAGCAGAGCCCACTTTGCTAACAATTCACTCCACTGAGCAGGGATGGGAACTCTGAAAAAGACTAAGAATAAGTTAAAATAACAATGGTAGTAGCCAAGAGATCCTAGCTTCTAGGTATGTGTACACCATACTTTACAGCTCTACCTTAACAATAATCAATCCTTAGTGTTTGTAATGCGTCATGATCGATAATATCTGAGGGAAAGACTAGCAGTTTATAAGGCAATCCACTAAAATATCCAACATAGAAGACATACTAAATCATATATCCCACGACAAATGGGGAGCTTATCGAGGAGTTACTTTGGAAGCATCGTAAAGTAATTGGGGAACCTGGACTAGAAGGCTCTAGCCCAGGGACTGGATAATAAGCAAAGGCATGAGGTGATCAAGATTTAGTTAGATTTATCTTTTATATATATGTGAGCCATAGTTAGATTAGTCACAATGGTGACAATAACGGAAGATGAGTTGTCCCAAAAGAAAGTATAGAAGAATTCTAAGGACAAGAAGTGTTGGTAGACTAAAAGTGAGGAGAGCCAACAAAATTGCAGCAGCTGATTAGAAACTGAGAATAATAATAGATGGAAAAAATGCCAGAAGCAATTTAGGATGGAAGGGCTCACCCAACATGTATAGACTTCTTTAAACACTTTTCTACTACAAATTTCAATAACCATTCTTATTATCAAAAAACATAATTAATTATTATCTCACATAAGAAATATTCACCATAAAATATAATTAACATGCTGAAATTTATTTGAAGGGACGCTATTAATAGTAAAACCTTTATTCTATCATATCTTTGTGAAGTAGAGCCATCTTAAAATTTAGGGTCATAGATATACACAATTTTTATTCTCTCTCAAATTTAATAAATTAAGTTAAACTTACTTTTTAGACATTTGTTGGACAGATGCTTTAAGTTTAGAGAATAAAATAGATTCATTTCTATTATAAAGGATAGATACGACAGTGTCAACAGCTCTAAAAGTCTCAGCAAGCATTCTATACTTATGAGGAAGAATCAGAGCAGGTTTTCCTTTGGTAACCAAACCAGAATGTCTTTCAAAAGCTGCAGCTTTAGAGGGTGATGATTCAGTAAATAGTTTTCTGGGAGAAATATATGAAGTTTTCAAAGAATCAGATTTTCCAGGAGACATAAAACATAAACGTCTGTCTTCTTGTGTTTTTCCTGGAGACATAATAAGAGATCTCTTTAATAAGGATGGTGAATCTTGCGGTCTCGTTCCCAAAGAATCAACTGACCGGCTAGCTTTTGAAGGGCTGAAATTAAGAATAAAAGTTAATTAGAGTTCAAATGATCAAAAATTGGTAAGGCAAGTATTTCCTAACTACTTAAGCCATAAATGTAAAATTTTTTAAGTAACATAATAATTATAAATAGTTTTTATGATATATACATATCTCATACAAAGACATATTATATATACATATGATTAAAATCACTATATTCATAGATTGATTTTAATTGCTATTAGAATCATTGGAAAATATTCTAATAAAAATACTAGGTATGCAAGTTTAAAATGTCGTTTATTTCTTAAAATATATACACAGTAATTTAAAAAAAAGTACAATATATTTTATTCAAAGTACTGGCCCTCGCTTTCTACACATTTTGTCCATCTCTCGGGCAATATATGGATACCATTCCAAAAGAATGCTTCATCTTTATTTGAAATCCATTCATCGAGCCATTTTCGTACGTTTTCGAAATTGTTGAAGTGTTGCTCCGCCAATGAGTGTCCCATCGATGAGAAGAGGTGATAATCAGAAGG
>KZ807351.1:126211-136947 GCA_000696205.2 Oncopeltus fasciatus | reverse complement strand
GCTAAAGAAGATTGTTTTTTTGGTATATAAAAGTCAACAAGTAAATTATATATATATATATATATATATATATATAAATTTTGTACTTAAATATCAAGTTAATCGCATTTTAAACAAAATTATGGTTTTTGAAGTTTTAAATCAAGGGTCTATTTTCAGGTAATCCCCAGCCCTGATGATTTGATTCATTTACTTGATGGAATATATTTCAAATAATTATTTTAACATTAAAATATATTTAAACATAAATTACATCTGTAGGATCACTAGAACAGCCTTAATCATGCCATTCTCTTTTTAAACCAAATTTGCCAGTTCTCAGATAATAATCAATCTAAAGCTACAATGTATGATAAATTGCTTTAAATAATAATTGTCTAACGCATTTATACAGACAATTGTAAGATGGTATAGATCCACCAAACTGTGCCTTCAAACAAGTACAAATTTATTTTCTATTCACCGTTTTCATTGGTTTCTGCAAACCATCTTCTGTTAGCGAGCGCTTTCGGACATTGTCCATCTTCGTGGCCGAATACAAGTGTTTACTGTCACTGTCTGTATTTAACTCAATGAGTTGAGTCATTCAATCTGTTGAATACAGACAGTGACAGTTAACACTTGTATTCGCCCACGAAGATGGACAATGTCCGAAAGCGCTTGCCAACAGAAAATGGTTTGCAGTAACCAATGAAGACGGATAATAGAAGGTATGATACTTAATTCTTATTATTAAATTTTACTAAGTAAATTCTAAAATCTTACTTAGATCAAAACAAATATGTTGTTTTTATTTAATTCAAGTAAATATTACATCAACTGTATTGAAAAAAATGTGTTTAATCACACTTAACATTTTGAGGGAACCTCTTCTCATAATGTCCCAATTATGGTCTATAATAAATGCAGCTTTCCTATTTTTATTTAAAAGCAATATGCAAATTTTCATTAAACAAAAAACAATTGAAATGAGATCTTTGCTTACAGAAAAACAAAAGAAAGATTAGATGATGGGGTTACAAAAAGGGACACTTGACCAGGAGAAAATAATGGGAATTGTCATGACCCATAAACTCTTAAGATTCCAATGCCTGAACATACATTATTAGAATTTTAAAAGTATGGAGGATATGCTTATCCTACTGCTGTCATAGAGATATGACTGATTTGATCTCAAGAAATAATGCTAAGAGACGTAAGCTATCCTTTGTCAAGTCAATATAAGAGAGAAACCCTTCTTGACAGCAGTTACCATTTAAGTTTGAAATCGTTTACCAATTTTTTATTTACCAGGTATGCAAGTTTAAAATGTCGTTTATTTCTTAAAATATATACACAGTAATTTAAAAAAAAGTATAATATATTTTATTCAAAGTACTGGCCCTCGCTTTCTACATATTTTGTCCATCTCTCGGGCAATATATGGATACCATTCCAAAAGAATGCTTCATCTTTATTTGAAATCCATTCATCGAGCCATTTTCGTACGTTTTCGAAATTGTTGAAGTGTTGCTCCGCCAATGAGTGTCCCATCGATGAGAAGAGGTGATAATCAGAAGGCGCCAGGTCAGGTGAATACGGCGGGTGGGGTAGGAGTTCCCAACCAAGCGAAGAAATCGTTTCCTTAGTCAATCTGGCTGAATGTGCAGGAGCGTTATCATGCTGAAGAATGACTTTGGCGTGCCTGTGAGTCCATTCTGGGCGTTTTTCGATCAATGCGTGACTCAAATTGATCATTTGTTGTCGGTAGCGCTCGGTATTGACTGTTTCGCCGGGCTTGAGAAGCTCGTAGTCGATTTGGTCGATTTTCTCGTTTTTGATCAGTAACATCAAAATCACCACGTTTGAAACGTTGAAACCAACGTTCACATGTCTTGACGGTTGGAGCAAGATCGCCATAAGTCTCAACAAAAATTCGATGACATTCAGATGCCTTTTTCTTTTGATTAAATAAGAAAATCATGACATGCCGCAAATGCTCTTTATTTGGCTTAAAATTAGACATTTTTAACACCAAAGAAAGGTATGATACGTCCACGTAAACGACTTAAAAACAACTGACTTTTGTAAACAAATGACTAACAAACAAAATAGCGTTTAGAGATAAGCAAATCCTTCAATAGGCTAAGAGCGCATTCTATTGGAATTAAAACGACATTTTAAACTTGCATACCTGGTATTTATGCCTTGAAATATACCTACTGGATTCTGACTACTTGTGCAGTCATAACTTTTTAAGAATACCAGGGTCCATTTACACCTTTTAAAAGTGCAGTGGCTAGTGTCAATGGAGGCCACTTAATTTTTTAAATAGCCAGGAATAGATTTTGCTATTAATTTATTTTAAAAGCTCGATTAATTAATTAATTGATAATGTCTGTTAATTGAGTGAAATGCCTCAATGAGCCCAACATTAAATTAAATTCAGCTTGTGTTCACTGATAGACACTGAATTAGTGTGTACATTTCTATTTTCCCATCAGCAGAATAACTTTTAATAACTTTCAAATCTATGCAGGCAAAATTGTATTGATTATTAATAACTTTTTTAATTAATAACTATTAATTAAACTGATTAACTGACATCAACTCTTAAAAAGATATAAACTTTTTTCTTGCTTGTATCTACCATCCTTCATGACAATTGGTTTCAAGTCTCTCTCTTCAAATCTCTTCACATAATTTTTTTTCTTCATTT
Source organism: Oncopeltus fasciatus (assembly GCA_000696205.2). Classification (NCBI taxonomy): domain Eukaryota; kingdom Metazoa; phylum Arthropoda; class Insecta; order Hemiptera; family Lygaeidae; genus Oncopeltus; species Oncopeltus fasciatus. The sequence goes on along the minus strand of KZ807351.1, from coordinate 134,249 downwards.
TTCATCTAAACCTACAAATAGCTATGTTGTATCATGTCTTCTGCCTTCCCCCTAACTTCGATGATCCATCAGGATTTTGTTCCAAGAACTACAAAGAAAACTTTTATTTTCTATAATAATTATAGTAATAATAAATAATTTATTTACCTTGAGACTTCAATCTCTACTGTTTTAAATTTTTTCAGAGAAGGACTCTTAGGAGGTATTTTAGCCTCTATATCTTTGAGCTTTTGATGTCCTTCATTTATCTTTTTTAGTGCATTCTTGATTTCATTCAGGCGGTTGCTTTTAATTAGCTTAAATTTTAGCTCAGCAATGCTATTCTGTAGAAGAAAAAAAATTTATAAAAGAAATAAGAAAAATTATAAATATATATTTGTGTGTGTGTGTGTGTGTGTGTGTGTATAAAATGAAACATTCACAGCTGTGATATACATGATAAATAAGAACAGGTGGGAGAAAGAGTGTGCTGAGCACACAAAAAGAAAAAATTACAATGAGAAAAATTTTTTGGGGAGACTTTTCGCCAAAAATTTTACTCATTGAATTTTTTTTTTTTTAATGTGCTACACTCTTTTTCCCATCTGTTCTTATTAACCATATATATTGCAGCCACGAATGTTTCATTTTCAATACATACACATCATACACGTACACGCACACATATAAAATAAATAATTATTTACTTGGATTTATATAAGACATTAAACTTTGGAATAAATATAGACAATTGTAAAATAGAAATAAACTAAATTATAATTTATCATCAGTATTGTCTACTGTGTTCTATACTTAGTAAACAGAACAAATTTTTGTAACTAGTTCAAACATTTTCAACATTCTGGAAAACTATCAGCCTTCCTCCTAAATTAACACTTACAAATTTCCCCTATATCCTTAGGGTAGTTATTCTAAATAATTCCTATCTAATCTTCCCGGTATTATTACTTTGATACTGGCTACGCACCCTGTATGCCTACTACCTCACCCCCCCCCCCCCTCTCCTCCCAAAACACCTGTCCATCTTAAGTTTTCCTAATATTTAAGCCTTAACTCTGTCATGTGATTTGTTCCGGGGGAAAAGTTCTCTCTCGACCTCATAGGTGATCTCTCTACACTTATTATTATTGTAACATCACATGAAGTTTATGCTATTACTTTTCTATGTTACACTACTGTTAATCATATATTCTTTGTTTTTTTTAAGACATTGCATTTTAACAACCTTTAAGATGGCTTATAATGTACACCGAAACATTGGTAAATAATACATTTTAAAAATTGTATTATTTAATTAACCTTGATCGAACCTCAACTAATTCTCTACTTATAATCTCCACAGTCCAAAACTCTCCATTATGATTTTAAATTTTCATCTACCTCTAAAATTTCTCCCCTCAACTGATTTCAGACATTAATGAACCAATCGAATAGATTTTTTAACAGATGCTTAAATATTGAATTTAATAGATTAATTTTAAATTATAAACTCTAAAGCATTTACAAATATTATACACACATACAATAATTTAAATTTTGAACAAGTTATACATTTACTTATCTTAAGGATTAATATAAATAGTAAGATTTTGTAAATGAGTAATAAAATTTCAAAACTCGTGTTGTTATAACAAAGTTAACAGAATAATTTTTTCACCAGGAAAACTGGTGAAATTATGCAACTCTAAATATCTTTAAAAAAAATTAAATAAAGCTGATCTGAGATAAGAATCAATTAGGAATAAGAATTTAAAGTCTAGGGAAATTGGGAGACATTATTTTTACAACATACCCTTCATGACATGGCTTAAACTCAGTGCGTAAGAGCTAGAAGGTAAGGCTTAAGGTATAATAAGCTTTTCTCTAACAGAAAATAAACCGTTCATAAATATCTGAGTGGAGACCACTTATACTTAAAAAAATATTTTGGCTGATCAGAATTAAGAAAATATTAAAGTTTTAGTGTAAAGGAAAAACAAATACATACTGGAATGACTTAATGTGATATACAAAATGAACAACAATTAATGCAACACTTCTTCATAATACTTAGTCTTTATTAGACATCAGAACAATTGATTTAGAATCATGAATGTCAGAATAAATTACAAAATATCAACACAATCCAGGAACATAAATTTCAAATGTAAAGAGATGTATTAAGAACTATAGTTAAACTCAATAATCAGCTTAGTTATAAATACCTCTGATGAAGAATTTGTTGATTCAGTCAGTGATTTATTTATATTGATACTATCTGATTTTATTGAAGTGTGATCAGAATCACAAGCAGATTTCCTCGGTGAAGGCAGGGCAGAATAACATTTTTTTGGAGATATGGATCCTTTTATTTCAAAAGGTACATTCACAATTTCTACTGGGTTAACCGTTTTGTCATCTTCTGATAAATTGACCAACTGTTTAACAGAAACAATCTAATTTTAATAGCAAATCAGGAAATATAATAATTTAATTTATTTTTAGATAATTACAATTTTAAATGCAGAATAATGGTGATAAAATTTAAAGTTCAACTACCTCAGAAGTATCTGATGTGGAGGGCTCCAATTGAGCATTGAAAGAAGCAAGTAATGATTTCCTTATGTCACTTTGCTTACAATTAGATTTCTCTTGTAATTTTTTCTGGGTTGTTGTTTTTGGAGTCTTTCTCTGTAGCTTTGGAAGAGTACTAACAATCCTGTTAGGCTTAACAATTTTCGGTGAGTCATAAATGATTTTCTTTACTGGGGCTGACCTTTCTTGTTCAAGTGATGTTGCCCCAGTTAAATTAGTCATGTCAGAAACATCTTTGTCTAGGATCAGCACTTTATTTGTATTACTGACCTGAATTTCATCAGCAGCACGTCTTTTCCTACTGTTGAAATACTGAGCTATAGAAGTTTGTAAAGCCATAATCTTCTAAATAAGACTCAGATGTGGTAAAATAATAATAAAATTATGATTTATAAAACAAAAACTTATAAAAAATATTCATATAAGAAAACAACGTTGTTACAATTGCTCACAAAGCACAAACAAAATAGAGTAAATGTTTGAGCGCTAAAATGGGAAATGCCTATGGAATCGATATCGTTATCGAGAAGAATCGATGTCAATATGCGGTAGCTAGAGCACTCTGTCTACTTTTTCGAATATGACTGAAAGCTTAAAAACAAATATGGAGGTCCTGTAATGATTGATAATGTAAGTTCTTTATCTCTCAATATTTCTGAAATTGATTTATTAGTAATTTAGTTATATAAATACTATTTTCGATATTGTTATATACAACATATTAAAGATTCAATTATTTAAATTCTATGTGTGAATGGTTTAAAATTTCAGATTTTTAAGCAGTATTAATCTAATATTCACTCAGTATCTGTTTATTTTGCTCTTTTTTATTTTTTTAGGTCATTTTCTTTGGCTATTGTTGGAAGTTGGCTGGAATTTGTTCCAACTCCAAAAACAAGAAGGTTTATGGTAATTACTTAATAGTCAAGTCTCTTGAATCTTAATTGCTTGCAATGAAAAAGTAGTGGTGGTGATTGGTCTCTAAACCAAAGTTAACAATTTCTTGGTGGACAGTCATCTCTCTCTAGTCTTTGGTGCCATTTATAGATATTTAAGTTAACCATATCTTCTAAATAAATTCAAGTAGTGCCATTAATTTGTACATAAATGCATGTTGGGGGCATATGAGGTGGATGATGAAAGAACAGCCTAAAATGAAGAAAGAACCCATTCATCGCTGTAAAGACTGTAAACGTGAATTTTCTCTAGCTTACAACTTAAAAAAGCACATGAGAACCCACAGTGGTGAGAAACCATACATTTGTGATGAATGTGGGCTAGCTTATACCCAAAGTGGTGGGTTGAAGAATCATATTAAAAGTGTGCATGGTACTGATACAAACTACATCTGTCATTACTGTGGTAAAGCTTTTCCCATCAAAGACCGCCTGAAGCTCCATGTACGAATTCATACAGGCGAGAAACCTTACAGGTATTTTTTTTCTCTGCTTATTTTAATTTATATACTAAGGTTGTGGTTCTTTTAAATGATTATAACTAATAATCTGAACTGTTACAAATAACATTGACTTAATGTATTATAAGCAAAACTGATATTTTGACTGCTTGGGTGTATCCTCTTATAAATTCATTTTAAAAAAAATCTTGGGATTGACTAAATTATTTTTGAAAAATTGGACAGTGTAATTTAAATAGCTCTTTACTATTTAATAAAATAGCTATTAAATTACTTTTTCAACTGTTTGTTAAGAACTTATAAATAAATGTTTTAATTTTCTTTTACCTTTGAAGTGAGATAGAGGCGATGATTCAAAGGTATTTGGATGTAATTTTACGCTCTTTAGTATTATTTTCTCATGTAAGTTATGAGCCACAACTAATCTTTAATAAAAATATGGCTGTTGACAGATTATAAATAATCTTTTCTGATTTTATGTTTCTGCCATGTTGACTCTATGAAATCAAGCCATATCTGCTTCTTGTTTGTTAAGAATGAGTATTATTATGAATGAATGAGTAGGGCCCTACAAGAATGGGCTCCCAAAAGTAGAGAGAATGATTTACAGCAAGAAAAGAACGTTTCTTACAATCATTGTAATGTTTTTGCATGCATTTACAGGAACAATTTAATTCCCTTCTTGATACTCTTATACCTGGTGAAATAACATCCTCTCTCATATTATCAATTCTGTACTAATGATCTCCACAGTCTAAAATTCTCTATTTCTATTATCCTACTTTTCTTAGGAATCACTAAGATATAAGGTCAAATTTAAAAACACTGATTGTTCAACAATATTTTATTTTCTTAAAGTTAAAAAAAATATTCATTATAGCAATTTTAGAAAATGACATAAATTTATTGGAATTATGTGAATTTAAAAATCATTTTTTTGATAGGGCAACAATTATGAGAAAGAAAAATTAGTTTTCTATGTTTTTGTCAAAAAGTCTCCAGCCCTTAGTCAATCAATTTGTGCCTACTTTAGCCTATATAACAGCTCAATATGTTTGATAGAATGTAACTGTTTAGCTGTTAGAGCGTTATTGACAGTCATCCTTCTCTGTTTTTCCTACGCACATCATTAAAAAACTTCTGAACGAATTTTACATTTCCTCTTCCCAAACCAAGCCCCTCCCCCAAAATAATGACCTTGCTTTCCTTCTCTTAATAGTAGAGAGTTATGTTCCCAAACTTTCTGAAAAAATTAAGAAATCCCGTAGAAAAACTTTCCCTAACCTTAAACTTGCTTTTTCCACTAAAAACAAACAAATTCATATATACCCATCTCAATGACCCTGACCCCCTTCCCAACAGAACCAATGTCTGCAAAATTCCTTTTTCCACTCCAAATTTTCAAGGTTCATACATTGGGCCAACTAAAAACCTTATTTCCCATAGAATCAACAATCATAAAAATGGCATCAACAAAAAACAAATAAAAACTGCCGTTACAAAACACATCATTCATGAAGGACACACATTTGACTTTGATAACATTACCATTCTTTTCACTGAACCCTATGAACACAAAATACCTATTATCTTAAACCGTTCACATTAACTTACAATGCAATCCAGTTAACGACAGAACTAACTTCATACAAATTTCTTTAACTTATTCAAACATTTTGTACATTCTGAAAAGCCATTTGAGAATTGTCGGGAATTCAGTCAAGGTAGTTGAACAATTAAAAACTGACAATCCTCTCTTCATAAAATAAAAATAATCTTTACAATTGCAAAAGGATAAAAAAAAAGTTAGATATTAAAAGAGAAGAAGCAAAAAGTATATCAGCAACAATCGGTTTTGTTAATCAGACCTTCCTTAGTTACAAACCTCCTTGTCTCCTAAAGGGTTCATCAAGTTAATAGTCCCAGATTGCTCAATTTGAATTATTTGAATGATTTTAGTTTATTTTATTAACAGAAAATTAACTGTGTAATTTAACTGAAAAACCCTCTACAAAATTTCATGTTTTTTTGTTTCAAGACTTATAGCATCTGGAAATGGAAAAATAAGAAAAAAATCAGGCTACCATACCATATAAAATATTTGTTGGAAATGGCTGAGTCATTAAGTCACTATTAAATGGAGAGTTTTGGACCGTAGGGATTATTAGTAAAGAATTTTTGTTGTGGTTCAGTCAAAGTTATTCAAAAAATACAATTAAAAAAAAATTTCATTATCTGCTGACCTACATTGTATTATATCTTCACAGCTGTTGAAATACAATGTCATAAGAAAAAAAAAATTAAATGATTTCCATTATTATTACATAAAATTGCCTTAACTAAAAGTACTGTGATATCAAAAGCCGTGGAAAAACTATTTGTTATTACAAATGTGTAGAAAAATTCACAACACCTACCAATCATGAAGGCAAGAGAGTAGGGTTTGGAAATTAGTAGGAATTTTTAAAGTGGGCGATGTGGGTGATGGAAGGGTGGGGATATGAAGCGGTAGGTACAAAGGGAGAGTGACCTGCTTCAAAGGGGACAATACTTCTTTATTTAAAAAAGAAAATAGGTAGGAATTATTTAACATAAGTAGCCTAAGAAACTAGGTGACTAGACTAAATTATTTCAGACTGGTTTATTTAGGAGGGCTAATGGCTTATCAGAATGAATATCTCATAATGATGATTTCTTAATTTGGTTTCCTCTCATCCCTTTTCTCTAAATTTTTTCTTCGCTATTTTGAACTTGTGTATTGCAAAAGAATGCGTGTATTAAGTTTTTTTTATAAATTTATTTATTATTATTTTTCTCATTTTCTTGTAAGGAAATCAAGTTATTCATTTTAGTACCTAGGATTTTCAATTTTAAAAATTGGGTTAAGAATGATAAAGAAATCAAAGTTGGATTCAGAGCTTTTAGTTAGCAAACAGTTGCATTAGTGATTGGCTGAAAATGATTTAGAGGAATGAGGGGTTTAACCTTCCAATACATTCTACTGATCTGACCTGATTTCAGAGCTATTGTTTGTTTGTTATTTTTTCTTTGAAGTTACCTCTGAAAACCTTCCCTTCATGCTCTAGTAATTGTAGGAAAAGTTTTCAAAGTCAAGAGAGTTTGGCTCACTATCTTTTTACTTCAATCTGTTATTTTAATTATTTCTCACATTAGGCTGTTTTGATCTCTGTGATGCACTGTGTTTCCTTACAATATTTTTCTTTTTTGTTCATTATGATTTGATTACCCTGATAAATTTGATACTATTTTATAAATGACTTGATCACCCATTAGCATTGTAAATTATAAAATAATTGTAAATTGGAATGTTTACATTGTACTTCAATATAAATTAGTTACTAAATAAAACTCCAGATTTTATGGGATAATGATACAAATTGCATTATTGCAGTGTAAAAAAAGAATTTGCTTGGGACTTTTGTACTTAGGCTATTTACTTAGAAGTAACCAATAAAAGCTTCATGATACATGAACCACAGACAGTACAGGTGTTAAAATATTTTGTCAAAAGAAGTTCATAAATGATTCAGTTTCCTAATGAGATGTGCAAAATTTTACAATTTTAAAACTTGCTAGAAACACGAATGATAAATTAGCTGTAATACGTGGCACATTTTCTATTTATTTTCATAACTGCTGAAGTGCTTATTCTTTAAGAAATTCAATAGCAATATATACAAATTTAAAGCATTTAGTGTTAGATTCGCTTTCAAACTTCATAACAATACAACAAAAGAATAAACATGAAATAAAAATATAAGATGGTTGTGAATTCAAAATTGTTTTATTCTTGCAATCTTAAATATATACAGATTATATGGGATGGGCCCTATCAAGTCAGTAATAAACATATTCATAACAAAGGTGAAATATAACTGAAGATAATTGGTTTTCCAGCATAGAATTGATTAATTGTTATTGTGGACAAATAACCTATTCCTTCTTAGGTTTAAAAAAAGAACAAAACAAAAAAACGGTGTGGATATATATATATATATATATATATATATATATATATATATATAT
>KZ807351.1:110259-124615 GCA_000696205.2 Oncopeltus fasciatus | reverse complement strand
AATTTATTATAATATGACTTAATGAATATGATATTATATTAAAGAACCCTTATAAAACTAACAAAATGATAATTATTAGATTTATGAATTATATAAAAATATTGAGCAGCAATGGACGTGTTGCAATGAATGAATAAATAAATTAAAACTGCAGAATATACAATAGGCGCAAGTAAACAATTTAAATAACTATATAAGTTAATAAAATAATCTAATTTTAGGTCACTTCTATCATTTGTCAATGGAGCAAAGATTCAGAACATTACCGACCACCTAGGAATACTACCTATCAACCTAGGACAAGCCAGAATATAAATGACTGAATATAAATTACTATAAACTAGACTTTTTACTTTCTCAATATGAAAATTTAAAAGAACAATACAATGTAATCTTAAGACACATATTTAGATATAGATAATATTAACCAAGACAATAATAAAAGCTACATTAAAGATTTAAGTAATTATTAAAATATAATAGATATAATTATATCAAATATAAGGGAAAAAATTAATAATAAAAAAAGTACATAGTATGTAGTAGAAGAAGCAAACATGGATTGATTAATCGTTTAGGCTCATTACTAAAGCAGATTTCGGCAAGTTATGATGATAATATTTGCAAATACTAAACAAATTAAATAGTTATGATGGTAAAATTTATGATAATCTATTTTACCATATTTCAGAAAATCAAGTTTAAATATAATTTTAAATTTTCTTTAATTTTTCTTTAAGATCAATTGAAATTTCAATTTTCTATTAATGAATTGATAACTTCAGTGACAAATTGTTCGATTAAAAAAAATATAACATACTTGAAATTAAAAAATGAAGGACATCCTTTATGTGATTAAAATTCAAAATGTTATCACTCTCTATATTGAATGTTATAACATACATACAACCAATATCATTGGAATTTACATAATCAGTTTAAAAGAAGACAGACTTCTACTCTTCCAAAACATCTCTTATAATTTTAAAACTTCTATTTATGGAAAACCAAATGTTTTTCTAATTTAAATTTTAATTAAGTTTTCCTAAAGCATTTTAAATTCAGTCAATTTAATCAACCATTTTTGTTAAATCATTCAGTGAAAATGATCAAACCTCTATTTTTATACCTAGTATTTACTCTTTATTTTTATAAAATACTACTTAATTATATATTCTAAAAATAATAATTTAACAATCAAAATGATTGATCATTGTCATCAGCAACACTCTCAGACTGTACTTCCAGGTGCAGCTTCAATTTATGGAGTGAGAAACATGTATTATAAATAAAACCCTTAATTAGTATTTTAAAAATATTAAAACCCTTATTAATATTTTCCTGACTGCTATATAAATTGAACAGACCTCTCCTTGCATTTCTTGAGGGTAAGTCGTTTTAGTCACTTCTAGAGTTTGCCCATCCGTTGCATATGTACCTCTGTAGTAACTAGTGTTAACAAGTGTAAATAATTCAATTTGTAAATTTGGATGTCAACAAAAAATATATCTTTTTGAAAACTGAACTGAGCTAAATAATATATATATATATCAACAAACCTTTTTTTTTTTTAGCTTCTCCTGAGTAAGATTGGGGAAAATTGAAATGTTTCCTTAGGTTGCATCCTGGTGCCTATGAGTAATGAGGAAAGTTGCTAAAACCCAAACAAAACACATACACACATCCGATCCTACCTACCTACTTAAAGGGCATAATAATCTAAGTGTTGATTGCACCTAAACCCCGATATTATTCATTGTAATCAAATTACAAAATGTTTTTTATTTATTTTTAACAGAATGTAATATGAAAATAAAGGTTATAAAAAAAATTGATAAATTCTCAAAATATGCCCAAGCTTACAAATTAAAATCTGCTCAAGTAATTAAATTTGTAAACAAATAATTTTATTATTTTCACCCCACATCAAATAATTTTGGAAAACAGGGCTGAATTCAATAATACATTAGTAAAAGAACTCGAAATTAACATACATTTGACTTTTACACAAAATACAAACTCTTAACTCATCAATAGAAACATTTCCCTCAACTTTATTTGAATATATAAGACTTAGAAAACAGGGAAGAATTCAAGAAATATTTTGGCAAAAGAGAATTATATTAAGAAAGCAAATATAAAAATAACTGATGAAGCAATACAAAGATTTTTACCAATGAAAGTACAAAACAACCAAAAAGAACAAAATTAAAAAATAAATTTGTAATTAAAACTGACAAAACTAAAAACAGGAGTTACACACCCAACTCATAGAAATACTCTCAGAAAAAACATCAATCAAACATAAAATGACCTAGAAAAATCACTTATAATGGTACACAAAATTCAAACATCCCTAGTACATAAACATACAAAACACGTATATTAAATCTCCCCACAAAATAATAGACTTGTCTGAATATTTATATATTAATATTTANTATATATATATATATTATAAAATATGTATCGTAAAACCCTTACCAATATTAATATTTTCCTAAATTATACTGAGATTGTAAATATTGTTCCAAACATTCACAGCATCCTCTCCCACTCTTTTCAGATCTTAGCTCCAACCAAACCTCTTCTCCTTGTATTTCTCTAGTGTAAATCATCTTAATCACTTTTCCTAGAGTTTGCCCATTTCTTGCAATTGTATCTCTGTAATAACTATTTTTATCAAGTATAAATAATTCTATTGGTAAATTTGGATGTAAAATAAAAATATATCTTTAAAAATTCGACCGATCCAAAAAGATATATAACTGGTGCAGTCGGGTCAGATTTTTATTTTGAGAAGAATCAGTTAAACCTGTAATTTAAGAAAAACTTGCCTATAAGAAACTAAAAATAACTCCAACCAGACCATTCCTAATTATGCATATTACTCAATAATATTTCAAAACACTAAATTTTCAACTTCTCTTGACCTCGGAATATCTCTGAAAACCTCTGATGATTTAGATGATGCTGTACACTCCTTTACCATAAACCTTCAGCAATGCATATGTATGGCTAATCTGAAACCAAAATTTACCAAATACTCTTCTCTAAGTCCCAAAAGCCCTCCCAGATTCGCTTAAAAAGCTCATAGCCGCTCAAGGGTGTTGTTTCAAAAATATAGACCTCCCTCAGATCGCTAAGACTTTAATCGTCTTTCCTGGCTCGTAAAGCAAAAATTAGTTGCTTTACCAAATGAGGCTTTTAATGCTCATCTGTCTTCCCTATTAGCAGGAGACAAATCACTCTGGATTGCTACTCGCAGAATCCTTAGAGCCATGAAGCTTTTACCCCCTTGCTCCGAGGAAATGGTTCCTGGGCTTCTTCTGACAAAGACAAGGCAGCACCTCAAACAAACATTTACTCCTCATTTAGCCCCTTTAGACCTGTCCAATACCATGGAGATTGAGGAGTCTCTCGACATGCCATTACCTATGTCTTTACCACTCAAGGCAGTAACACCTTCCGAGGCCAAGGTCTAATCTCTTGTCTGCCTAATTCTTTGTAATCTTCCCAAGAAGGCAATTATATTCCTTACCTACATCTATAATTGTATACTCCAAACTACACACTTCCCACTCTGGAAATATTCGTCATAATATTGTTTCCCAAACCTGAAAAACCACCACATTATCCTTCATCCTCACCGCCCTATAAGACTCCTTCCTTCACTTTTTGAGGTATTCGAAAAAATTCGGTTAAAACGAATGATGTCTTCCATTGAACCCTACAATATCCTCCCTAATCATTAGTTTGGCTTCGAAGTAAGCATTCTACTGTCCAGAAGGTGTTTCGTGTCGTAGGCTACATTTCCTCTTCCCTTGAGCGCTAAGAGTACTGCCCAGGAGCTTTTTTGGATGTTTCCCAAGCATTTGATAGAGTCAGGCACATTGGTCTCCTGTTTAAACTGGAATCCATACTTCCTAAAAATAATTACCTTATCCTTAAGTCTTACTTATCCAACTGTTTCTTTAGGGTTCCGCAAGGATTAGATTACTCCGATTTCTACCAAGTAGAAGCGGGAGTTCCTCAAGGTGGTGTGCTTGAACCTATCCTATTCATCCTGTACACTGCTGACATCCCTAACCATCTAAGTACCCTCTTAGCTCTATTTGCGGATGACAAAGCTATCCTATCCTTCCATCCCGATCCTAAAACTGCTTCTAAAAACCTTCAAGATCACCTCGGAAAAATCAAACAATGGTGTGGCAAATGGAGAATAAAAATCAATGAAGTTAATTTCCAACTGCGGAAAAAAGACTTCCCTGAAATTGTGAAATTTAACAATATTCCTTTACCACATTCAAATTCCGTTTGTTACCTTGGGTTCCATCTTGACTTGATAGGGCGAACACACAAAAATTAAAAGATAAGAACTCAATCGACGATATGGACTTATATACAGACTCATGAATAAGAACTCCAATCTTATGATTGAAAACAAACTGATGCTCTACAAAACCTTATTACCACCAATCTGGACTTACGGAGTAGAAATCTGGGGGACCACCAAGGCTTCCAACATCCAATAAATCCAGTCCTTTCAATCCAAAACCCTGAGAATAATCGCAAATGCTCCCTATTACTTATCCAATTCCTCTCTTTACCACAATTTTGATAATCCTTTTGTTCAGGGTCTATTCCTTTTCTTCACGCTTCAGCCTTTTCCACAGTAAACAGCCCTTCCATCCTAATCCACTAGCACAGACCTTGTCTTCCAACTCCAACCCCTACAACCCTCCCCGTCGGCTCAAACAAAGATGGCCCCGTGACCTCCTGGGGACATAGTCTGTAAATAATTTGAGAGTGGTGTCANCCTGGTGCCTATGAGTAATGAGGAAAGTTGCTAAAACCCAAACAAAACACATACACACATCCGATCCTACCTACCTACTTAAAGGGCATAATAATCTAAGTGTTGATTGCACCTAAACCCCGATCCTACCTACCAACACACACGCATATATATATATATACACACACACACATAATATCTAAAATATGATGTGTTTTGAGAAGTTATAATGGTTTTAGAAGTGGACTGTCTGGAGGAATCTTCCTGAACTACATCTTACCAAAATCAATGTCTAAACATTTCTGAGCAAAATTCTGCACTTTTCTCTTTTAACAAATTTTTGTGTTGTTTCCATAATTGTATTCCCAAAAAGACATAAAAGAAGTATTCCTGACAGGACAATAACTTGTGTTCACCCCTCTCCCTATTTTCTACAAAGGCTGTAAAATATCTAATAATTTAGCATATGTGTTAAAATTCATGTTATAGTAACAATACTAATACTTTTCTGACAAAAAAATAGAGTACCTATTTTGTACCTACAAATACTTCAAACATATTAAATAATATAAGGTTTATGAGAAAAATCATTAGAGAATAAACGAGGGAGTACAACCAGTTTATTATAAACTATTTTGGTTATTATTTCATTGTGCCAATATGTCATTTAAGATTATTTGAAAATTGTATTTTATGTTATTTTAAAAAATATATTAAAACCTCAAGGATATTTCTTTTACAGTTCCTAATGCTGAATTTATATGATTTATTTTTATGGGGTGAAAATCCTTTAATTTTGCTATTAATACTCCAGCAGAAATTTATTCCACTAATGCACGGTTGAGGGAAGTATGAAAGATGCACACATAAACTTCTAAGTATTAGCTAAAATATCATTTTTTTATTAAGATGTTGCTAACTGTTAACATAATATGCTTTCTTATTAAATAATTGAATAGGCATCAGTCAGAGTAGGTCTACATGGATGCAGAAGTACTGTAAGCCACTTTATAGCAAACCAACCAATAAGGAGCTATTTATTTCAGTGCTATAGCACAATGAAGTTAAAAATTATAAGTTCACCTATGAGCTGCTCTATGATTGTCTATGTGGACCTAGACTAAGACATTTTTACATCGTGTCAGAACTTAATTGCATTCTAAAGACTGGTTGTGTCTGTATTATACATACAATCTTTCCTTTTCTATGTTTGAGCTGAAGTACTCAACAAAACTTTCAATGAAAGTTTATAAATATTATTTTTTGTGGTATTTAATCCCACATTAATTAACAATTTATTATAATATGACTTAATGAATATGATATTATATTAAAGAACCCTTATAAAACTAACAAAATGATAATTATTAGATTTATGAATTATATAAAAATATTGAGCAGCAATGGACGTGTTGCAATGAATGAATAAATAAATTAAAACTGCAGAATATACAATAGGCGCAAGTAAACAATTTAAATAACTATATAAGTTAATAAAATAATCTAATTTTAGGTCACTTCTATCATTTGTCAATGGAGCAAAGATTCAGAACATTACCGACCACCTAGGAATACTACCTATCAACCTAGGACAAGCCAGAATATAAATGACTGAATATAAATTACTATAAACTAGACTTTTTACTTTCTCAATATGAAAATTTAAAAGAACAATACAATGTAATCTTAAGACACATATTTAGATATAGATAATATTAACCAAGACAATAATAAAAGCTACATTAAAGATTTAAGTAATTATTAAAATATAATAGATATAATTATATCAAATATAAGGGAAAAAATTAATAATAAAAAAAGTACATAGTATGTAGTAGAAGAAGCAAACATGGATTGATTAATCGTTTAGGCTCATTACTAAAGCAGATTTCGGCAAGTTATGATGATAATATTTGCAAATACTAAACAAATTAAATAGTTATGATGGTAAAATTTATGATAATCTATTTTACCATATTTCAGAAAATCAAGTTTAAATATAATTTTAAATTTTCTTTAATTTTTCTTTAAGATCAATTGAAATTTCAATTTTCTATTAATGAATTGATAACTTCAGTGACAAATTGTTCGATTAAAAAAAATATAACATACTTGAAATTAAAAAATGAAGGACATCCTTTATGTGATTAAAATTCAAAATGTTATCACTCTCTATATTGAATGTTATAACATACATACAACCAATATCATTGGAATTTACATAATCAGTTTAAAAGAAGACAGACTTCTACTCTTCCAAAACATCTCTTATAATTTTAAAACTTCTATTTATGGAAAACCAAATGTTTTTCTAATTTAAATTTTAATTAAGTTTTCCTAAAGCATTTTAAATTCAGTCAATTTAATCAACCATTTTTGTTAAATCATTCAGTGAAAATGATCAAACCTCTATTTTTATACCTAGTATTTACTCTTTATTTTTATAAAATACTACTTAATTATATATTCTAAAAATAATAATTTAACAATCAAAATGATTGATCATTGTCATCAGCAACACTCTCAGACTGTACTTCCAGGTGCAGCTTCAATTTATGGAGTGAGAAACATGTATTATAAATAAAACCCTTAATTAGTATTTTAAAAATATTAAAACCCTTATTAATATTTTCCTGACTGCTATATAAATTGAACAGACCTCTCCTTGCATTTCTTGAGGGTAAGTCGTTTTAGTCACTTCTAGAGTTTGCCCATCCGTTGCATATGTACCTCTGTAGTAACTAGTGTTAACAAGTGTAAATAATTCAATTTGTAAATTTGGATGTCAACAAAAAATATATCTTTTTGAAAACTGAACTGAGCTAAATAATATATATATATATCAACAAACCTTTTTTTTTTTTAGCTTCTCCTGAGTAAGATTGGGGAAAATTGAAATGTTTCCTTAGGTTGCATCCTGGTGCCTATGAGTAATGAGGAAAGTTGCTAAAACCCAAACAAAACACATACACACATCCGATCCTACCTACCTACTTAAAGGGCATAATAATCTAAGTGTTGATTGCACCTAAACCCCGATCCTACCTACCAACACACACGCATATATATATATATACACACACACACATAATATCTAAAATATGATGTGTTTTGAGAAGTTATAATGGTTTTAGAAGTGGACTGTCTGGAGGAATCTTCCTGAACTACATCTTACCAAAATCAATGTCTAAACATTTCTGAGCAAAATTCTGCACTTTTCTCTTTTAACAAATTTTTGTGTTGTTTCCATAATTGTATTCCCAAAAAGACATAAAAGANTTATATATATATAATTTGTGTGAGTATATGTGATAGGAAAATAGAAATAGTTATTATGTCATTCATCAAATTTTGGTGATAAGAAAAAAAAAGTGAATAAAGGTTTTTTGGCTCTTTTTTATTTATTTTATGTATGGATTGCTAATCAAGGTTCTTACATTTTAGTTACCCTTAACTACTAAACAAATGGCTAAGTTTGTTTAATGTTCTTTAAATAGTTTGCTTTTAGTTTTTCTATTTAGAATAGTTTTTCAATTGAATTTAGAGGTTTTATAAATCATTAACTTTGTAACCAGAGAGAATGTTATTGAGCTAATTTTAGCTCAAGTTGCGAAACAATGTTATAACTTGGATAAATAAATTTTTATTTCATTTTTTC
Source organism: Oncopeltus fasciatus (assembly GCA_000696205.2). Taxonomy (NCBI): domain Eukaryota; kingdom Metazoa; phylum Arthropoda; class Insecta; order Hemiptera; family Lygaeidae; genus Oncopeltus; species Oncopeltus fasciatus. The sequence continues at coordinate 116,159 of KZ807351.1, read as the reverse complement.
TATATTTATTTATTAAATTTTGTAAAATAATCTACATTTTGTAATTTGGTAACTATATTGTTCTCAAATTACATTTTTTTACAAAAGTGTTTTTATTTTATGGAATCATTTAAGACAAAACAGTCATTAAAGTACCGTTTTCATCATTTCATTATAAATTCAGTTTTTGTGACTTAATTTAATTCTTCAAAAAAATTTTTTGTTGTAAATTCTTAAAATAATATTTATTTTCAGTTGTCCACACTGTGACAAAACTTTTGCCAGAGGAAGCCAGCTTTCTCAACACGTTAGGACACATACTAAAGACCGACCTTTCAACTGTGCATTATGTGAGGCAAATTTTGTATGTAGAAGCAACCTACTTAACCATATTAAAAGACATTTAGGAGAAAGAGATCACATTTGCCATAAATGTGGGAAGGCTTTCATCAGGCGAGATGGCCTTCAAAAACATCTTATTTGGTTCCATGCTAACTACAAAGCTTTTGAGTGCCACATTTGTAATAAACGTTATAAAGGTCATCTATTACAACATATGAGAATTCATATGGCTGAAAAGCCTCATGCATGTCACTTTTGTGACATGCGTTTTGTCCAACGCTCCCAACTCACAGTTCATGAGCGAACTCATAGTGGCATAAAACCTTATCGTTGTGCTGTCTGTCATATGGCTTTTGCTCATTCTACTGCTCTAAAAATGCACATACGATGTCACACAGGTGAAAAACCATTTAAATGTTTAATTTGCCCTGATAGGGCATTTTCTCAACTTCCTCACTTGAAAAAACATATGCTATCTATTCATAAAACAAACAAACCTTATATTTGTACAGGTTGCAATTCTTTTTTTAAAGTTAAAACTCAACTACAGGAACACTTAGAAACATGTGACAAAGTAACTGAAGAACCAGAGCCTGAACAGGAAGTGGGGATGCCTCTAGATAAAATGCGTCTTCTATTAGCTGTTCTCCTCCAGAAAATCTCTACCCCTGACCGTCTTCAAGAACTTGGGTATGGCAAAAGACTCATAGATCTTGTTCTCATTGATTCCATTGTGCAATCTGGTCGAGAACCTTGCAGAGAAGCAAATTTATCTGAAGGTGAGCGTCTAAAGAAAAATGTACAGATATTACTAGAATGGACAGTTCCAAAAGTTTACATGGATAAATTTAAACAAGATAGGCGTTCGATGGAAGAATTACTTGAAGAATTTGCATCGTGACAACCATCATTAGCCTTATCCAAGTCCGGGTAACGTACAAATTCTCCCAATTATATTCTTAATTGTAATGTACTCAATTACATTCATATGTTTCTATATTGTCTAGGAAAAATGAAAAACTTTTATATATATATATATAGCTNTATATATATATACTAATTCTTAATTAATATTAAATAAATCAGTTGCCATTTATTTAATCGGTGTTACTTTTTATACATGAAATTAGTCAATTTATTATGCTTTAATCTGTCTTTGAACTGACTTAAACTTAAAGGGAAACAACAAAAGGGTTAGCATTTGTTTTTGGCATTTCAATATTAAATAAATCAGTTGCCATTTATTTAATCGGTGTTACTTTTTATACATGAAATTACTCAATTTATTATGCTTTAATCTGTCTTTGAACTGACTTAAACTTAAAGGGAAACAACAAAAGGGTTAGCATTTGTTTTTGGCATTTCGATCATCGAAAATTTATTTATTTTTTATATAATAAAGCTAAATAGGAGATATTTGTTATATTGCTTTTAATATTTTCATATGAATCACTAGACTTTTAATATTTTGGAAGTGGCATCTCATATTCTGTCTTTTTTTATTTATAATGTATAATCCTTTTTAGGGTCTCTTATTATGTTATTTTGACAGTCACTTTTATTTTACTTTATTATTATATTACTGATTGGTAATAAATTAATTTTAAAGTTACCGAGAAAAAATGTCTAGGCCTTAGTACAAGAAGGCAACAAGTCCAGGCTTATAGGACTCAGTTCTATGTGTTCTGACTAATTATTTTAGTATAGTATTCGAAAGACTCCATAAAACTTTTGTTATAAGTGGTGAACAAAAACAAACCACTATTAGATTTTCTCAGAACTAACAGTGTTTTTTTTACTATTCCTGAACTCAATTTTCGAAAGGTGCTTGAATGACTAGTGGGCATCAATGCATGTTAAAAATACTTTTCTTAATTCCTCAATCTGTGGATCCCATTATTGTTGAATGTTGGGAAACATGGATTCATACAGAATAAGAACTTTTCTTATAAACTAAGGATGTCATGTTCTTCAATCTATTATTTTACACTGCCTATTTTCAGTACAAAAAGGTCATTTTTTAAATAATCCATAACAAATTAATAACACATTTTTTTATAGATTCCATCAATGAACTTGAAGACATTAGTTGATTTAGAACTTTATTGAAAAACTTTAAAATAGCCCTACTAAATTGATGTAGTCTGGTCTATTTAAATTTGACCTTACCTCATAAATCAAATAAACAATTCAATCTTATAAATAAATAAAAAAGTTTATTCATGGATTTTTTATTAATAATAGAAAGCAATATTCCTTCTAACTGTTAACCACAGAGAGTAGAGCTTTTTAAAATACTAAATGGAATTGAGTTTTTTTGTTTTGTTTTGTAAAAAGCAGTTCTTACATGTCATCTATCCAATTATTTTTGTTACTAGATTGTAAATTCTTTACAAAGAAAAATAAAATTACCAATTTTAGGTAATCTAAAATTGATTTACTGTGGCTCGAATTCTTCTTTTCTAACTAAAAACTGCTTTTACTGTTTTATGAAGCTGTTTTTAGTTAGGATGCACAGACATCATTTTTATGTGTTTGACACATTTCTTTACCTTTGACTTTATATTTTAAGTGAAGAAGTTTTATTAAGTTTAACATTGTTTGAAACAATTTACAGATTTGAAACAATTTATAGCAACATTCATTTTGCTAGCATTAAGAAAGCTATTTATTTTGAAATTCTTTTATATTATGCAACTAATAATATGGATCCATAATTCTTAGGCTTAGAGTTACAATATTATATTTATGGTCCAATTACAGATTATTTTATTTTAAGTGGTACGGAAATATAATTTTGTTAACTCTAGATTAGTATTTGTTGTTTGAAACAATAAGTATATACATATTCTCATATAAAGAATATCTGTCTCCAGTATACTATTTTAAGCCTCAATATAACATTTTGGTATCAAACTATGCCATCATAATATATTTCTGTATATTAATTTGATATGTATATTTCATTATATGTGTTTTAGATATACATATTATAATAATGTCCAGTATAGCATTTTTAATTCATGTTAAAAGACGATCAAGATTTGAAAATGTTCTTCTAGGAATTAAATAGCTTTTACGCTTATTTTTCTACATTAAAAAGCAACTATCTTATTTAAATCTGATATATTAGATTAGAATAAACACTTGTTTAATTTTTTGTGATTGTTAAATTTAATTTTCTTTATTTGAGAACATTATAGGTTTCTATGGCCCCTCTATAGTCTCCAATGGCTTCTCCAGCTTGTGTGTGTTGATTGTGTGTATATNTTATACTGACTTGTCTATCTGATGCACATATAATGAAAATGAAAAATAATTTATTGTTTGGTAGAATTCTAAGCTATATATTGAGGCTAAATATAGGAATATATTTGAGTCTAATATTGTTGTTCACATGAGAAATATTTTCATCTGACAAAGATTTTGATACACAAAATGGTATTAATATTAAATAATTATTATTCTAGAACATTAATTTAATTGTTAAAAAATAAGTTATTGAATCCTATTCCTATCCTATCTGTATTGAATCCTAAATAAGCCCTAGTCAAAGAGACCTTCAATTAAAAACTAATTATTATTACATAAAAATTAATTATTCTTATAAGGTTATAACTCACGAATTAGTATCTTTGGTCTAAAATCTTGGGTATTCTGCTGATAGTTTTTATGTTTTCATAAAACACCTGGACTTTTAAAACTAGGGGCCATTAATATTATTTGATATTTTTTTATCAAATTTTCTAACAATTCTGAAATTTTATTGTTAGCAATTTTCCAAATAAAATATTTATTCCTTAACTTAAAGTTATATACGTAGTTTTATATAAATTTTAATGCAATTTATTTTACATAACTACAAGTGATTACTTCATTAAAAAAGAGCTACACTTTTGAAAGATGGGAAATAATTAATTCATTGTCCTATTCCTCAAAAATGGGTTGCAACAATTTCACAAAATTAAATTTACTTAATATTTCTAAAAAATTACAATCAAACAAAACCTTATTATTTTACAGGCTTAATCAGCTTTTAATGACTTTACTACTATATTATCTTATTTTTTCTTTTTTGAAAGAGCTTATTTATTAGTTATTTCTCTTTAAACTATCTGCTTTATAATTGGTGTCCTTTAAGTTGCCTCAAGTTATAAATTTTTTATTAAGGGAAGTACTGAAACTGCAGCTATTCATTATACTGTAAATATTCACACTATCACCCAAGTATATAAAATGTTGAATTGCTGATTACTATGAGTTAATTTGTTTAAACTTTATCTACTGTAAATTTTTATTTTGTGTTCTTTTCTTTTTGCTTGTCTCGTTTTAATGCTTTTTAATTTTATTTATTGTAATATAGCTATAAAATTATCAAACACAAAAGTTTGTTTTTTCTCAATTTTACATCACGTTGCAATAGCTTAAGAATAATTTTATTTTTATTTTGAGCTTTGTAATTTTTTATTATTTTTCAACTTTTAAAGTACATCAACAGACTCTTTAATTTTAATGTTAATTAATAATTAATGGTTATTTATTGTTACCTTATTTGTTAGTTTATTGTTTTATATGAAAAAATATTTTCTATGAGTACATATTTCATTTATTGGATATCATTTTTGTTTTTTGTGTTTTTAGCTTTTTTTTGGCTTACTCTAATTTTTTTTATAAGTTAAATAGTAAAGTTACTTATAAAGAAATGTGGATTTTTAGTGTAAGTGTTTTTTTTTTTTTTTTTCCATGTAACTAGCCACAATCAAAATATATAAGGATTTGAATTGCTTTATTAAGACTGTATTTTAAATATTTGTCTATTTATTGATTTTTAGCATTTTGTTCTAGTCTAAGGGGCAAAAAATCCAAGCTGATTTTGTGTATACTATTTCGATATCCAAAGATTAACTTTACCATTTAAATAAGTTTATCAGTGATTTTTGGTTTTACCAGTAATATAGTTAGTTTAATTAGTTACCTTTTTTTAATTAGATTAGTCTGTCTGAGGCTTATATGGCTAATCTATAATCTTGTCTCTTCAATTATTTTTAAATTAAAAAATATATTTGTGGGCATGTAAATAGTTTTGCAGTGTAAGTGACAAGTATATGTACAAAATATAGCTAAGTGATATATTTGTGCAGGTGTAATAAAAATTTGGATTACTTATATCTTCCTTAATCAAATAAGTTTATTTTTTAGAAATTTTAACATTTATTATTTTTCTTTCCTCCTACATTTTATATGCATACCTCTAGGGTTTTCAAAATGATAACCGATTTATCCATTTATATTTAAAACCAATTCTTCCAAATCTTCTGGCCTCACAGTTTCTGCCAAGTGGTCAAAAATCTTGTTTGATCATTTTAATAGGAGTACTGTTAAAAGAAATATAAAATATAATAAATATCTTAAATTACACTGTATTGGTGCAGACTCTTTTACCGCAATTAAGAAATTGATTAATTAATAACAAATAGGCATGATTTATTATTATTCAAAGTGGATTAGGTTTAGATATTGCTTCTAGTAGACAACACTGAAGACCATGTGAATAATAAAGCTGTTATTAATTTTTATAT
>KZ807351.1:88059-110237 GCA_000696205.2 Oncopeltus fasciatus | reverse complement strand
ATATATAATGTATATTAGATCCAGGAGATTAAAATAATAAAGGCAATTCTATAACATATTATCAAATAATGACTATTATGGCCTGTATAAGGATGTTAATTTATCTCATTTAATGATCATTCTTGAGTAATGACAGACTCACTGTACAGATTATAAGTACTCTTAATATTGCCTCAACATTAAAAACTACTTGTAATAATCTCACTGTTTCTACTTATCAACAATTAATCAAATTAAAATATTTTTTTAATTTAAAACTGGGGACTTGAATTATTTTAGTAATTTGTCTCAAAAATAATTTCTTTATAGTTGGATTTAGTGTGTTGGTTATGGATTAAGCTTCTATTAGAGCTTTTAATCTATTAGTTTAAACTGGATTGGTTAGCTGACTGGTCTTGCAGTTATTAATTAAGATATGAATAATGAGTATTTAAAATTTGCAGAACAACACAGCTTCTGTTAAAAAATTATTAACACTGTGAATTAGCCAATAACAACCAATCATAAATTTTCATGGTTTAGACCTAATTTTTAGTTTTCATAAAATTGCTTTAGTTATAAGTTATTATTTATATTAATATAATTTAATTTTTAATGATATATTTATTGAAAGCATGTAGTCTGTCAGGAGTTTTTGGAAAATATAACTCTCCATCATAAGCTAATTATGCCAAAAGCCTTTCTTATGATTAACATAAAGCAGAAAGAAATAGAGAAAAAATTATATTTTATTTATAAGTCAAATAAGTGCTTATTATATATGTAGATGTATAGCTCTTATTATTATTTTCTTTCATACTTTTCTAATTAAATACTTTTTTATTTAGTTTAACACTAAAGGTTTGGACCTCGTAATATTGTAAGCTAGGTAAAATAAATAAACAGTTTATCATGGTTTTGGGTACCATCAAGATTTTAGAAAATAACAACTAAAGAGTGAAACTTGGCCTTTAAAAAATGAGGAAAATCTTAGAATCACAAGGAAGTCATTAGTTTGTTAGAGTAATATGTTTAGTTGGAACAAAAATCAATAAAGAGACTGTTAAAAAGAAATATATTGTTTTTCTCCTCCATACTTCTAAATTTTCATAACAATCCTAGTGTTCATATCCTGACTAGATCTTAAGTATTTTTAATCATGAGAAAACTTGGAAATCTTAATGTTTCTGGGGAAAAAATTACAAAACATTTCGAATACGATTTTTAAAAATAGTTGAGTTTATCAATTTTTTACATTCATTACTGACAATGGTTTATTACCATGATTGTGGTCTGTTAAGTCAATAATATTATCATTACGGTTCGTGAAAAAATATGGTTGTGAAGTAACCTAAATTTTAAAGTGTTTTTCTCTAAGCTATTAAAAAATACATTAATTTGGAGAAATATTACCTTCAGTAACTAAAAAAAAACAAACAAAAAACCTGTTTTATAATTATTGGACACGGCAATTTTTTTTTTTAATAACTTGTCTTATTTTTATAGTCCATAAGAGCTGTCAAATGGAGTCTCTTAATAGCTTCCTAATTTTTCTCATCAATCACTCAGGGCTCAACAACTTATTCCTGAGTCAAGCTCCATGATCAGCCTCCAACACTTATCTCTATTTTGTGCAGCCACAGCAATAAGGTCCTCACATCATGTGCTATGCTGACTCCAGAGTCTGGGTTTTCCTTAGCCTCTTTTCCCATAAATTTCCTGAGAGTTTTATATTCTCCCATTAGTCTCCTTCTGACTGAAAAACACATTATTTACCCATATTTTTTTTTTCTCAACACAGAGCATTTAGAATACTCATAAAACTAGAACTTCTTGAGTCTTATTTATTAAATTATATGTTTAACTAAAGGACCAATAATATAAATACATCAAAAAATTTGTTTCAGTCCATTCACATCTGTTTAATGATGTTAAAGCCCACTTAAGCAATCTTCATTTCTATATTTCAAAATATAAAAATAAACAATATTATAAGTTTATATAAAAACACCATATTTCCTATACTTGATTCAATATTGTCATTAATTTTGTATCCTTCAGGATGATTAGACAAAAGATATTTAATTAAACAAATACTTATTTGAAACTCCTGTCTGCAGTAAATACATGTGACTAGTTATGAATTTGTTCCATCTAAATCTTTTTATTTAATTTAATTTTTCTGAAATTATCTGAGAGCTAACTTGGTAAATTTATCACTGCAAGCTTAAGTACTTAAACAGATAAACATACCTGGAATAAACAAAGTGTGATTATTGTTGGGTAACACTACCTAATTTTGTAACAAAAATTATTGATTGTTTTTCAAAATTTCTCTAATTTGAATTTAGGTCCACTGTATCTGTTTTACAAGAGACTTTTCACTAATTTAAGGTTCATATATTGCTTCAAAGAACCTTTCTTGCCTTATTGTTATCCTCTATGTACCATTAATAATGTACCAGGTCAAAATTTAAGTTATTTAAAATAATATTTGTATTACTATTACATTTAAAATACTGATTGTTGGTGGTATAATTACTGATACATAAAAAAAAAAAAAAAAAGGTTTTTTTTTTGTTTATATGTATGTGTGCATGTCCAACTTATGTAATCTCATCTACTTTTATTTATTTTTAATTTGATTTTAAAATCATTAATAATCTATTAGTAATTAAATAATGGTTTCTTAACAATATATTTTTGTTATTTAATACGCATGTGAAATCTCTAATCTAATTGTAACTTATTATGATTAAACATTATTTCTTGAGTATAAATATGTTTGCTTTTCTTAGCAATTTTGAAATGTGAGTAATTCACCCAATTTTAGTTTTATATTAAGTAAAGAGGGGGAAATTGTTTGAATAAAAAAGTGTTAGCTACTGTAATTCTATTACATGTGCTTATTAATTCATAGTATTTATGTATGTAGCTTGTTTTTGCTGAAGTTTAATTAATTGAAAAATTGTTTGAGGAGAGTAAGAGTTAACTTGAATTTAAAAATAAAATACATTAGGTTAATCTCTAGCAAATTAACTTATTCTTGCTTATGTCCAATAATTTTTTATTGAACCTATTGAATAAAAATAAAAAACTCTTTATTTAGCGATCTCATTAACACATTTAATTTTAATTATATACTAGCTCTTAAACAGAAGCCAAAGACATGAAAACACTTCAAATTCTTAGTGCCTAGAAATTGCTACCTTGGGCTATAATTTGTCTCTAATTGTAATTAATTTTATATGAGATACTTTTTTGTCAATTTGTGATTACAATAACCAAATGTATAAGATAAAAAATTTATATAAGCCATTCTAAATCTATTTATTCTCATTATTATTGACCTGTTTAGTTCTAAGTTTATAAATAATAAAATTGTTTGCCATAGGTAAAAATGTGTTCATTAAGTTTAGATTTATATTTAAGTTTAAAAATGAATTTGAAAATGTTATTTAAATTATAACTTGTCTTTATTTATTTATTGCCAAATTTCTATTATATTTGAATAAAATTCATTCATGAAATCATTAATACCTTTGACTCCTATAAATTAACCTTTTCTTTAAAAAACAAAACAAATGTTTCCATAATTTTTTTTATTTTTTAAACTAAGATATAGTATTTAAGCATTAGTATTTTAAGGTTCTTTGAATGTGGCAAGTTACTTTTAATTTTTAAAGTTATCGAGTTTCACTATTTCAGGTTTCATGAAACAGTGAACAGTTAAACTACTGACAGTTGTATCTCTCATGCCCATGCCCTTCTCAAGAAAGGAAATAATATTTTCCTTTGAATTTATTTTCTTGTACACAGATATACCCAGGTTTTGGTCAGTAATACTTATTAACTTATTATGCTTTTAAGCAATTATATCAAGTCCAAAAATTATTGTGTAAGTATATTTTTACTTATATTTTCATCCCTAATATATTTTTTAAAATAACTTTTCTTTGGAAAATATGTTAATGATCTGGATTTTCATTCTTTTCCATTTTGTATAATTAATTAATTAATTATTTGGTAAGCAAATTTAGGTGAGAAATAAAATCAAACCACAAGTTAAAAATGACAAATAATCATTCATCGAGAAGTATTTGCTCAATGAATAAATCACAAAAATATGTTTGGAATTTGCACAATTAACTCATTAGATCTATGAATTGATTAGAAGGAAAACCATTATTCTTCTTCATGAACCATTCACAAATTGAAATAAAATTCCTAGAATAAACAAGAAATTCAGAGTTCTCTATTTGAACGATACTTATTACCTGTCTTTGTCCAAAATTGTGGTAGCGAAATCTGCATTCAATGTTATCTTCTTAAATGAATTTTTTGATGCAGATATAACCTATACACAGTCACAAGATCAATGCTCAACTTATGATATAAATTGTTATTTTAACAGAGAAATTTACTTGAATTTTTATGTAACTAAAATAATAAATATGTTACTTATTCATAAGAAAATTAGAATATTGATTGTATTGTTAGTAGAAGAAAACAATGATGCGGTAATAAACTTGGTTAAAGAGGTTGAATACTTAGGAACTTTGTAATACATTAAATAACGAGCTTAATGTATATATAAACATTCCAAATCTATTCTCATTATTAAAGACAAGTTTAGTTTTAATTTTCTGAATATAAAATTGCTTGCCATTGAATAATGTTTTATTAAGTTTATATAAAAATAGAGTAATGTTACATGGAGCATTAGATGACTTACACTCTGATAACCAATGAATCAACTTACTGGACAATACAAGACAATGGAAACCTTTCAGATCATAGGAATATGGCAAATACAATAGAATTGATTAAATTAAATTATTATTATTATTAAAACAAACATAAATAAGGGAGTAAAAATTAGGAAATATATAAGTATTTAAACCAATCCATTCTACTGACAATATGAAATAAAAAAACATATTCCTTCAAGGCAGAGATCTAGAGTGAAACTAGATAAAATAACTAAAGGTTTTACTAAATTGTACTATAAATCATTTAAGATTTATAGAAACTTGAAGAATAATTTGTTTTAATCCCTATAAATGAAGAATATAGTTTACATTATAACAGTATAATAATTATATATAATAAGTGCTGAAATAATAGTTCAAATTTTTGGACTTGGCTATGTAAGTTAGCAGTCAGCTTATCAAGTTGAGGCTTCCGATCAATTAAAAAACATGACTCTGCCAGGAGGTCTGTTTGTATCAAGATCTTAAAGACATTCTATCCTTTATATCTCTCCACTCTACTATGTACGGTGAAGGTAAGGTATAAAGGCTAAATGATTTTTAAATTATCTTACATTATATTTTCAATAATGCCAGATGATGAGACAGATTGATTTTATTTTGATTCGATGAATTCCTAACAATGTAGACCTCAATTATGAATAATAAAATAAAAACAACTTAATTTAGGAGATAATTCTCCCCTTAAAAATAACATAAATTAATTTACAATAGAAAATTCAAACCCGTGTAAACTTAAACAAAACAAAATATGGAAATAAAAAGTCATATTTATTATTTAAATGTTAAAGCTGTGCTAAACATCTTAAAGTTCTAAGAGAAAGGAAAATATTCAATATTTAAACAGGGTGATATTCGATATTTTGAAGTTTCAAAAAAGGTGATGAGGGCTATAAATGTGCAGCCACAGTAAGAGTTATTTTGTGTAGGAAATATAGATCAGAGGGATGTTTTTAGAAGCTATGAACATGGACAGAGGATTTGAATTGGAGGAGGTCAAATATGTAAGTTGAAGATCGAGTAGAAATGGTGTGATAGGAAGGGACCAAAAAAAATATTAATGTTGAAAGGAAAGGAAAAGATATAAAACAGCATAGCCATATTGGTGGGAAACACAATCATCTCTGGGAATATTGGGCACAAATCTACAGAAAACTGTTTTCAAGCTCCCCAGAGAGCCCCTCCCTATATCAAGCATGCATAAATAGTCAAAAGACAAGATAAGTAACCAAAAGTTAGAGAGCCATTAAGATTTATGGCTTAATTTATTATTGGAACCAGTGAAGAGAAAAATTAGAATGAAATATAGAGTAGTCAAGAGTGCCAAATGCTTTGCTGAAGTCCAAGAGGGTTAGAAGGAAAATTTGTTGGTAGTTAATGGCTGCATGTTGGCCGTAACTGACATTAAGGAAAGCAAATTGAGTCAGAGGAGATCTGGGATTGATCTCTATGCTTAAGGGTTTAGAGAGATTGAAAGAGTACCCGCTTTGGTGGTACATATTCTAAAAATGTAATGATATGAAGAAGTTGGCGTTAATGGCCATCAGACTAGCAGGCCTTAAAAAAAAAAAAAAAAAAATGTGAAAGAATGGAGATAGGGTGGCAATCTCAACTCAGAACTGTAGCTTGTTTTTAGGTTGAGCAAAAAATAATAAATGTGCAAAAGGACAAGTAGAAAAATTTTAGTAAGAACTCTAAAAATCATCAGGGTTGAGCGATTTGGTGTGGGATGTGCATTGTTCGGAATAGTTCAATGGGGTAATGAGAAAACCTTTTTTTTTAGGATTAGAAGGCATGGAGATCATAGAGAGGTGACTGGGAGAGTATCAATTCTTGAATAAACATAAAGTAGAACAAGATTAGGAATACTCCAGGAAAAAGTTTTAAGAATTATAAAACTTATATATTAAATATTTGATTGTATAATAAAATAATTTGATCCTTGTGATTCTTTTATGTAGATTTTACTATTTTAAACATAAGAAAACAAGTATATACATTTTCCCTCAGAAGAATAAATATAAAGCAGAAACGGAAAGATAGGAAGTGGTTTTAAATTTGGAGAGTTAAATAAGCATCAAAATGAGGCCCTAAGGCATTAAGGGAGAACTTGAGGTGAGAAGAGATTGGATCGTTAGAGGGGTAATATACAGAGATTGTAATAGAATGTTGACTGGAATATTACAGAGGACTGCAGGCAATCTAAGGATGTAGGATTACATTCAGAATGTAGGTAATAGAGTATGGCAGAGGCTTGAAAAACTCTATCTATGGGAAGTGTTGGTTTGAGATAAAGTTTTATCAAATTTGTTGTATAAAATAATATTTATATTCTTGTATTTATTAATATATGTGTGCGTATGTGCACAGTTGAGCAGCCCACAGTATTTATATATTTATTACAATTAACATCGAGCAACATTTATTTTGATTTAAGAAATATTTAAATCTTTGTTAAACAGTCATTAATTTCAAAAGTTTAATTATTAAACCTCTTTAAGTGAATGTTTCCCTCTTAATTACACCAATTAGTATCTTAGCAGTTAGTTGCTTGTTCTGTTTTATACTATGTGTACTTATTTTGTTTCCAAATTAAGTTCAAATAAGAGAAATGAAGGATCTATCATACAAAATGTATACAGCTTTCTCTTCCTCTATGCATAGTCTGCAGCTGGAGTCCACTAAACCTATCTTAATTACATGGCATTTAAATGTGTGAGACCAAGCATCTTAGATATTTTTCATGGCAAGCCAAGATAATGTTTGGTTTTATTGCCAGAAAATTCAATTAATTGTTCAAACCATTTATTAAGACATAGTTTGTTCTCCCAGTAGGTCTTTCACTCCCCTAGTACCCTGATACAAACCATTTTAATGGTGAAGGCTTTGGATGCACAGCAATAGAAGTAATATTTTAGTTCAGTATATTATGTATACTGGATAAAATCAGTATGGCTCTAGTCCGATTTTCGAGTCTTCTGCTACTCCCCTGGCTAGTATATCAGTAGCTTCATATCCCTGAAGTATTGTGTATTCATAATACCTTTTGTCCAAATTTCTGTTGATGGCAACCTCATCAATGGCAAGGACCTCTTTCTAGGAGCCATGTTAAAATTAAGGTTCACCCTCTATAACTCTATTTCTCCTTCTAGGGAAATAATCTTGAAACTTTTTCTGAAGTCCTTATATATTGGCATATAACCCAGTATGTCTATAATCAGGCCAAGCCTTATACTTTTTTTTTTTTAAATCCTCACAATTTTTTTAAACTTCATCATTTCTCTACTCTTAAGTCCTATGACACTAAAAAGGACTTCCAATTGTAGCCAGATAAGCAGAGGATAAGGCACAATGTAGTCTCTATAATTCTATAGGTCATTGCCATCATCATTTCAAGGCATATAAGCCTTTAGAATTTTTTAAAATGTAATGCGAGTGGTCAACTGCTCTGTTTTCTCCCATCACGCTAAAGCAGAGCGGATCATGAGGGAAAATTATAGCATACATAAAGTTTAGAATTTTAGGTCTTATTCTCTATAGACTTTCAGGTAAGTTACATTTAGATGGAATTCCAGGTCATTTACGGTCAAGATGTACTCACAAGAGTTTTACTTACTGTGCAATTCAAAGTTCACCTTATAGCTAGGAGGTTCAAAGCCCTATCCATTTCCTTTATGAAGGGAATTATAGTGCATTAGGAAGGGTACATATGTAGCTGCTGGCTAATGTACCATTGTTCAACAAGTTTACAACTTGTACTTTTTTGAAGTACCACTTTAAATACAGGATATCCCCCATAAATCCACAGGAGAGGAGAAATAATTACCTCCTGCTAGCAATCCATCCTTCTTATTTTTAGGTGCACTTTTCCATCCTGTATATGATACGGTGAATTTGAACATTCCCTTCACCCAGTTACTCATCATTGCTGTATAGGCTTTTAAATTACCACGTGAAGTGTAATTAAAAGCTCCCTCTATTTCTAAAAATGCCCATAAGACATTAATTTGGATCATAAAATATTCTTTCATTCTTCTGTCTTCATGACAAGAAAGAAAACCTCAATGAGTTAGCCCTTACTAAGGATCAAGTGAGACAGGAATATTCCAGCATTTCCTTGAGACTTATAGGGTTTCACCATACTCAAGGCCCATTCTATTCTTTCTGGAAAGACTCTCACAGCGTTTTTGAGGAGTTGTTAATTTTTGGTCAATCTCTGTCCATTCCAATCAGAAATTTTCCAATCTGTTAAAATTAAGGAAAACTGTTTATATCTAATTGTAATCTAATTTCATTAGTGAATCTATGGGAACAGTGAAAAGTAACTTAATTATTTCTTTCTAATTCTTAGTGAAAGATCTGCTAGGTTTTTTCTAGCAGGAATCCAGCCTGTTTAACGTAATTCTTAGCAAGGATTTTTTGTAGTCTTTTTGCAGTGAGTTTCTCTTCAATCGCATGCTATTTCTGCAGGTTTGAATTTAGCCAAGGATTTACTAACTTGATTTTCTCCTCCATGGTCTAAAAGTGAGGCTTCCTCTAAACATGCCAACTTTAATATTATTGCAGATATCATTTAGTCTTCCGGAGGCTAAAACTAAAACCTTTTGTCCAGTGACAGTAACAAAAGAAGGCTTGCTACTTTTGTTAAATATATCTCAATTATTCCTAAGAAAATAATACAAATGACACTCACCTTTTTTGTTGAAGTTGGTGCTTCCCAAAATGAAATTATGGATATAGCTTAAAATTTTTATTTTATTTTCTCTGTGGCTGATGAAGACCCTGATGGTACCTGGAGGTGTTCACATTACAACTCCAAGAGCTAAGAAGAGTTTTTAACCCCCTTCCCCTGCAGATTCCTCTTTTACTATCACTAATAAAACTTATTACATCCTATTAATAGTGGTGAACTCATTAACAGATAAAGCTTTATACAAATTTTAATAATGCTGAAACCCTTAGTTTATCTGTTTTAGTGCAGTATACTAGCTTCATCATGTTAGGTTTGCCAGAGGCCTCAGATCCTGTCTTTAACCATCCAGAGCTCTTGGATGAAACATATACTTACTTTTTCCAGAGTAAACCTTCTTAAAACATAATGAAGCTCCTTTAAAGCATAATGAGAAGTAAATTGACATTTTGACAAAGAGAAGACTGTCAAGGTTGCTTATAAGGCCTTTTGCTCCAACCCCACTGTCTTCTAATTAAAAGGATATATGTTCTGGCCCAACATTTAATAATACATAATAAAAATTAAAATGCTTAATTATTGGATGGTAAACTCTTATAAGTTATATATCATTTATTGATTAAAACCTTACTTTTAAAAAATGGACTATAATGAAAACATATTTATTAATACATTTGAATTATATTACAGCCAAGATTTTTTTTTCTATTTTTATCAAAATAAACCTATA
This sequence comes from Oncopeltus fasciatus, assembly GCA_000696205.2. Classification (NCBI taxonomy): domain Eukaryota; kingdom Metazoa; phylum Arthropoda; class Insecta; order Hemiptera; family Lygaeidae; genus Oncopeltus; species Oncopeltus fasciatus. Next base: position 100,066 of record KZ807351.1, on the reverse strand, counting down.
AATTAACAAATTGAATGTATATTAATAAAAATTGTATACATTTTTACAACTGAACTTAAAACACGAACTTTGCTTTTAAAATAGATTAGTCAATACCAAATCCAAGACCAGCCCATCTATCTGGCACTGGTAAAAAATACCTATTCATTGCTGCAATAAACCGTTTTCTATATTCATCAGGAGAAATTATAGTAGGCTGCTTTCCACCTTGTCCTATCCTTTTAACCATAGTTTCCAGTTTTTTGTCCCAAGTAAATGTCCGTATATAATCTGAAAAATATATTAAAAATATGTAATGGAGAAAAAAATAAATTTATAATTGTGAAATAAATTATGATTTTATAAGCATTATGAGACTCTTTTTGAAAAACCCAATAGGTTAATATTCCATAGATCAGACTAATGAATTTATTTATAAATTTGAAAACAAATATGTCTGCTCCTTAGAAAAACCACTTTCTGTATAAAGAACTATTTTCTTATTGTTCACGTAGGCTTCGACGGTCATCAGAAGTATTTACCGTTTCTTCTTCCGGGTTGGACCGTGTCAAATTGGTGTTATTTGCCGAGCTTTCGCACATCATGTGATGGCTTCTTCAGGGCTGAAAAGAGAATGGATTGAAAAAAGAATTCTCTTTTCAGCCCTGAAAAAGCCATCACATGATGTGCGAAAGCTCGGCAAATAACACCAATTTGACACGGTCCAACCCGGAAGAAGAAACGGTAAATATTTTCTTATTCTCAGCAGGCTATTGGCTGAGAGTACAGAAGATGAGGCAATGGCCATGAAAGGATTTTAATAAAAGGCACTAAGTGGAAGTTCTTGACCAGTTTTTCACTTACCTGATAATATAAACCTTTACTATCCAGCAAACAAATAATAAATAAAATACTGTTCCAAGGTATTGTAATTTACATATTTCCCCAAGATTTCTATGGAGTTCTATAATATTACAGTAAAAATAGAATACAAAAATATGAATCAACAATATATATAAACAGAATATCAATAGGAATACTCAAAGCTAATCACTCTCATATTCTCCAATTTATTCATAGATCGAAACTTCTACAGTAATTAATGTGTGTCAATCATAAAATTTTCTTATGAGTTTTGAAACAAATTTATAATTCTTGTTCTTAATCTCATATTCATATTTGCAATAAATAAAAAAAAATGCAAGCAGGAGTAGCATAAAGTAAGCAGATTTTCCATATGCATTAATGATGGACGTGTATAATAGTAAATTGACAATTTGAATCATAAAAACAAGAAAAAGTAATATCACTAAAGCTAGCTTAAGACTGCTTGGGAATGTAGAAGAGAGAGAGAGAGAGAGAAAAAAAATTATTAAACAGTTCATCTAATACCAAAAAGCCTAAATACCAAATTTCGTTTCTATGTGTAAAAAATTGGAGTTCCATCCAACTTCAAATGTTTTAAAATATAAATGTTGTAAGATGAATTTTACACCTATTATGTTGGTATGATATTTGGGGACTTCAACAATAATGAAAATTTTTCAATTTGATCATACTCTAAACCTCCAAACTCTCTTTTTGTAGACTGGCATTAGCTATTAAGTCAACTCATGCAAAGGTTTGCAAATAGATACAAATACTGAATTTGGTTTTTTTATATAAAAATAATGGTCGCAAGAATAACAGCTGCACAAACATATATAAATATACNCAATCCCACTCGACCGATAACAATAAAATCATGAATTTCATGTTTATATATATATGTGTGTGTGTGTGTGTGTGAGTGTAAAAGGAATGCAGCTATTAAGGTTGTTCTCATGACAGATTTCTTGATTTTTTTAAATTTTTATATTCTTTTATTCTACCAACTGGACACCAAAATGATAGTCACTAAAGTTTATATGCATGTGTGTGTGTGAGTGTCTGCCAATGCTCTACAGGCTACAGTTTTTAATTTTTTCAAAATGAAATTCAAAATATGTATAATAATAATTAAAAATGGATTAATAAAAGTGGGGAATTAACTGAAATATCAAATGTGGGTACATAAAAGTTTTTTTTTATTGCTGAAAGATGTATTTTAGGAGTTATATATTGAAATTTAACAATTAGGAAGGATGTTTAACTGTCTGTAAATTTTTAATTTTATGGTCTAGGAGCCATAGTTAGTAACAACTATTCAATTAAGAAATTGAAATTAAATTTGGCATACATCTTTTAAACATATATTGAAAGACTAAATTAGTTATAGAACAAAATCAGGTGAATAGGAGTGGGGAATTACTTGAATTTTTTTTTGTTGTAGTGGCCATAATGTTTAGTTTAGAGCAATGGAACTGACTCCACATTTGTTTATTAATAAAATATTTTCTCTAAGTGCAGAGGAATACCTGACATGGGAAGTTCAAATAAAAATATTCATCAATAGTAATATTGTGGAATTCTTTTAACAGATTTTGTTAATTATACTAATTATATATTTTTAGCTTCTCCTGAATAGGATCAGAAGAAATTTTCAAAAAGTCATATTATAGCACCAACCTATTTCTTCATGAGAAACAGGTTAAGAATAAATGTTTTAAAATATAAATAGAATTTCAACGTAATGAAATTCTAAAATAATATGTAACATACAACAATAATACATTAAATAAATTTAATTNAATAAATGAAAATTAATTTTTAATACAAATTCAGGAATAAATAAAAATGAATAAAGAAGTTTAAAAATTTCACCCAATTCAAACAATTAAATTAACTATATTGTAGTAATATAATTTAAAAAAATGCTTATAGATTATTTCTACAATAGACTACGTCAGGAACAATAGTATGCTCTTAAAATTAAAGCCCATCATCCTAATTATATATTTTGGGCAATTTAATTTATAATTATATTAATATTAAACTTACTATTAATACATTTAGTGGACTATATGCATATAATTAAGAAATTGGTGTTATTAACTCAATTAAACAAGAAAAATATCACTTTGTTTTAGAAATTATTTACGTTCTTTGATTAAACTGACATAGATTTATTAATCATCTATCAATATATTCTAGAACAAGCAAAAAATCAAAATGAAATTAATTTGTTTGTAAATATGATAATTAAGCCAAGCCAAAATTTAATATTTTACATTTCAAGACAAATAGAATCCGTAAATTGAATAAAGGCTAAGGTTACAAAGTAGCTTAGATTTTATGAAGACTAAAAATCTATGATGTTTAATTATTTATTCCAAAATTCATTTATATTGCTTTACCATGCAACATAAAATTGAACTCCATTCATTCTATTGTATCCAATTTGAATAATTAAGGGAAACCAGCCATAGGCCTTAAGTCTTTAGGAGGTTCTTAAGTTTATTGGAAATTCTCTATGTTTTAGGCAGTTACATAAAAAAGTAGAGTCAAGATTTGAAATGAGGTCACCAATTCCCTATTTCAAAAAAAATAGTTTTTCTTAATAAATAAATGTGTGTGTGTGTGCTTAATTGCTCTGGAATCCACAATTGAAAATAAACAAAATTGAATATGTAAGCTTCTTTTTGCAAGCTAATGGGTGAGTTTGATAATGGCTAAAATTGGCTAAGGGGAAGAGGCAGGGTTTAGAGAGAGATCAAATTAAAAAATCATCGGTATTTTCATTATTGCTCAGTTACAAACAAATTTTTTAAAAATAATAAGTATAAAAAGTAATATTTTAATAGTTATATTCTATAACATTTTGAATAATGCATAATAAAGTGAGTACTTTTCATACTCTTCTCAGTATAGTGCCAGCCCTAGTGATTTTACCTATTACCACATTGCCTTCTCCAACTTGAAAAATTAAAGTTATCATATAATCTTGTCTAGGTCTTTCTTAAATGAAACATGGAATGCCTGCTTAGTCTAAGTAAAAAAAGTGTCCATTTAAACTGAAGAACTTTTTTATGAATTACTTCTTACCAATTATCCCAACGATTAATTCCCTGTTAGAGATATCCAAACCAACAAGAAGAGAGTAGTCCATGACAGATTGGGTGGATAGGAACTGAGTATCATTATGAATTGCTTGCATCAATACAGTTTTTGAGTGGGGATATATGTATAATGGATCATCACAAGTCACTGAAAACAAAATTAAGAGAATTAAACTATTAACTTTAGTAGAAAAATATATTTTAATAGTTATTATTGATTAAAACCATTGTTGGAAATGCATGAATTAACTGTTTTCATAAATATTTTACTATTGCTTTATTTTATCTCCATTGGCTATTGATGAGATTAGTATTAATAATTTTTATCTTTTGCAAAAAATAAAATTATCCCTTTTTATTCTATAATATAGTTTCATGACTAAGGTAGACAAATAAACATGAATAAAGGTAATTCATTAAGTGGGGTAGAATTTGATTATTCTTACTAATCAATTTATATAATTAAATTCTACCTCAACTGATCAATCACATTGATTTATATTTATTTGTCTATGTAGGTCAGGAAACTATAGTTAGGAAAGAAAAGTATATGTTTATTTCCACTAAAGATAAAAATTATAATTTGCCTATTATTTATTAAACATTTTTGTAATAACAATTTTAATGGTATAAATGCATTTTTTTAATTCAAAGAGTAAATAATCCACTTGATGTTGTTTTTTTCCCCTCCTATTCAATCACTTAGGGTCATGGAGGGTGGGACCAACTGCTCACTTATATTCCAGGTTAACTGCCATATTCTTAGCAGCCATGGAACTGAGCATGCTATTGTTTTTTGATAAAATATTGTCCAGGGTGAGACAAACCTGCTTCATCAGACATAGGACTCCCAAACAGATCCCTTCAGATAAGTTGGTGATCCAATCACTTATTACGTTTTTGCGTGATTTGTAATAAGTCAATTCTGCAGGAGCAGTAACTGAAGATTAGTCAGGATAAGATATCCTTCAGGATAAATAAACTGATATATTAAAGAGGTTTATAAAAAAAAATGACTGTTTTTAAATCAAATATTTGTATTATTATATCTTTGATATCAAATACAAATTAATAGTCAAAGTTTAGTCTATTAATTACTGCCATTTGGCCATTGGCTTGCCAATCGTTCAATCCCATGCTGATACTATTCCTTGGGATGCTTATCAAAGAACTTTGATCCATGGCGCTTTTCCTTGAAGAAATTGGGTAGAAGAGAGAAGAAAATAAGTAGTAATCTAATGGTGCGAGGTCTGGACTAGATGAGATAGAAGTTCAAACCCATGAAGGTCTTTAAACCTTTTGTTGGCTCGATGGGAGGACTAAAATGATCTTGTTAGCATAAAACTCCTTCAATGATAGAGCATCCATGAGAAGTTTACGACAAGTTCTTGTGGACGAATTTGACTCAATAGCTTACTGCAGAAACTCATCAATATCCATTATTAGTTGCCTGAAGCCCTCCTTCCTTTCTAACATCATATCACTGCAGTTAATTTTTTTAAAACAACACTGTGCAGTGCGCTGGTCAAGGACACTTTCTCCTTAATATTTGATAATTTCACACGTTGCTTCAGTGGTTGAGAAATTTTTTTCCAGTAAAGCATTAAAAATACAAGAATATCGTAGGACACTGTCATGTTTTTTCTTTGAAACAAATAACTAAATTGAGATTGTTCTTTAAGTAGTCAAATGAGATTTAACAAGCTTAGAGAATGCTCTAAAGGAGATATTAAGAATTGGTAAGAATTAAATAGGATTAAAACATTTACAGCCCTCTGAAGTCATGAATTTCATTTCATGAAGAAAAACATCTAATGGCAGCTTTTAGACTGTAAAATTGAAATTTATAACGCAGTTAAACCTTCTTTCTCTATCTCCTTTGTGCTCTTAAGCATAAGAATTATTGGTTATATTTATGTTATATAAATATAACCAATAATTCTTGACCTTAGAGATTATTAGTAGAAAAGTTTTTTGAGGGTTTAATCAAAGTTAGGCTCAACCTTAGCCAACCCAAACAAAAATTCTCTACTTACAATGAATAATGTGTTTATATTTATACTGATCAGTATTTTTTTTAATGAAAAACTTTGATCTTCTCCCTCTGTAAGTATATTTTATAATATTTTATTATGAGAGTGGAGTCATTGGTTACCTTCTCTCATGTGAGTAACATTGAATGTCTCTTTTTACTTTTCATTATAATGAAATTACAAAATGTTTTTATTTAACAGAATGTAATAAATAAATAAAAGTTTTAAAAAAATTATTTTTTGAATAATTAGTTGAAAAAATGTATTTATTAAATAGTTATGAGTTTAAAAATTTTATTTTGTATGTTTTAAAATTTAAAAAAATCTGTCATGGAGAAACTTGACAAGTAAACTAAGTGAATTTCTCAGCATCATAAATGATGAATAATTGTATTTGAACTTTTTAAGCCAAGTAATCCCTCACACTTACAGAAAATATCTTTTATCAATGAATAATTTTTTTTTTTACTTTATTCACATTTGTCCATTCAGGTATTAATACACTACAACTATTTGTCCTATTTCTTTCCATAACAAACTCAGTCTTTTATTATCCATTCAAAAGCAATGTGGAAAATTTTATTTAAAAAAAAACAACTAATTTGGCTTCTAAGTCTATAATTAAAACTTACCATTCAGGTAAAATATTGTTACATTTTGCTGTGTATTTCCTAAAATATTTCTTTCATTAATAAATAAATAGATGCCAAGTTTTATTGCTCTAAATATTGTCCCCATTGCACCAAAAAAAGTTATTTTTCTCCTCTTTGACCTTAGGTCAATGCAATGGAGATAAAAAAAAAATTAAAAGAATACATGAAATTTAAAATAAATCTCCTATTGGTAATTATTAAGAATCTTTAATCTTAAGGGCCATCATTACTAGAATCAAGATGAAAAGTATAGGACCAATCTTACTAACTCAATTAAACTAGAACTAGAAAGCTTTCAAATATAGAATCTGAATGTCTGAATATTGAAAAAAAAAAAAAAAAAAAANCATCTCATTTTCTTTGACAATAATAAAACAAAATAAAAAAATAATAATTTGATCTATTTTAAATTATAGATAGAGAAAGTTAGTCAAATTGAGGAGTTCAATTCATTTAAAACTGTAGACATAATTATCCCTAATTAAAACAATTTACTTATGGATAACCAAAAGATTCTATATAATCTTGAGAATAGATTTAGCAGTGAGAGCTATCTCAATGTCTTGAAAAAGTTTTCTCTTATATCTTTGTAAAAAGTTAAAGAATATATAATAAGATATTACTATTTATTAGATTTTCATCTAATAAAACAGTTTCACGATGAGCTCCCACAGTAGTATCAACAAGCCGGTTTCGTATTGAGCCTTTGAGATCAAATTTGTTTTCTACAACTCGTGCATGAAAAAGATGTTCCATGACAAGAAGACTTGATCTGAAATAAATGAGAAATTGCAATCAGCATTCTTTATTTTGATGATGAAAACACCTTATCAATAAAAGGTAGAATTAATAATAATGGATAAAAAAAGGAGTAATTACCTAAAAGTGGTATTGGACGTTTCACTTTTGTAAGCAATGCGATAAACTCCTAAAATCTTTCCTAATAATGTTGGAGCTTTAGTTCTCACACATGTTTCCATATAAGTGAAGTATTGTGGAGCAAATTCAACAAATATCTGCGTTTCCAGCCGGGTCATTTCTTTCAGAATAAACCTATCATCTGGGGAAAAAAAAAAAGAAAAATTCATGCACACAAGAATTTAAGAAAAATATGGATTAAACCCCCTCCCTTATTAATGGCCCAGTCGACTAGGCCTTGTTTAGAACTCTCTAGAAGAGTCACTTGAACTCAGAATTTTTCTGACCTCTGACGAACTAGGTGATGATTTACAGTCCTTTTCATTTTCAAATGTAAAACCCCAAAGATCGCCTAAACAAAAAGCATATCTATCTATCCCAAAGATCACAAAGACTTTAATCGTCTTTCCTGACTTTAAAATAAAATTAGGTACTTTACAAAATGGAGAGTTCAATAACCATAGACAACCCTCTCAGCAAGAGACAACTCCCTCTGGATTACTACTCAAAGAATCCTTAAAAGCCATGAAGCTGCTACCCCTTTGTTTCTGGGCCTCTTCTGACAAAGACAGAAATGTTTTTACACTACCCCGAGCAAACATTTACTCCTCATTTAGATCCCTTAGATTTGTCCAATGCCATGGGGACTACGAAGAGGAAAATTACCTATGTCCTTGTCACTCAAGTCAGTAACACCTTCTGATTTAAAGTATATAATCTCTTGTCTCCTGATTAGGAACTCCAATCATATATAATAGAAAACAAACTGACGCTCTACAAGAATTTACTACGACCAATCTGGACAAATGGCGTAGAAATCTGGGGTGCCACCAACCCTTCCAACGTTCAAAGAAACCAGCCCTTTCAAATCAAAACCCTCAGAATAATCATAATAAAATTTCATACATAATTTCTCCCTTTACCTTCACATGACCTCATTTCCTCCTGCTTCATCCTTTTCTACAGTCAAGTGCCACACCATGCTTATAAATTCCATTAGGGCAGACCTTGTCCTTCAACTCTCCCCCTAAAATCCTCTATGTTGACTCAAACAAAGACGGCCTCGTGACCTGGGAATATAATTTGTACTTAATTTGAGAGAGATGTCATTGGTCATCTTCTCTCCTCATAGGGTTGTCATGTAATTTTTAAAATTTATTTTTATTGATTTGTTCTTCATTCTAATCAAATTACAAAATGTTTTTATATTAACAGAAATGTAATAAATAAATAAAAGTTGAAAAAAAAATTTTTCTTCTCCCGCCAAAAAGTCATCTTATTTAAACCAAAACGACTTCATTCAGGGTTTACAATAAAAACCTAAATACCAAATTAGACTTTATATTTTGAACACTCAAAATTAAATACTTAAATATCTTCCATAAAATACATTTCTTTGAAAAATACTTTAGTATAAAAAGCAATATAAAAATAAAAATAAATTACATTTTACACCTATTTTGAATTATACATTTTTTAACCCATTAACGTCCACTGATGCGTATATGCAACATTAACTTAAAATTTTTTTTTTTTATAAGTTGAAATATTTTCCCATTTTATTACATCAGCTTATTAATAAAGGTTTGTAATTATTGAAAATAATTTTTTAATAAATTTTGTGTTTTTTTAATCCATTGAAAAATAATAGTACAATTGGTTATTTTTCAACGCTAATGAGTAGTAAGATTTAAATGTTGATTTCAGCTAAATATGGGTTGCTACAATTAAATTATCAGATTCCTCGTTTAAAACATTGTTTTTTTATAATGTTGGTACGAAATTTTTGTATTCAATTTATATATGGTTTTTGGAATAGTCATTTAACTTTAATGTTGCGCTAACGCATCATTGGCCATTCCTATGAAGTTTGTCCATTGAGGACAAGCCCATGCATGTTCACCTTCTCCAACCCCTTCAACTGTCTAATAAAGACATGCTCATGCATGTTCATGATCCCCACCTATTTTCCTTGCCTTCTCTCATTTTCTTCTCAGTTCCACGTTAGATTTGATTGAAAAATGAAGATTATCGTGTACTTCAAAAAGCAAGATCATATTTTCTTGTAAAATGTAAGTATAAATCTTCTAATTTTTTTTGTTATCGCTACTTTATCAGGTATTGATTGTTTTTATCAAGTATTTCTTTTACCAAATATTATATTTCCCAAAATTTTACTTATTTAGAATCCTGTTTTTTTCTAGGCCTTTGCTATTCAATCCTGAGACAAACAGAGCATGGACAACAAAAGAATTGCTAGCAATACTACAGGAGGATAGTGATGAAGAATCATCTCCTAAAAAATGTTTGGATGCAGTTTACATATCTCCAAAAGTAGACACACTCACCGACGATGAAAATGTAATTGGTGAGGAACCTTTGGAAACAGATATTGCAGGTACATTTGAAATTCATAAAAATAATGATTCACCATCAATTTCCAACGATGCAAATGATGAAATACCAGCTAAAAGACCAAAGCAATCTACGGAAATTTGTTTGCAGCCCAAGTGGATGAAACCAGATTCAGTTAACTTTTTTGAAAGTCCTAACTTTGAGGAACAAACCTGTCGGGAAAACATTATTCGTTTGTATGGAGGCAAATCACCTATTGAAATGTTCAACTATTTTTTTTAATGATAATTTACTCAACACTGTCATTTCATTTTCCCAATTGTACATGATGTAGAAATAAATATAAAATTATTAAAATGTTTTATCGGAATCTTGATTTTATCAGGATACCACACATTGCCCCAATGTGATCTATATTGGTCAAATGATGATGATAAAGGTGTATCTGTTGTGAAAAACAGCATGAGTCACAATTGTTTTCGTCAATTGAAACGATATTTACATTTATCAGATAACAATCAGTTGGATAAAAGTGACAAATTTTCTAAATTGAGACCAGTGATTGAAATATTGAATAAAAATTTCCTAAAAATAGGTTTTTTTTTTCTAATAATATATCTATAGATGAGCAAATGGTACCATATTTTGGAAGGCACTCTGCAAAAATGTTCATAAAAGGAAAACCAGTACGCTTTGGATTTAAAATATGGTGCATGTGCTCTGCTGGCGGGTATATGTTTCAATTTCAACCATATGGAGGAAAAAGTGAGAAAACTCGGCCCTTAGGTCTTGGAGCTCAGGTTGTTTTGGACTTTGTGAATCTGATACCTGACCCAAAGAAGCATCTCATTTTCTTTGACAATTTTTTCTCATCATATTCACTGCTGCAAGAACTTAAAAAAATAGGTTGCTTTGCAACAGGAACTATAAGGGATAATAGAACTGCAAAGTGCCCAATTGAAACATAAAACATATTGCTAAGCAGGCTAGAGGGACATATGATTATGCATATGATGAAAACAATGAAATTTGTGTGGTTAGATGGAACGATAACTCCGTAGTCACTGTAGCAAGTAATAGTTTTGGCCCAGAGCCAATAAAAAAAAGCAAAACGCTACAATAGAAAAAAAAACAAGAAGAGGTTGTACCCCAACCTAATATAGTACAACAAATTCATGGGAGGAGTAGACTTGCATGATAATGGAGTTGCAAACTACAGAATAAAAATCCGTGGAAAAAAATGGTGGTGGCCTCTGTTTATAAATATGATTGACAGTGCTGCAGTAAATGCTTGGAAAATTCATAATATAGCAAACGAAAGCAAGATGCCGTTGCTCAATTTCAAATCCTATATTGGAAGGAACTTGTTGCAATTTGAAAGCGTAGAGCGGATAGCCAGATCTATCAATGATCAACCAAGAAGAGGAAGACCAGCTGTGAACTCGGTGTTAGATGAAGTGAGAAAGGACAAAGTCGGATATTTGATCGTCAGGGATGAGACAAGGCAAAGGTGTAGAGTATGTAAAAGCCAGACAATTTATAGGTGTGAGAGATGTAAAGTTAAACTACACCCAGACTGCTTTAAAGCATATCACGAATGAGAAATTAAAATTGGGATTTTTGTGTGAAAATTGTAATGTTTCAATTATTTATATTATTATTCATTCAATTGTAATAAACGTTTTTATGAAACAGTATTATTGTAGCATTTATCACCTTACCTATTTCTAAAAAAAAAAAAAAATTAATTCAACAGGCCAATGTTGCGTGGGCGCAACATTTTGTGCCGCCATTAGGGTTGAAAAAAAAACCGTTTTTTTTTCCTAATTTCTCTTTTAATTAAACTACTCTAAAAATATTTCATTGGAAAAAATCAAAACTTTCAACTAATTTTAGCTTTGGCCATAAATGGGTTAAACACTAATGATAACACATTTAAGTCTTTTAATTTACGGCTTTCTCCACCCCTTTGACCAATTCTATAAACAAACTTATCCAACGGTTTGCAAAAAGAAGCTTAAATACCAAATTTGGTTTCATTATTTTAAAAATTGGGGAAGCTAGAAGGTGTATAGACAAATATATATATATA